>JAAEAF010000315.1:0-314822 GCA_011037195.1 Triatoma infestans
TCCACCATCATGCAGACATAATATACAGACTTTCTGTATCATCACTTCAACTGTATACTATTGCCATTTCCACGCCTTCAATCACCCACTCACTCCCGTGCTCTCTCTCTTTATGTATGAAACCTTACTACAAGTGAACCCTTATTTTATCTTCTCCTCTATCTTTTTCAGTGTTACCACTCAGGTACTTTTTTTTACCCTTGTTTGATTTCCCTTATTTTGTTTTATTTTTGCAATCCTGCTTTTTCTGCATCATGCAATACGATCTTCTTTTACTATATTTCCTATTTGATTTTCATTTTCCTTTTTTTTCTTTTTTCTTTTTTTTCTTTTTACCCGTGACTTCTTGCTCTTGTTTTGAAGAAAACAAGAAATAACATACAAATTATAAAGTTTTATATTCTTTCAACAATTAACTTCAAAGTTTCTGTTTCAATTTTAAAATAAGTTGGAGAGTGCGCAAATATTTTATTTTTTAGATACTTCAAAATTATCCTATTGTGATCGACTTCAGGGGAAGTGAACTAATCACTTCTTCAGCGATCATCAAGTCCCAGAGGATATGCCAATCTAACATGAACAAACTTACTTCTTCAACCTCCACATCTGCAACATTCACACAATCAATATAAATAGGACCGCTCAGGAGAATAATTGATAGGCGCAATAATTTGGACCTTAACGTACTGTATACTATAACCCTGAAACTCTAACTCACCATTACACACACACACACACACACAACAATTACAAAAACAAAATCCTTCAGTAAGGGCTCACTTCCGGTTAAAGGATTTTGCCCAAAATCTACGTAGCTAGACGTGGTGGTGATACCGAATCAGAATATTAAATTCAAGTTTCAGATGAATTTTCATTTTTGAGACATTTTATTCACACGCACACACACACACAGAAGCACATACCGTTCGCTAAAAACATTTCTTTTTCTCACACTGGGAAACTCTAAATAACATGTGTTTCCGGTTGAAACTTTAATTTTGAAAATTTTACACTCAGATAGGCGGCAGTAGAAGTGTATACATTGTAGGTCCAGAAGAGAGCGCCAATAACATTGACCCAACCCTATATAACATTTGAAATTTAACATCACAAATTTCACAGAATTATCTAAAGTCAATTTTTTTTTTTTGGAGTGGGGGAAATGTTTCAAACAAAGTGATAGGTTTATATCTGTGCAGTTTAGTATCCCAAGTTTAAAAAGTAAATCGTTTTAACTCGTTTTAGAGAAAATTCCACACACACATAATAAAGATCAATACATTATTCTTATAAAGTAGGAATCTGTACTGATTGATTTATTGCACGAAATATTTGTGTGAGATGCGGGTGAGGTAGTACCTAATCGCTAGTATCGATTCTAATCGGAATGTTGGCAGTTCGAGATTCCTGTGATTTTTCAATTTTGAGATACTTTGTCTCTCCCTCTCTCACACACATATATTATACGTATTAAAATGGTATGTAAGTATGGAGGGGGGGAAATAAATTAAATGATGAATGTTAATAATTAATTAATTATTAACCATATATTTGTAATTGAATTAAAATTATTAGTAATTTAAAAAAAAAAACTTCTTTTCCATAGGAGTCTCATGTTTACCAATATTTAGGACAGTATTTAAAATAAGAAAATAAACAGATATTTACTTTTTATATACGTATATTTAATAAAAAAAAAATGGATATATTTAGAATAAAATCTTGTGCAATAATATTATGCCAAAAATCATTCTGTAAAATTAAAAACATAATTGAGAGGAATTATTTTATAATAAAGAAGTTTATATATGAACATACGATTGAAGGTTGGGTGTTGTTGCACTTTGTCACTAACTATAACTTTATGATTTCGGCTTGCACTCCGTCATTTCTGTTTCAAACACTAAAATTGATCGCTATTATTAATAAAAACAAACAGCCTTTAGATTGGCCACTAAATTGGCAAATTAAACAATATTTTAACTTTTATATTTCACTTAATTATAAAATCATAAGTGATATTTTTTCCCCCAAAATTCTTTACATTACTATATATATATATATATATATACAGGCCATTCGCTAAAAACTTTTTTTTTTTTTTATAAACAGGGATACCTCAAACAGTGAGGGGGGACTTCAATCTTTTCTGGTGAAAACTTAAATATGAAAACTTGGACACCACGATTGCAATACTTCCTTTTCACAGTAATAAGATTTTTTTCTCTGCGAACAGGAATGGAATGAAAATTAAGTTTTCTTTTCATTTACTAATATCAGAAAAGTTTTCTATTTATTTATTTATTTATTTTTCTTAAATACACTAAAACTTTTAATGAGAATTTTGATGTATTTTTAATGAATGACAAAAACTTGTATTTTAAAGAAACAAAATGAAATAAAAGATATTCTAGGGGGTGGGAGGAGAAGTTTTCTTTTCTAATGAGAGAATTCTAAGAAGTGCCCATTGATATCGTTCTCTATGAAAATAAATAATAATGGTAATAAAAAAATACAGTTTAAAGACAAAATAGAAAGAAGATTGAGTAATCAAAAGATGATCGCTTTAATAGCTGGTGTGTGTGTGTGTGTGTGTGTGTGCGAGAGGGTGGGAGTCAAGTTTTACGTAATTAATTTGAATTAGTGTTAAATTAAAAATAATGAATTAATATAAATTAATAACAGTGAAAAAAATTGAACCCAGATATAAACTATATATATCTTTAAGTAATTTTCTTTTGTAAGTAGAGATTACATTAAAAAGTTTTTTGTTTATCTTTTCCTTTTACTTTCCTGGCTTTTCTTATGAGTTAAGGATGGTTTGAGGACGGCTGCCTAATCTTTTCTAAAGACTATTGAAAATTCTAGAAGAAAAATAAAGAAAAAAAAAAGTTAAGTAAGTGGTCTTTTTAAGTAACTTTAGGTTTTAATTTAATTTTCATTTCCTTTCTTTGCGTTGTTTGTGAGTATTTTTATTCTTTGTTTCTATTTTGTGTTTAAATTTCTTATCAAGATGGCATTGGTGTGCACTTGTTTTAGATTTCTTAAAGCTCTTTTTACTTTTTTTTAATTAATTATACGCAAACAAAAGTACTTACAATATTACTGCAGCAAAGGACAAAAGGAAATTACAAGAAAAGCAGCTTACTCTGAATGTATTTGTTTTCCTTTTTTTTTTGCGGCGCAACAGCAACTAAGGCTATTAGGGCCCCCGCATCTCGTTTCCCTCGAAGCTTAGAATGTTAGGAATTGTAGAAGAATTGAGTCTTCTCTGAGAATCAGGCCGCATTAAAAATCTCAGGCGCTAACGATGGCCGATCGAGGATTGTTGAAGAATGGCGCACAGAATTAGAATCCCTACCCGTATGGCGTGCTAGCACCAAATAGAGGTTAGGTTGAATGCTAGGACACAAAGGAATTGAATCAAACGAACAGGGAAACTTATACTTGAATTCTACGGCAGTCTCCAAATAATATGTATTGACTCTTTGAAACAGAATTTCTCCTTAATTAAAGCACATAGATTTACAATTTTTATGGTGTCGTCTACACTAAGGCCTTAAATGTTTGAAAATTGGCCACCTTCCACCACAATGCATCATCGACAACGACGTAGAACAGAGCGACATACCAATTTTATTGTTTCTAATGGAATAGCATCACAGGCCTGCTCAATATGTATTCTTAATTCCTCCAGTGTTTGCGGCGTACACTGTGTTCTTTACAGTTCCACAAAGATAAACGTCTAGTGGGGTTGTTAAATCCGGAGATCGAGCTGGGTACTCCTTCTCCTTCGTCGTATCCATCTCGCAGGGGTTAGGCGATCGAGAAATGCCCTCACATCAACGTGAAAATGAAGAGGCGCCCCTTTCTGTTGGAAGTAACAATCTTAATTGTTAAAAAAGTCATTAAGGCCAGGAGTGATAATGTGCAACATTTCACGGTGAGAGTCATCTCTGAATTTGAAACGTTTTTCTTGAAAAGTTGATTTTATGAAGTTCCAGTTCAATAAATACCCCCACCCTCCCCCCAAAACTAAACGTTTCAAGAAAATTTATCAGTTACAATAATTATATTTACTGCAGTACGGGAAAGTCGTACCTATAAAAAGTTTCACACATTGTTTATCTTTTTTCTTTTTATAAATTCACAAAACAGCTGATTTAATGAATTCAGCTGTTTTAATTAAATCATAAGTTTATACCAGGAACAGTATCAATAAATATGTTTCAATATTGAACAACAAAGATATTTTACTTTATGTACTTTACTAATATGTACGAAATATGGAATTACCATAAATGAATATGTATCTATTTGTGGGAGCTTACCCACTAGTTACTAGTTTATACACAAAACATAGTTACATACAGGTTAAGTTTACAAAACAAACATATTTATATATTATTACCTCAAAACATATATTTCCGAAGGGAAGTCACTTTTTAAATTGCAATAATTAATTTTTATTTGACAATTTACATTACATATTAATTCTTTACATTTTCTTACCGCCGCTGTAGGAGGCAGTATTGATATTGCTATGGCATTAAATTTCAAATGTTATTTGGAGATGGTACAGTGTTTTTGGTGGTGCGCTCTACAGGGCCACAATATGTAATCACTTCTCTACCTGCCAAGCGCAGTAGGTAGCTGCTTATCCCCCCAATCATCACTCATAAATCTGGAAAATCGTTTTGTTTTAATGATGACTTTTAAGTCCCTTATGGTTTTAGAATAGCTTTTAAGTTTTATCAGCATTTGGACTCTCTTATTTAGTTGAAATTAATAAGAAAATCCGCTTTTAATTTTAGTTTATGAAACAGAAAAGTATGGAAAAAATGACGAAAATTGAATCTTTATGATTGAATATCTCCGCAACGGTTTGAAATATTGAAGTGAAATTAACGGCATTTTCTTTCATAGTTTTCATAGTTTTCAATACAGTAGTAAAAAGTGGGGGCCGATCTTGCAACCACCGCTTTAAGGTGTAAGGCGGCAATAAAAGAAAAAACCTTAACACCATCACAAACTAGAGCGAAAAACTTCAACAAACGTTATGGTCACTTTTTAGAAATGTTGGTTCGTTTAAGAGTTATTTCAAAAGTGGCCCATTCAAATGGGATACCCTGTATAATTGTACTGACAGGAGTAAGAAAAAGTCGGGTGAGTGATTTACATCAGAATATTTTCTTAGTATTGGAAGCTTTTTTCTTAGTATTTAAGCTTGGAAAATTTTTATTATCGTATGTTCGGAAAGGGGTCAAAAATCACAGTGATGCGAAGTCATTTTCAAAAAAAAATAAATCAGGTCTGAAACACTCACACTTTTTCTTTTACCAATAATTAATACAATTTAATTAAAAACAAAAAAATCTTTAAAATAGCAATGTATACAAACATTGAGCTAAAAAAAAGTGATAGGGGTTTAAATAAACACCTGAGTTGACATAGAGAGCACCCTTTATTTCAAGACCATGTAAGTTTAAATTTAAACGTAACGCAACTTCCAAAAACCTCTAAAATAATTTTGTAGTACTTCATATAAAAGTGATCCGTTTCTCCTTTGCAGGGAGTATCCAAGTTTAAAGACAATCGTTAGAGCCGTTTTCAAGAGAACTCCAAATAGTCAAACTCTATTTTATAAGGTCGCACATCCGGTTAACCGATTTCTTCAAGTTTAGAATTCTATCAATTACTCTAATGTATAATAATATTATATAGTTGGTGAAATTATCCAATATATAGAAGTGGCACTTTAGAGGAATGCACGGCGCTACTGTTTTCTCAGATCAAACAGACAAACAATCCATTTTCCAGGGAAAACATTTCAAATAAAAATTATATGAAATTTAAAGAATTTTTTTTTCTACGCCTGTGAACCGGGGTGTGCCACTCAGTATCGCGCTGACCAGTAAAGTTTGGACATGGTTGTCCACTTGTCCATGTTCGTGCTTAAAGAATTTCTTATGTCCACAAGTCCGGGACATGTGAGGAGGTGGAAGCCGGTCATCTCGTCAATTTGGTAAAGAGGACTTGTTGCAGACACGGCTATCCCGATTTTGAACAGAAGCCTTTGTAGGTAGTCATGTCCAGTAGTTAACCTGAAACATGCTACAGCATTCCTCCTTTCCAGATTAGTCGGAATGCGCTTCGATTTCACTTGCAAGTCTTCCCACTGCTTCCCTGCCGTTTGCTGGCGATGGCAGTTCTGTGTTCCCTCCGCCACTGCATAGCGAATGATTCTCTTCGCGGAGGCATAAGGTAGGGAGTATTGAGGCTGTAGGGTTCCTGATGCATTCTTGGCAAGCTTGTCAGCTTCCTCGTTGCCAACTAATCCACAATGAGAAGGGATCCATTGAAATTTAACGAATTTATTGGAGCCATTTTAAGAAAATTGCGGAAAATTGAACAAAAAAAAAAATTGATAAAGTTACACTCTCGATTGATGGTTTTGCTGGAAACCTGCGTGTCAGCTGTAGTGGCAGTAACTAAACGGAATACCAACTTTGTGCTTATTGTGATTTTTTTGTTTTTGAGACATTTTTCACATACACACACACATTTCCGGTGAAAACTCAATTTCGAAAATTTCTCACGATCACAAACTTCCTCTTACTGGAAGTAAGTTAAAGTAATGAAAATTCTGATGTAAATGCACTTTCTGTGACAGATATTAAAAATTTATAAATACCTACAGAAAAATCATCAATATAACTCAGTATATAACTGGAATATATTCAATTCCAGTGTGCCGCTAGTTATCAAATTATATCCAGCTTTACGAGGGTATTTGCATTTTACACTCGAACATAGATTAGTGTAAAATACCAGAAATTCAAATGTGAGGAAAATATTTGGTGTGTAAACTATAGACTATGGTTTATAGACAATGATTTGTAATCATGTGTATAATGTATTCCATTCGCAAAATTTAAAATAGATGCCTTTTCAAAATAATGCACTACATAATCAGCTGTTTGGCTTTTAATAATAATAAAAGATAAAAATCTGTGTATGAAACACTCACACGACTTTCTCTTACTGCGAAATGGCATGGTTTCTTCGCATACATTTCTTATTAGTGTTTTAAAACCGCCGGAATATTTAGCGAGAAAATCACCAAAAATCTGAAAAACCTATCCAGTAAAGTCGCACTTCCGGTCAACCGGTTTTTTTCAAACTGGAAAGTTTGGCCACTTATATAGTTGTAATTAATATTATTTAACTGACAGAATTGTGTAGGACATTGTTGGACTGAAATAGTACATTAGAGGAACCACAACCCCACCTCTCCCACAAAAGTCCCCATAAATTTGTAGGAAATAAAATTTGTAGCTCTTTGTATGTGTAGTTAAATATTTGCCGTTTTCGAGAAAATCATAAAAAAAAAACGAAAAAAAAAATTCAGTTAAAGTGGCAGTTTTGAATGAGAGGCAGGATTAAGTTTTCCTCCAAAGTGCTAATACAGTTTATTATGCAATTCTGTCATCTAAATAATATTAATTAGAATTAAATATGTTGTTAAAAATTACGAGTTTCAATAAAATTAGTAAACCGGAAGTGCGTTTGTTTTGAACAGTTTTTTTTCAGTTTTAGCGATTTTTCTCTATATAAAAAACGACGAATTTCATTAAGTTTGGTTATACTAACTATAAAATTGGTCAATTATAATTTGGTAAACTGCAGTATGAGAAAGTTTTGTGAGTGCTTCACACCAGATTTTTTTTTCCTTTTCTGCTCCATATTGTAATTATTATTTATTTTCAACTTAATTTTTGTCATATAATATTTGAATATTGAAATAATACAATTTAACATTTATTTAGTGGATTATAACGTAAAAAATAAACCAAATAGTGCACAAATTTAATTTTTCCATTCACCAAGGGGGAGAGAGAGAGAGAGATATACAAACTAATTTTAGAATATTTCTGATCATGTCAACTACAGGTGACATTTCACTTTGCTCGTTGACATTGTGCACGATAAGGGATTTTATTCACTTGCTAAATTTTCAGTATCGACGGCATACACCATTCCATGTTTGTGGTTAAAACAAAAAATAAAAACAAACCCTGGTGTGAAACACTCACACGACTTTATCTTACTGCTGTTAATTACAACAATATATATAATATGACAAGTTTCCATTGTCACTTCAGATGTTATTCATTTGTCCTTACATTAAATGTAGAAATATTGGGGGGACAAGTACCTATTACCCAGGTAGGTAGGAAAAGTTTGATTACATTTTGTCCAATCAGTAGACCGCACCAACGTTGAACAAACCAAATAAATATTTTAAATTAACACCACAAATTTTACAGAACTCTCTACAATTAATTTTTCTGAAAAATATCGAAAATAAAAGTGACCGGTTTATAATTATATAGAAAGTTCCGGTAAACCGATTATCTTCAAATTTGGAATTCTACCAATACTTCTAATGTATATTACAATGGTGTACGTTTTAGCACCATATATAGTACTGATATAGTGCTTTGAGAAAAGTTTAGAGCTACTGTCTCCCCTCAACCTCCCCAAAAAAAGCCATTTTCCTGGGAAAATGTTCCAAATACAAGTAACACCTAAACGAAGTTTTCTATGTGTTTCAACAAAAATTGAAAAATCACAGGAAGTTCAAACTTGACATTATTAAGTTTGGTTACCAGTAAGCTCTCTGACAGTGAGGTTTCCATCAAAATCCGTCATCCAAAAGTGAAGCTCTTCTTGAGTGGTTTACCCCACTTTTTTCAAATTTTTCTCAAAAATCGCTTCCAACGATTTTCTTAAACAACCTCAACTGGGCACTTTTATAATTGAAAACCAAAAAAATCGCATTAAGTTCAAACATTATAATTCATCCCAGTGGTACACAAAGCTTGAAGGAAAGCTCCAGCCGAAAACATTCACTAAAGTCACACTTCCGCTTGATGGATTTTGTCCGAAAACTTCGACCAGATTTATGGTGGTCGTGCCAAAACGGTATAACAAATTTGTGCTTTCTGCGTTTGTTTTCCATTTTTGAGAAATTTTGTTTGCATACAATCACACACACACACACACACACACACACACATATAATAGTCTATATATATATATATACTATTCGCTAAAACCAAGTGTTTTCAAAATCTTGTAACTCAATATCTGGAAATTTGACACGTTCATAATACTTTTCTCTTTTTCACAGCAAGAGAAAGTAAAAATTATAAGATGTCATAAGTGTTATTGTGACACTTTCTTCTTTATATTTCCCTTTATACTCGGGTTATAATGGTGAAACTTAATATCGTAAAATAGCTTAAGTTAAACTGTTGCATCATGTTTGCAAGATTTCGTGACGGCCCGGCTTTTAAATATGAGGTATTATTACTTCTACCATAACATTAATTAAAATATTCATGTACATCGGCCAGCTTCCCAATATAATCGATAAAAGGATTCATTTATTATAATTCAACTACGATTTATTCATTAATATGATAATGTAATCATTGCTTTATAATTTATATATTTATTTATACTGCGCATATTCAATTTGGAACATAATGTTTTATGCCATTTTATGGCATTACTAGTGTGGTTTTTAGTTAATGTAATATGCATATATATTGTTTTCTATAAATCAGTACATATATACATAAATTGCTTTTATTGCATATAAATATATAATTGTATTGCTTGCGTTGAATTCGTGCTGGAAGGTATACATCTCTTGCTCTCTCTTTATCTGTTTCTCCTCCCCCTCCATTCACTATACCTCTCTCTCACATTTCTCCCAATTTTATTCTATTCTGAAAATTACAGTTTACTACAATAACTACAGATCAAATATTATCCCACAACTAATTATTCTCTTTTGATTGTACATAGCTACAAGAAATCAAGTTGGAACTAGAATATTCTAGAAGACTTTCTTCCTTGAAGTATCTACATCTAGTCTGGATCCAGATCATATGGGAATTCTTGTGGTTTGAGGAGGTGGATAGGTTAACCAAATTAGGCGCCTCTCTCCCTTTCATTGTCCTGAGGCTGCTGACTGTGGCATAGTGGTAACAGGAAAAACCTCTGTCTAATGGGGCACATGCCAGACTGCCTTGTAGAATTTGTGAGACGGAGAAAGAAACACCCATCCATCTAATGACCGAGTTGGGAAAGTGAGGAAATTAGGTTCAGGGTCTTTGGTCGGAACAGGATGTCTGTGGAAGAGCTTAGACTATTTCCCTTAAAGTTTATAGTCCGATTTGTTCGGAGTGCGGTGAATCTTAGGTGGATTAGACCCGGTTTGTGTTATTTTTTTTGCGGGTAGCCGTATGGGTCCATGAGGCTTTGGATAGCGTAACGTAGGGTTGGCCCTACCCCACAGACGAATAACAATATGTATTAAATATGACGAATTGTAAAGTCTTAAAATTATTATTTTTCCTAAGACATTTTAATAATGTGGCAATTATTCCATTAAAATCAATTGCTAAAAGTATTTTTTAATCTCTAGAAATTAAAATTTAATACAGTTGTACCAACATTCAATTAAATAAATTAGCATCCGAGACATTTTCCGTGGTAGCCTGCTTCATTTTGTGGTCATCGACCGGTTTCGGGCGTTCGCCCATCTTCAGGATGCGTTTTTTAGACTGTGTGACAACACAGACTCGCACAGAGCAACTTCTCCAACTCCAACCACCACAACCAACCACCACAATAAATAAATTAGGCTTTTAAATATATATTAAAATAAAGTAGAAGTTCTTATATAACGTTTGTTTTTAAAATCAATTTAGTAAACAATAAATTAAATATCAGAAAACATAATGTAATTTTGATTAACTTTGACATAATGATCTACAATTGTTGTGGTTGATTCCGAAGAGATGGAAAGCATCAGAGATATTTTCCGTGATAGCAGCTTCTTTTGGTGACCATCGAACGGTTTCGGCGTTTGCCCATTATCAGGATATTTTTGTCAAAACAGTGTGATAACATAGACTTGCACAGAGCAAATTCAGTTAATACACTCATATGTATTTATGAGGAAATCACAGATCCTTACTTATATAAAATCCTTATATACATACAAATCTATTAACTGAATTTGCTCTGTGCAAGTCTTTGTTATCACACTTTTTTGACAAAAACATCCTGATGATGGGCGAACGCCCGAAATCTATAGATGACCACCCAAAGAAGCAGGCTATCACGGAAAATTCTCTAATGTTATATAACCTTTCTGAAGGTAACTTTATTCTTTTCAATGGATAACATTTTCTTACTGCAGTCTGTTAACAATTGCATAACCTTTTCTAGATAGTTTTTAACTTATGTGAGGAAAAAGTATAATAATTATTGCGAGAGTAAAGTTCTTTTACAACTCTCGTTCAGGTTCTATCGAAACTGGATTATGTAAAAGTGACTCTTTATACTTTTAGCAAATAAATAACTATATTCTGAACTTATTTTTTTTAGTTATAATGCTCTACATACCTCTAACATGTTGCAATTAATTCCGAGTTATTTTAATGTTACGTCTAATTAACTTTATGAACAACTTGTGATTTTCGTAAACAAATAATTGGTTAAAAACACATATACACAAACTTATATGTCAGTTTTACTGAGTATAAGTTTTAGTAAAGTGAGGTTCTCGGATTGATGAAGGGTATAGAGGATTTAAGTTGGATTAAAATACATTTTGAGTATAGTACCTTTGTGTAAAGTACCTTTTCATACTTTCTCTATATTCATATAAATTAAGTGCCAATTTAATGCAGTTGCAAAAAAATCTAATATTGCACACGTGAGTAAAGTATTTTTACACTCTCGAACAGTTGCAGCACACGCTCCGCTCGAGCGACCAAGAGCGGAATTTGAGTAAGAAAATGTGGTGTGAAACACTCACACAACTTTCTCTTGCTGCAGCTACACAGTTATTAATGACTAATTCTCTTGTTATATCTTTAGTTGTCTTTAATGGGAAAATCTAAACTTATAAAAACCTTCTTCGAGAAAAGCTTAACCATAACCGTCATGAAGTTTCTCGGAAAAAGTTTCAAATAAAAGTGCTAGTCTCTATATTTCCTGTTAGTACAATAAATCTAATGAAATCCATGGATTTGTTTATAGATAAAATCTCAGAAAAACTGAAAAAAACCCTTCAGGTTTTTACAAACTCAGAATTTTTGCAACATATTAATTTTTAATTAATTATTCATATAAATAAACTCATATAAATTCCTTCATATAAATTCATAGATGAAGGAACCGTATGGATAATAACCACTTTAGAGGTACCCCAAAAACCCCCTTCAATGATTTTCCCCAGGGAAATCTTTCACATAAAAATTGTAGCTCTTAATATGTGTAGCTAAGATACCATGTTTGAGAAAGTCGTAAAAAAACGAAAAAACCTTTCAATAAAGTGGTACTTCTGGTTGAGGAGTTTCGACAGATAAGTTCCTGTCGGATACCATGGTGATACCCAAACGGAATGACAAGCGAGAACTTTTTGTTTGAGGTATTGTTCACATACATACATACACACCCACACACACACACACACACACCCAGACCCTTTTCTAAAACAACTTTTTCGGATTCACGGGCCCTCAAAATGTGTATTTCCGGTGAAAAATCGATTTCAAGAATTTGACAGGTTTGCAAGCAAAGTCCAGCAGTAAGAGAAAGTAAAAAACAAAAGTCACTAATTGATAAATATTTTTCAGTACAGGTTTCAGAAAAGATTGGGTAATGTTGGACTCCGGTTGGCGGATTTTGACTGAAAGCTTTGTTTTGAATTCTTTGAATTGAATATCAAGTTTGAGCTTTATGCACTTTTTCTTCGTTTGCGATTTAAGCTGTAAGGTAGGGGATACACAATACCAGACATATATTCTCAGACAACCAGGCTGAATCCCAACCATTAGTTTCTACCAACTTCTACCACATTCAATATTACCAATCCAAAAATCCTCAGAAGAATTACCAAAGTCCCCGCCCTCTGTTTCAATCTGATCCTTCACACTGATCTCAGAATCTCTTTTGTTCATCAGCTACTCTACAAAAACACGTTATGTAAAATTTCACGACTCTAGGTCCAGCTATCGTAGCCTCCTATTCCAAAAACATTCCTCCCTTACTATCCCAAAAATTCCTCCCATGAGACTCTAATGCCGCTAGTCTAGAATTTTATAAGCTTAATTTTATTCTGCAGTAAACCCATTTTATCAAGAGCCAATGCCCGATCTAATTCTGGCCATCGCTATTCGGGTCACTATAACTGCAGTTAATCCAAAAAGTCAATTCTAGAATCTGACTTTTATCCACACGCTGCAATGGATGAACAAGATTGGAACACTCAGAAATTCAAACCCTGTTTCACCCACAACAAAGGCAGAAGCGCTGGCGATTAGATTTTGCGCTGGAGATTTATTTTAATTCAAAATTCTCTTAAAATATTATCATGGATGTTTTGGGAATAGTCTGAAAACATCGAAGCTAAGAACCACTAATAATGAATTGTCTTCGATTGAAACTTGTAAGCGATTATCCTTGGGCCATTCAATCCCCTTGGCTTAGGAAATTAGATGCCCAAGGACACCTTGTCAGTGAAATAATTAGGGACACTGATCTGTCAATTCTAGATAGAATGTGTCCTGTTAGCTGGTGAAACAGATCTATCTCTTACCCAGGCCACTCGAGAATTAATTAACAGATGAAAGGAACACTAGGTTATTGTAATTTCAATGAATTCAATATTGAGTTAAATTAAACATTTTCTTGAATCGATCACTAAATTAAATTAAAATTACCAATCGATTATTTTATTCAGTAAATTTTCCGAAACATTCTCTCATTTTTATTTTTAAATATTTCAAATTTTATTTATATTAATTTATTTTAAGACTCTTTTATAGGTTACATTTTTGAGACTTCTACAGACTCAAGCTGCGTTTCAATCAACTTTAACTGGCCGTTTCCCGGAAAAAGACTCGCATTATCCATAAAAAAAACTGTTGCGAGTTGAATATGAAATAGAATAAACTGTTAAATTTAAAAAACTTTTTTTCTTTGTAATTATCTTTAATTTATGTTTATTAAAGACTGTTTTTTTCTTTGAAATTTACAACGGCAACATAGTGCCATAAGCAAATATGAAACTATGTAAAAAATGCACACACAAAGGAGAAAAAAAAAGTAGTATTCCAATCAAGTTTCACTCACTGTCACTAGAGAGGACGTCGCGAGGCCACTGGCGTTTAAGCCTTCTAGAAGAGCTATCGGGTAGAGTGTGGGATGAGAGGCGTCGGACTAGAGGATTAGGGTGTGAGGATAGGGTACTATGGAATTTCTTATATATGAGCAATTTTTAGATCATTGTGGACAGTTTGATTGGAAACATAATAAGGAGCTTTAACTATTGCTAGAAGGATCTTGGATTGTAGGGATTGGATGCGATTGAGGTTGGAACGCTTGACTGAACCCACAGTTTAATGCCTTATGTCTAGATGGGTTTGATGAGTGAAGTGTAAATTAATCGTTTGTTTTGTACTGGCAATCTAGATCTTCTGTCTGGGAGTCGTTTTAGTTGTCTGCAGCGAGTGTTCATTTCCTGTCTTTTGAGTCTTGTGTGGGGGTTTCCACAACAAGTAAGTCTTTTGTCCATGTACATCCCAAGGTAGCAGACGACATCAGAGACTGGAAGAGGAGACTGGTGTAGTAGAGAGGGGGGAGAAGTAATTCTTCGCAGGGTAAAGGTAACATGTTGATTTTTGCTTTCGTTCAGTTTGATTTTCCATTTTTTGAACCATCTCTCCAAAATAATAAGATCATTCTGAATATTACTATGGGATGCACAGGGTCGGTGTCTGAGGAGAGTACAGCAGTATCATCTGCAAAGGTAGAAAGGATAGTTTTAGGATTAGTCGGGATATCTGCCGTGTAAACCGTATAAAGAATAGGGCCCAAGATGCTTCCTTGCTGGACACCAGCTTGGACCCTTTGATAGGGAGAAAGAGAGGATCCAACCATTATTTGGAAGTAACGATCAGACAGATGTGACTTAAGGATAAGGTAGTGCCACAATAGATCCTTGGGGTGTCGCGGTGGCGTAGGCTGAAGAGCCAATTCCCCCGTTAAGGATAAGGTAGTGTGTAAAAGTAAGCACGCTCTTAAGCTTCGAGAGCAGCCCGAGGTGCCATACCCGATCGAGAGCTTGCTTCACATCGAGGAAAACACCCGAGTAGCATTCTTTCCGCTCAAGAGAGGAAGCGATGTCTCCACAACGCTTTTCACATTGCTGGATCGTTGAATGTTGTTTCCTGAATTCAAATTGATGTTCTGGGATGAAGTTAGGGTCGCAAGGAGAGGAAGTAGTTTATTAAAGATAAATAGATAAATAAATATACATCAACAATTATTATTATTGCAATTCAAATATGTAATTTTTATAAACAATTTGGCTTAGAGCATTGAACTTCCTAACTGCTATTACGAGAAAGTATCACACGTGTGTTCGATTTTTCGAAAACTGAACTGACTTTTCACCGGAATATATGTTTTATGGAACCGTAAACTCACATTCAGAAGAAATTTACTTCAGTTAGATCTTGATTTTTATGTACACAGTAATGATTGCACTTCTAATCTAATCTAATCTAGAACCCGGGGCCTCCGAAGAAGTTCAGCGCTTAGACCACCACTGGGCACCAATGATTAGACATAATGATTCAGAATTTATTATGAATCCTTTAAGAATCTATTAATTAGTGAGGAGTGAGATTGCTATATCATCATGGGGAGGGTAGACTAGTGATATAAACTCCTAGTTATTACAATTTTTTTATTCATTTGACAAAATGGGACGTTTTGATCTAATCAGGTTGCCTTCAGCTAGTATTTATATTTAGTCCATGTCATCAATTGTTGGAACTATATATTTAAACCAATTTTATTGGTGAAACGGTCTTTAACCTATTTCATCTACATGTAGACAATCCGGAATAAATTTGTTTATACTGATGAATGGTTTTTATAAAAAAAAAAAATAATCCGCAAGGAAACACACTATTTTCATACAGCCATTAATACTGTAAAGGACAATGTATTTTCCATAAATGGCTTATCCTGCTGATTGAACGTCCAAGGAAAGAATTAAAAACAAATGAGGGGAATCGAGTTTCTCAGCAACTTTGTGACGTTTTAAGAAGAATCTAACCGATTTGTTACGATGGGTGAAACGTGGGTTCATCATTTTAGACGTGAGTCCAAGCAGTGGGTAGAAGCTGGTGACTCTGCATCGAAGAAAGCAAAGATAATTGCATCGGCTGGAAAGGCTAGTGTTTTTTTAAGATTCCAAAGGGCTTCTTTTAATTGACTACCGGCCAAAGTGTCAAACAATTAATGGGGAACACTGCGCACATTTTCTTGACCACCTGCTAGATGAAAAAATTAGAGAGAAAAGGCCTGTTTTGCCTTTTCAAGCAGTTTGCACCATTTGGTACAGAATTTTCTGAAGAATGTTAAGAGGGTGAGCCCCCCTCACTTTCCAAGATTGGGCATAACTGGCATGACATGCAAAAATGTTCATGCCAAATAACTATTTTAACACAAATTATTTAACAAAGTGCAACACATACCGGCAAGGTTGGTTAGTATAACCCGTGATAAATGTGTTTATAAAGTATTTTGTTTAGTTATTTTTTATTTTTTTTACTTTCTCTTACTCCTAGAGTAAGAGGAAGTATTGTAATCGTGTCAAATTTTCGATATCGAGTTTTCACCGGAAATATTCGTTTTTAGATCCCCAGAGTCCACAAAAGTGGTTTTTAGCAAATGGTCTGTGTGTGTTTGTGTGTGTGTGTTTTGAACACCATAGCTCAAAAATTAAAAATCGTAGAAAGTTGAATCTTGATATTCCGTTTGGGTATCACCATGGGATCTGACAGTTCGTTATCTGTCAAAATTCCTCAACCGAAAGTACCACTTTACTAGTTGTTTTTTTTACTTTTTTATGATTTTCTCAAAAATGGCTCCAACGATTTTCTTCAAACATATATATCAACTATACGTACAAAGAGCTACAACTAATATTTGAAACATTTCTCCGAGAAATTTCATTTGAGAACACTTTTGAGGGTGGAGTGGGTTCAGGGGTTTTCATCTATTCAGTTTCTTCATTTCAGTTTATTAGACTGTCATCTAAATAATGTTAATTAGAATTAAATATGTCGTTGAAATTCCGAGCTTGAAAAAAATCGGATGGCAGAAAGTGCGTTTACTTTACCACTTTACTAAATAATTTGTTCACTTTTTCTCGATTTTCTCAAAAATGGCTCCGACGATTTTCTTGAATCTTCTTATATAAACAACGCATACAAAGATCTACAAATTTTCTTTAAAACATTTCTCTGGGAAAATTCATTTAAGGGCAGTTTTAGGAGATGGATGGGGTTATGTTTTTCTCTAAAGCGCTTCATGGTTGATTATACAATTCTACCATTCAAACAAACTTAATTAGAAATTAAGTGATTAAGAAAAATTAGAAAAAAGAAATTAATTGGTGGTCAAAATTCTGAGTTTCAAGAAAATTAGTAAACCGGAAGTGCCTTTTACCGAACAGTTTTTTCAGTTTTCGACGGATCTCATTAAATTTGGTACACCAACTATAAAATTTGTCAATTACAATTTTGAGAATTGGAATAAGAGAAAGTTGTGTGAGTGTTTCACCCCAGCTTTTTTTTATTATTAGAAAGTTTAAATCCATTCAATAAAGTGTTACATCCGGTTGAGGAATTTTGACAAATAACTTCCTATCGGATCCCATGGTGAGACCTAAATGGAATATGAAATGTTGTGTTGTGATGGTTGTAGTGTAGTGGTAGCTTGTGGCGTGAGCGTAAAGGGCAAGAGTGAAGGGTAAAGGGCTTGTGTGTATGTAAGTTTTAAGAGAGAGAAGTATCAGAAATAAGAAAGTAGTCACCACTGCTAACAATAAATATATTCTATTAAAATAATAACTACAAGTTACTTGCAAAGAATGTATAAACTTATTAATATATTGTGGAACTGGCACTGATGCTAAGAGAGCGAAAACAAGTGTTCTGGTTGAATGTCTAATACAGACTGTCTTGAAAGAATGCCTTCTAATTGTTCGTTCAAATCTTCCTTTGTGAGAAGAAGGGGTAGACACTGCTACATTCAGGCAGTGGTCTTCTACCTGAATAGTCCCTTTTGCCAGCGAATGTTTGGATATTCTTGAAATAATATTTTTCAAATAATATACTTTTCTGGCATCCATCACAAATATCAAGTTTGAACTTTCTGCGATTTGTTTTTGAATTATGCTGTTCACATACACACACACACGTACCATTTTATGGAACCATAGCAAGAGAAATTAAAAAAAAAATCTGGTGTGAAACATTCACACAACTTTCTCTTACTGCAGTGTAATTAACAATTTTTTCAATCTTATAATTTTTATTAAATGTTTATTTGTCTTCAATTTTATATCAATTGGAGAATTAAACTTAATGACATGACTTTTTAGAGGAAAAAACCACACACTCCCCCCTCTCAACCCAAAATTTCCTTGAATAATATTTCTCGGAAAAAGTTCCCAATAAAAGTGATGGGTCTCCATATACATAGTGTAATCAATTTAATGAAATCCGTCGGTGTTTTTATGGATAAAATCGTGGAAAACTGAAATAACTTTAGTAAAAACACATTTCCGTTTTTATTTAATTATATTTAATCTTATTTGGATGACACAATTATAGAATAAATTGAAATAGCACTTTAGAGCATAACCCACCTATCCCTCATAATCCCCATTAAATGAGTTTATCAGAGAAATGTTACCAATAAAATTTGTAGGCCTTTGTACGTATGTTTAGATGATATACCAAATTTAAAGAAAATTGTTAGAGCCATGTTTGAGAAAATCGAAAAAAAAGTTAAAAAAAAAAATTCAGTAAAGTGGTCCTTTGGATTGAGTAATTTTTGTAGATTAACTTACTTTCGGGGATCTCATGGTGATACCTACACGGAATGACAAGTTTGATTTTGCTGCAATTTTTCGTTTTTAAGTTATGCTGATCACACACTAACACACACACATATATATAGTCATTTTCTAAAAACCACTTTTTCTGACTCAGGGGACCTCAAAACGTGTTTTTCCGGTGAGAACTCGCTATAGAAATTTCATTACGATTACAATATTTCCTCTTACTAGGAGTAAGAGAAAGTGCATTGCCTACGGTGGTCTTTAGCTAGTCATTTATTCTTTCTCACTCTATGGCCACTCGAGCTGGGAAATGTGACTAATTGTATGCAAATTTCCGCAATTTTGTCTTGCAAAAGAAAATCTTACAAGAACAAAAAATATACAATTTTGATTTTTTAGTTTATTCACCTATTTTTAATATTAGCCTTATGGTGAAAAACCGTATGTAAATTTACGAAATCTACGAATCAAATTTATAATGAATTGTCTTCTGTATAAATTTTAGTGTCGCTACTAACTATACAAAAAGTGACATTAACAAAATAGAAAAAAAATTAACAAACAAAAAAGTAATATCTATTAAACAATAAAAAATTAAATATGAAACGAAATGTAAAAGGAGAAACCTAAAATGACATGTTGCCGAAATAATATGCTGAAAGATACCAAAGTGAAATAGGCTTTCATGGAAAAATCTTAAAAAAAAAAAAACAGTTTTCTCAGAATCAATTGTTAGCATTGATCCTTTCTTCGAATGCTGTATTAAAATTAATCGCAGCTTTATCCGGCGTACTATCATCACAAGTTTATATTCTGAAAATAAAATTGCTTTGTTTCCATTATTGGAATTCTTGTAACAGAATTGAATTACCTGAGGGAAATTAAATGACAATAAAATACTGTAAAGTGGCAATTAAATGCCTTTTAATTCCGTGAAAACAAGATATGAGTAAATAAACACAAGCTGATTTTAATTTAATGGACAATATTAAAGTAAAAAGTTAAAAGTAGCATTCATATATTTACAATCCAATATCATTAAAAACTTTAGCTTGCCATTGATGTTTATAAGGATATACATACATCTGATCCAGGTGTACCAACACTGAGAGATTAAAAATAAAAAATCCCTGTTGTTTCCTCCATTCATATATGCACAACATACTACGCCGAGAGCTACCTATACCTTCGTTGTCTCCTCTTTAATTCAGCTTGTAATTAATGATTTATTATTTTTATTTACGTTTTAGTTTTTTTTTCTTCCTCCTGAGTTAAAATTGCAGAACGCTAAAACTTGACTTTTTTCCCCCCGTCTCGGTCACGGCCCATATCCGGGAAATGCAACTATATTGATATTTTATTCTTTTTTTAGTATTTGTTTGCATTTTGTCTTACAAATGAGAAGAAGAAGTCTTTATTTAAAAGCTGCAACTTCATATCTTAAAAATGGATACAGATTAAGTTACTACTTAAATGTGACTGGTATGACAGCCCATTGTGTTTCAACCAACAAATCTTGTATCGATAATTTAAATTTAAACATAACTGGCATTTTTCATAGAACAATTCAAAAGAACTGTTTCTGTTAGAATGTTTCAAATAAAATGGATAGATAAGTTATGTGTGCACATAGTGTACGTAGTTTAAAAAAGAAAAATCATCTGGAGCCGTTTTGGATAAAATCACGAAAAACTGAAGAAAAAAAACGTCAAAAATTAAATTGGCATTTTTTATTTATTTTTGAGATATTTTGTTCAAAAATACACAAGGATACACAAACACATAGACACACACGGCACAAATGAGTACAGTATCATTTGTTAAAAATATTTTTTTATACTCAGGGGTCCTCAACATATGTATTTCTGGTGAAAACTCAGATTTGAAAATTTGGCACGATTGCAATACTTCCTCTTATGCAGGAGTAAGAAAATGTAAAGAGTAGTTGGCAAGAGGTCGAGTTTTTTGTCCATAGTCTTGGACAAGAAATGATTCCAATAATAAGAATCATTAGGGAAGTGATTAGCTCAATGTTTAGCGCACTGGACAACCACGCGGAGATCCCGGGTTCGAGTCCAGTGCTACCCTTAGATTTTGTCTTCCTAGGAGCCCATAGAGTTCACTGTCCGGTGATGGACAGTGTGCCTGTAGCGAGAGTACACTACCCTCCGAGGCCGGCAGTGCATGAGAAAGTTCCGACCGTTAATGACCACAGATGTTGAGGCGCCTTAAATTAAAAAAAAGAAAGAAAAAGGAATCATTTCGGAAGTACAAATAATTTAATTAGTGTAAAAGCTTTTCAATAAAAGAAAAAGAAAATAAACAAAGAAAAAGTGGTAGAAGAAACAGCATTCTATATTTTTGTTTTTCCTTGTACCAGTTTGTTGCATTGTACATCAAATGAAAACTTAAAGAAAATACTTTTTTTGCACTTTTCACCATTCCAAGGGGTGGGAGATGTTGACAGAAGTGTTGTTATCATAATGGCTTTTACTCTCCCACGTGCCCAACACTGCATGCAGCATTTTACTTTTCAACCCTTTTTTTTCTTGATCACAGTAATTTTCTTCTTTTTTTTAAACTCTCCATTTTACTTTTTGGAAATTAAAAATAAAATGAGATGAATAATGTCACCGATTTTAAAAACATCTTTTACAACTTACCTTTACTTCTAAGATCGCATCAAAAAGTTTACAAAAATTAAGTTTTCAATAGAAAAAGTTTTTGGTGTTTACCTATACAAAATTATAGCAGAGAACCTCTCCGATATGCGAGAGATGTCACCAACGGCGGGAGGACTTCAAACATATTGTAATGGAGTGCCCATCAGTGTTGCATAAACGGGATAGATGCTTTAAACAGCTTTTACAAATACTTGCAAACTCCTTTTCAATATGAGGAAATTATATTCTCTAACAATATAGATATCATGAAACTAGTACATGAATTCAATACTTGATCTAAATTATCTAACAAAATACATAGTTTAAAGAAAATCACTGGAGCCGTTTTCAAAAAATTAGAAAATTGTGGTCCTTCCGGTTGTGAAATTTTGATAAGTTCCTGTCGGATCCCATATTGATTTCCATCCGGAATATCAATTTTGAACTTGCTCCGCTTTTTCATTTTTGAGATATGCCGTTTAAACTTTCATACACATGCAAACACACATACACACCACTTTCTAAAAACCACGTTTTTGGACTTAGGGGACCTTAAAACATGTATTTCCATTGGAAATCTATATTGAAAATTTGTCACGATTGCACTACTTCCTCTTACTGGGAGTAACAGGAAGTAAAAACCAAACAAACAAAAATCAATAAAATTGCACTTCCGATTGGCGGATTATGCCCGAATATCAAGTGCGATTTTCCGACGATTTTCTTGTATTTGAAACATTTTCTTTAAAAATTACACACATCATGGCTTATACCACTTTCTTTCATTTTCAAAACATGTATATCCGGTCAATTAAAAAGGTATCGATAGAAAGTAATAAATAAAATAAATAAAACTCGGATAAAATCCGCACTATTATAAAAATTATGATTTCATTTATATAGTCATAATAAAACTTTGAAGTTTACGTAATAAAAGCAAAGCAAACAGGTAGTTTTTATTTGAAGGAGTGGGGGTGAATAAAACAAAAATAAAAAAAATCTTATTTGTTTGGCGTGTTCGTGTAAAAACCACAAAGCAGTTCGGAGTGAACTCTAGTTAAAACACCCTCACCATTGCTGTAGCTTTATTATTGCACTTGCTTTTTTTTTTTGCCGGCGGGGGCGTAATGCACCACACAGTTCAAACTAGGTTAAAACCACTGGAATTATGTTTCCGGTTAAACTGGCCTTTGCGTTTATTTGCATATTTATAATTTGTTTTTTCTCTCTCTTTCTACAACTGTCCCTTTATTTTTTTCCGAGAGCCATTACAAGATAATAGTGTCTGTTTTCAGAATATATATATATATATATTTTTTAAACAACCAATGAAAAGTTATAAACCAAACTTTTTAATATGCAAGTAAGCTGTTTTCCCTACACCACTGGAATATAAAATTAAGAAGAGAAAAGTCTCACATTATAAACTCAGACCACTTTCTCACACTGCAATACTCCACAATTCTAATTGAGAAATTTTCTTCAAAAAATTTCGGCAATTATTACCAAAACTTGAATATCGCATAAAAATCAAAGTTTGTGTTGAACCGTATGTTATAGATGGTTGCATTTTAGAACATAACTTGGTAATGAATGTGAAGGGACTAATTTAACTGTAGGCCAAATGGCGGCGCTGTTTCTAGCTAAAAAAGACACAGATTATGCAGTTTAGAGTAAAATGTAATATTTCAGCTTTTAGCTTTAGAAATTTTAATCATTTCAGAAAAATGTAAGGATTCTATCATCTATATACTATTTTTTTATAGCATGGGTTATATCGTATGTTTGGTAAAGGTTCGCGCATTTGAAATGCGCATTTATTCATGTTAACGTGATTATACAAATTTTTCTCATAACGAAAGATTTAACTTTTAAATTTGAAATGCCATTTACACCACACTTTTAGGCTAGATTTAGGCTTAACATTTTTGTGGGAAACATTTTTCCGTAAGAATTGATTTTAAAGTGAGTTTCTGGGAAATCCATGAATTAGGGTTGAGTTTTGGTAAAGGCGTTGCAATAATACAATGGTGTCATATTTAGGTAAAACTCAAGCCCTGAAAATCCATTTAGTATTATTTCTCCCCCCCACCACCTATATTGAAGACCAACCAAACTTATGTAATAATTTGAAATATGAAGAAAATTTGTAAATTAGAATTGTAATATTTACAATTAGAGAAAGTACTGTGAGTAGTTCACAGCAGATAATTCAGTGAAAGACCTTTTCTTTTGCATAGAAATAAGAAATCGTGATTACTGAAGTTTGGCACATAAATGGACTTACATGTTTTATGTAGGACACAATTTATACCACAAATAAGACAAAACTAGTCCCCACTATTGGGCATCCAGCTATTAGCTAGACTATTACCCCAATAATATTTATTGGGGTCGGATTTCTTATAAGTTTTTTTCTCGCGTTCGCAGATTATCGATAATGGTATTTTCGGTAGGAAAATATGAAGAAAACAGGAAATATGGAACATATTTTCCAAGTGTCTATAAAACTTGGCAATTAGTGAGAAAGTATGTGAAATTGACAGTGGTTGAAAACGCTTGACCAAATAGGTTTTTCCAATATTGAATCTGTTATTTAGATGGCTGAACAATATTTGTAGAACAGATATGGAAAGCTGGGAAATCTTTAAACATTTGAAAACAACGTTAACCGCTACACTCGAAAAGAAAAATTATATTAAAATTAAATAGAGAATTGCAAATTAATTTTCGTAATTAATCCTTTAATTTCTATTTTCAAAACCTAAAGTCCTATCTTTTAATTAAAAAAGAAAAGTATTTCCAAGAATTTAGCGAGAATCTTTATAGTTATGCAAATATTTCATAAAATTATAAAACATGTTTATAACAAATTCACAAATTCTTTTACAGGTAATTTGTCCTAGAAAAAAAGTTCTAATTTTTCCTTTGTTGTAACATTGAATTATTAGAATTTGGCCAAATTTTCAAAATTGAGTTTTCACCGGAAATACATGTTTTCAAGGTCGCCTGGGTACGAAAAACATGTCTGTGCGATTTGTCGGTAGCTGTGTGTATGTTAACAAAATATCTCTAAAATGAAAAGTTGTAGAAAGCACAAAGTGAAGAGAAGGCGCGTTTAGATACTACCACCGGATCTGACACGAACGTTTCCGGCAAAATCCATCAGCTGGAACTGCAACTTTATTGAATGTCTCTTTTTCAGTTTTTCGCGATTTACTCAAAAAACGGCCTCAACAATTTTCTTCCAGACTTAATATGTATACTATCTACACAAATGAAACTCGTATCACTTTTATGCGATATATTTTCCCGGGAAAATTGATTTCTTGTGGAGGGGGGCTTTGGGGCAACAGTAACGTTAAGCTTCCCCCTAAAGTAACACTTCAATACAATGTGTGGTTCTGTCACTTGTGTAATATTAATGTATATTATAAGTATTGCTGGAATTACTATTTACTGGAGAAAACCAACTAACCGGAAGTGCTATTTTACGGAATAGGTTTTTGAATTTTTTTCGAAAACGTCTGTAACTGTTTCCTTTAAACTTAGTATGCTAACTGCACAAATATACATACAGCTATCACTTTATTATTTTTTTTAACATCCCCCCTCCCCAAATTTTGAATGGCTGTGCGTAATTTGTTTTCATTACATAATATTTAGTTGGCTTTAGTATTAATATAAATCTAGTTAAAAGGGATTTTAGTTGTTAGTTTTCTGAAATATAAATTATATCTTAATGTTAAAATATTGTATGGCAACGCCATCTGTCAGCGCAACAGAAAAAAACTAACGGCAGTTTGAAAGTTAAGGCATTAGAGCCCCCCCCCGGAACCAATCTAAAAGTAAAATTAAATTCAAATAAAAGTTATAGAGCATATGTGAATAGTTAGTACTCCAAGATAAAGAAATATTCCAAGGCGAGAAAATTCCTCCATAAAAAATCTAGGAATCTATTCTATAAATTCGCATTTTCAGTTGATGGATTTTAATCGAAATTTTCATTGGAATGGTAAATAGCTATGTAAATGGAATATCAAATTTTTCGTAGTATTTCGTTCATACGTACACACACACACACATACCTATATATATATATACATATATATATATATACCTACAGAATCCATTAGTTAAGGTTTTTTTTGACCTACTCAGAAACCCTCAAAATATCGTTACATAACGAATATTTATGGTGAAAACTGAGTATCCAAAATTTGCACGATCGCGATACTTTCTCTTATAAAATAGTAAGAGAAAGTGAAATAGAAATGTTCCATAAAGTTAAAATTTGATATTTTCGATAATTACTGGCTAGGGAATTTGACCGGAAGTCAGCAGCCGGACAGAACCAGAAGTTTCTACGAAACAAAATAGTATTGACTGGATTATTTATCAATTATTGGTACGATTTTATGGATTTTTTTTTTTTTAACATTTTCAACAATTTTCTCGACAAATGGAACCAACATTTTTCTTTAAACTTGCATACTAACTCATAAAGATTTATCACTTTTCTTTTTTGGAACTTTATTGTGGGAAAATTTATTTGGAATTTGAAGGGGGCTAATGTTTGAGTTTAATGGATAGAAGTGTTGCATTTTCCAGCCACTAAATATATATTTATCACACCTTTAAAGAATTTTCATTTTTATTGGACATTTTCTTTCGAGAAAATTTAATTATATTTGTGGCTATTAATGTATAAAATGTTTTCTTATTTAATCTATGGTTAAAAGTTATTTTCACTATTTTTGTTAACATTATGGGATGTTAAATGTATTGAAAAGAATATGCTCCAACAAAAAGTAAAAATTGAATATATTCAACAATTTCTTTGTAATAAATATAAATTAATATATTATAAAGGTGAATACAATATTATAATTAACCTGCCACAGAGACTGGATAGTAAGTTGATTAGTCGGACAGTTTGAATTGGAAAGTTATAGGCCTGGCTGGCCAAAGAGGTTCTAACTAACAGGCCTACTATCCCCTTGTATACAAACTTGTGATTAGATTTCATTAATGAGGATGAACACCATCCAATCGTGATAACGAGCTCTCAGTATTGTATCATGCAGAGAGGGTTCAACTCATTCAGTTCAATATATCCCCCAGCGGCGGCGGGTGATTAAATCTGGATTGAGAAAAGGGAAAATAGGAGTACCTGGTCATCTATCATTTGAAAAGCTTGATCACAATTAAGCGGATTGTTGTAATCAAATTCATCTTCACACAGCGTGTAGAACATCAATATGGAATCCGGGAAATCCACTAAGGTTAATCGTATATTAAAACAGTAAGGTAAGTAAGAAAAAAAAATGATCTTTACTCGGCGAATAAGTTTCTTCTTCTCTACTTGCGGCAGTTAGAGGAAATAATAACAAGTGTAGTGGAAGAAGCAAATGGAAAAATTGAAATAATTTTGGAAAAATATTTTAGCGAATTTTAACTCAAAATAAAGTGTATATTAGTGCGGTAACATGAAATTAGAACTGTTAAGGTAAAAATCCAGGTACCAGACAACTGTTACAAGAGATTATAACGTATATTAAAACTTAGAACTACTATTAAAACTATTACCTACATAAACTATTACAACGTAGAGAACTTAGCTTTGTTTTTTACCCCTTCTTGCAATCATACATAAAGAGCAGGATTTGAACTATCAATCAGAGCATTCTTTAACCAGTTGTCTTACAGCATTTTAATATTTGTCTCAGAAGTCGCTCTCTCAACCTCAGTGCCAGTTATAAGTGTTTAATATTTGAGTTAAATCAATCTAGCTAAATAATTGATTCTGTAATATTTATAAGCATGTTATTGTGATACTGAAAAGTATTTAAATTTCTTTAGTGATAATATATTTATTTTTATCTAGTAGTGACTTCAATTTATTTCTAAATACTTCTCACTTTTTAAAATGTACATACACACAAGGCCCTTACAAAACCGCTGATGCTACAGTACTACAAACATACAACACATCACACCAAAAACATTTCTCAAACTTATCAAATTTTCGGGAAAAAAAATAAAAGTTTTTCTCGGATGACCTACATGTATATGTTGGAGACCTAGCCGTTTGTTTTACATTTCTTATCTTTTGAATCTTGTATGCGCGAGGGGAGTTCCAAGAAATTCTTTTGTCGATATACAACTCAAGAGAGTGGAAGTCATTAGACACTGGAACTAGTGACTTTAGTTTAAGCTTAGTAATAGCGAGCAGAGGAAGTAATTCTTCGTACGGCAAAGGCGACATCTTAACGTTTGCTTTCATTCAAACTGATTTTTCCATTTTGTAAACCATCTCTTCAAAATAGTGAGATGATACTGAAAATTTTCTGTGGGATGTCGCAGGGTCGGGGTATGAGGAGAGTAAAGCAATATAATTTGCATAGGTAGAAAGGACTGTTGGGATGTCTGCCGTGTAAAACATATGTAGAATATGGCTCAAGAAGCTCCCTTGCGGGACACCTCCAAGGAAACCCATTAAAGTCGCACTTACGGGCTGATGGATGTTTGACCAAAATCTTCGTGTCCTGACGCGGTGTTAGTAAACTAAACCAAATATCAAGTTGCGCTTTTAGCAATTTTTCATTTTTGAGATATCTTTTTTGGTCCAGTAACCCAGATACACACAAACACATATACATACATATAGACCATTCGCTATAACATTATTTTTTGCTCAGGGAACACAAAAGATATCATTTTTGGTGGGAACTAATTTCGACTTAAAACTTGATATTCAATTTTGAAATAATCGATAACTCCGCATCAAGATTTTTTTTTTTGTTGCTAAAATACACCAACCGGAAATCCTACTTTACTATATTCTTTTTTTGTTTTAATTTTTTGTGATTATTTCAAGCAACGTCTCAGCGGTTTTCTACTTATAACACTAACGGCCACTGCAAATATATTTCCAGAAAAATATTTCTTCCTGCGACTTTTCTTTTTGAGATATTTTCTGTACATACAACTCAGGGACCTTTATACCTGTATTTTCGGTTAAATTTGGAAATTTTGACACGATTCCTTCTTCTTCCAGGGAGAGAAAGTATAAGTAAGCATGTTCCTGCGACTTTTCTTTTTGAGATATTTTCTGTACATACAACTCAGGGACCTTTATACCTGTATTTTCGGTTAAATTTGGAAATTTTGACACGATTCCTTCTTCTTCCAGGGAGAGAAAGTATAAGTAAGCATGTTCCTGCGACTTTTCTTTTTGAGATATTTTCTGTACATACAACTCAGGGACCTTTATACGTGTATTTTCGGTTAAGTAAGCAACTTTGGAAATTTTGACACGATGCCTTCTTTTTCCAGGAAGAGAAAGTATAAGTAAGCATGTCTCTACTTGTGCTTTCCTTTTAGTTATTTTATAACTTTCATAAAGTTTAAACTTAAAACGAAACTTAGGTTGAATGTCGATTATTTTCTATAAAACTAATTTCCTCTACAAAACCTATAACACCGATTAAATCAATAGGCTATCAAACAGTTGAGTACTGTTTTAGTATAGTGAACAATTTCAATGTTCAAATAGTGTAATCGATATAAAGGCTGTAGAGAAGAGTTGAATTGTAATGAACAGAGGGGCTATCTAAGGGGGGGGGTAACGTTCACTCACTTTTATTCGGTCAAAGTGGTAGTTCACCAAACATTAATTCTCCATCCTGTTGAGGAGAATAATACTTGACTGAAGTTAGACGGATCATTCTGCCATGCTCTATGATTGGAAACTTTGAGATCAGTTACTATTGGAATAATTTATTTAATAGAATTTTAATTACATAGTCAATAAATATCCTTCAATAATATTAATATTCTTCTAACATCCCAGACATATTAAAAATATATGTGTAATCATATGTTATTTAAAAAAAACATCGAATAACCCAGAACTGACCTTATTGTCTTCAAACTTGGAATTTTTACTAAATATATAAACGTATAAGTTGTGAGAAACCTAGCACTGTACTTTTATGCACAGTTGTGAGAAAGCAAGCACTAATTTTTTTAAGTTTAGAGATTAGACATCGCTTCTTAGCGATAAAAATAAAAAAAATATTTTTTTTTGGCAATCGCTGAATAATATGTCGATTATTGCAGTAAATTTATTGATGAATGTTCAACTTTTGCACACAAGTCAGTTACACAATACTTTTTCTCTCACTAGTGTATGAAAGTAACATTATTCAACTCTACTTATCCCGACATCTAGCGGCAATACGCGAAAACAAAATAAAACAAATCCCACATACAACGGATTTGAGGTTATAACGGAGCACGTTATAGAGAGAGGGAGGTATTTGACTTGAATAAAAATGACACTCTTAATATTTGCACCTTTACATATTTGTTTATATTTATATAAATTAAGGACCAATTTGTAGTCTGATTGCAGGAACAATAATCTAATATTTAGGTCTAGAGAAAAGTTCTTTACAACCATCGTTACAACTGCATTCATTAGATGAACTGGCACTGGCTATCAAACATAAAACTAACACATCGCCCAGTGCTGCCAACATACACTACCGTATGATACACCATCTACCCCCCTCCGATAAACAAATGGTTTCAGCCATTTTCAATATTATCTGGGCTTCAGGTACTTTTCCTAGACTGGAAAACTTACATTACAGTTCCCATACATAAACTAAAAAAGGATAGCTGTTATCGTCCCATCCCCTTATGGGAGTATACTTACTTAAAACATTCGGGAGAATGCGGAAGGCCAGATTAGAGTGGTATTTAGAGGATGAGAATCTTCTTCCAGTCACACAATATGGCTTCAGAAAGGGCAGAAGCATATATGATTGTCATACTGCTCTAATATCGATATCGAAATGGCATTTATAAGAAATCAGACTGTGATGGGTGTATTTCTTGATATAAGCGGTGCATACGATAATGTTCACCTACACTTATTGTATAAAAAAAAATGGTAAAGTTGGGGTTTTCTTCAGAATGTGCATACAGAATTATAGATTTAATTTCTAATAGGACTGTCTATGTGAAAGTGAACGGTCAGTTATTTGAGCCAAAAACCACCAATTTGGATTACCTCAAGGAGGCATCCTAAGTTGTCTTCTGTTTGCTATATATACTGTTTGCTATATGTTCGACGTAGAAGAAAAATATCTCCATTAGCCAATATAATCCAGTATGCCGTTTGTTATCTGCAGTACACGACTCAAAAAGCTTACGAATACTGCATAGAAAAATTAAGTGACGTAACAAAAGTCCTGAACGATTGAAAAACAAGTAATTGTTTATCTATATCGGCTGAAAAATCAATTGTATATCCGTTTGCAAGAAAGAGGAATGTGCCTCTAGGGCGCAGTGTTAAATCAGGCGATGTGAGATTTCCGTGTGAATTTCAGATAAGATTTCTGGGACTACATTTAGATCGTAAATTGTCATGGAATTACACCTGGATATAACAATCAAGAAATCTGAAAAATATATGAATGCCTTAAGAATGATAGCATTCAATAAATGGGAAGCAGATCCTTCTACCTGTCTGCTTTTTTATCGATCCACAACTAAAGCCGTTATAGATTTCGGTTCAAATTTTTCATAATAGAGCGAACAAAGGAAAATTAAAAAGTCTAGAAAAGATACAAAATGGGTGTATTAGACTATTTCTTGGGTATCTTAAGAGTACCCAGAAATGTAATGTTAGCTGAGGCCTCTGTTACGCCACTGGAAGAAGAATGTTAGCGATCGCTATGTAGTCAAAACCATGGCCAATACGCCTCAGGTGTCAAAGTAAAATCGCTCAGTTACTACAATGTTCCTAACTTATGGTTATTGGTGCAGAAAAGTCACTCCTCTAATTATAGAAAGATTCATGGACATTACTTATTTTCAGATGGACATTTACAAATCAAATAAATTGCCAGAGAGATACACGACCATGGTCAGTGAGACTGCTCAACTGAGTTGAGTTGCTGGGATACACAGCGTACTCATAAGTCACGAGGACATTGAAAGCAGACATTTAAAGAGAAATATATATATACACATAAATATAATATGTATAGTCCTTATGTACATGTAAAAAATGCTTTAGTGTGTAGATGAAAACTACGTTGTCATGCATGCAACATATGCATTTGTGCCCTAATTTTTAAGGGGGAAAAGCGAGTCTAAGCGTGTACAGATACACGCCACTATGCCTAGCAAGAGAGTACTTACAGCACCGTCAGTCACAGATGTGATGGGTAATTATCCCCAAAGAATTTATAATTATGGACTCCTCTATACACCCTAACTTCTCCTGATCAATGCCTACCTCCTTGAAGAAGTCTAAGGTCATCCTCGGTATGGTGCCCCTTGATCCAAACCAAAGTCCACAGACCTGAAATTCTCTTTCCCCAAATTGTTACCTGAATTTTTCTTGGTAGTAGGGGATACACTTTCATAAAAGGACTTCTTCTCGAGATGAACGTTCATGGCTTGGTGCTTATCATTGTTCTCATACCGCACTGAAGGGTCAATTATCAGTGCTTCCTTTGATCCTTTCTTGAATACTACAATGTCCGCATACCTTGTTGACCCCTCGTGTCAATGCCATACACCTCCTCGAAACATTCATAACCTTGAATCAGATTACGAAGATATAATATTTAAAGCGGATGAGTTACTTAAAAATTTCCGACATCTTTTCTTCAACAGCAGTACTAGAGAAGATGTATGTGTTTGGAAATTTACATTTGCCAGGACTTGTTAGGATGACGTATTTGTTATAGAGTAGATTCTCGATGTATTCAAGAGCTTCAATAATGGTCATTAATTCTGCAGAATAATTTGACATGAATTGGGGTAGCTTGTATTTACCTTGTCTCGTTTAAAGCTAAGTCAAGGATCGCAGCTAAACATTGTTTGCGTTTTTGGACCTATCGGTAAAAATCCAGTGATAATTTGGTGTTATACTGAGAGTGTCATCTTTAAACACCCGGTTTACTATGTCTGTTGGTGTTTCTTTATAGTCTGGCCCCTTCAATTGAAACTCCCTTCAATTATTTAGAAATTTGAAAAAATATAAACCAAACATATATAGCTTAATAATTAAATACACTTTAGACATCAAAATAAATTTTTAATTCCATGATACACTTCAGAACCTAATAAAACGTAAATATCAAATTGTAGCAATTGTTGGCCGTTAGAAATGATCAGATGTATCTCTTAGTTGGCTGATCGGCCAGGGGGTATCATAAGAAAAACACTACAAAATTTTTTAAGTGATTTTAATTAATATCCCGACGTTTCGACAAACATTGTTTGTCTATCTTTGGAAAATTTGTATGCTCTATTAATTACTACATGTTCAATTATGACTGTGGTCTATGAGTGTACTACCAGTGAACCTTTCTGAATGGTGCACCTTTCACTGGTAGTACACTCATAGACCACAGTTATAACTGTGGTAATTGTAGTAATTAATAGAGCATACAAATTTTCCAAAGATAGCCCCTGAAGAAGACAAACAATGTTTGTCGAAACGTCGGGATATTAATAAAAACACTTAAAAAATTTTGTAGTGTTTTTCTTATGATACCCCCTGGCCGATCAGCCAACTAAGAGATACATGTGACTAAAACGTAAATGGTAATGGCAGTAATGGCAGTAATGGCAGTAATGGCAGTAATGGCAGTAAAGCCGCAATGCTAATACTACAAAAAAATTCATTCATTTTTAGTTTAACTGAAAGTTGAGCGTGTAGAAGTGGCTCTTTTCTCTATTATCAAGGGAATAACTATTTTCCGGAAAAATATTTCAAATTGAAGTGTGTGTGTGTGTGTGTGTGCTGTGAACATCGTTAGGGCAGATTTTCTTTTTAGTAAATTGTGAAAAACTGGTGGTGGGGAAATGTAATGTCGCAATTTTCCGTTAACGGATTTGGACCGAAAACCTTCGTGTCTTATTCTAAAAGAAATATCTAGTTTAAGATTTGCAATTATTCATTTTTGAGATATCTTGACCAGCAAAAAGCACGCAGACACACACACACACACGCACGCAGACACACACGCACGCACGCAGACGCACACACACAAATTGAAGTGGGGTAGCAATGTATGTGTGAGTGTGTGTGCTGTGAACATCGTTAAGGCAGATTTTCTTTTTAGTAAATTGTGAAAAACTGGTGGTGGGGAAATATGACGTCGCAATTTTCCGTTAATGGATTTGGAAATTTTCTTCAGGCTCGGAATTTTCGCAGAATATTTAACGCTGCTTACCATCATACGGGAGAGGGTGGCCGAAAACCTTCGCGTCCTATTCTAAAAGAAATAACTAGTTCAAGATTTACAATATTTCATTTTTGAGATATCCTGACCAGAAAAAAGTACGCAAACACACACACACATACCACACACACACACACACACACACACCACACACACACACACACACACACCACACACACACACACACACACATACACATACACAGATAAGTCGTATGCGCCAAAAACATAGTTTTCTATAATCATTAATTTTAACAAAATCCGGTGAAAACTCAATTTCGAAAGTACAGCAGTAAGAGAGAGAGAGAGAGAGAGAGAGAGAAAAGATTTTCTTTTAATGCAATTTTCATCTTAGTCATAAAATTTTCTTCAGGCTCGGAATTTTCGCAGAATATTTAACGCTGCTTACCATCATACGGGAGAGGGTAGCTTAAAATCACAGCTTTCCCAAATAGAGAAATCAAATTTTTTCGTTCTTCGTTTTGTCACTCTTTCCGCACCGACCAAGCAGTGTCTGCTTTTTCGTCGTACCACTTGACCGGTCAAATATTTTCTCCTGTTTCGTACTCCGTATTCCTTTTTCTGATGGTATCTCTTCTATTTCAGTCTGGATCTAACCTCTTCTCTCTTCTTCCCTTTTTTCTGCCAGAGGCTTTATAGACCTAGCGATCTTTGCTGGGCTCATTCGCAATAAGATTGCCTTACCAACTTAGCCTGTTCACTTCAATACCTAACCTCAACAGGTTTCACGTCTAAGGTTTTTCATATGTTGGTGTTTCTCATGCGGTCCGCCAAATCTTACCTTTTACCTTCCACAAATATCGCATCTCACTTACTTGAATTTGACCATATACCTCTTGAAATTCAGTAAAATAACATTTCCGTTTAACCGACTTTCTTATAATACATAATTTACTTGAGGGGGGAATTAATTATAATTAATAACATATAGTTGCAGGCATCTTAGAATTTAGCGTAAAGGCAATTTTACTGGAAATTCTATAAAGCTCCCAAAATTCCAAGAAATGACATTTTCTCGCAAAACCGGTTGGGAAAACTAAAAAAAAAAAAATATAAAATCCATTCATTAAAGAAGTAACTTCCGGTTAATCAGTTTCAACTGAATTCTTATTGTCAGTTCATCTGCTAGAATTTAAATGGAAATATCCAGTTTGAACTTTCTACGATTTTACCTTTTTAAGTTGTATACACAAAGCTTACACGCTCACTCAAAAAGAGTGAAAAGGCAGAGGATGAGCGATTGAGGACAGAGAGATACCACTTTCTAAAAACCCCTTATTCCTGTTCAAATAGACCTGAACAAATAATATATTAGCAGAAAACACATTTTTGGAAATTTGAAACGATTCCAAAATTGCCTCTTCAATAGAAATAGAAAGTAAATACGATTTAAAAAGCAACATATTAAAATATTAATGTTTCAATTAACTGCTACAATTGTTTAATTTAAATGAATCGATTTCATTGTTCGATTAATAAACAAAAACAATTATGTTTACTTTATAAACATTCAGTACATATAACCTTTGTTATCTGAATTAGCTTGGGAATAATGGAATAAAAAAAAAAGTTTAAAGTACTAAAAAACGAAATACGAGCTTTTCCGATAAAATAAATTACTCCATAGAACAACGTGCTGGCGGCTAGAAGTTGATTCCATTTACATTATTGTTATGGTATTATTATTTTTATTATGACTCCTATTAGTATACAGCTACACTAGTGCCCTTTTCATACATTTATTTAAATTATATATATTTACTTTTTTTAGCGAAATAAATAAAAAGCAAAAAATAAATAACAATTTCTTTCTTCAATGTAAAATTAAACTCATTTATTAAGAAGTTGTTGAATAAGTAGTTATCACAATTTGATTAAATTTTCCCCCTTTAATATTTTCATAAAGTCTATCTCTTGAAGAATTTCTTTTTACTTTCTCTTACCACTAGCACTAGTAAGAGCAAGTATTGCGATCAAGTTCAATTTTCGAAATTGAGTTTTCACAGGAAATACATGTTTTGAGGTCCCCTGAGTACGAAAAAAGTTTTAGGAAATGGTCTGTAAGTATATATACATATAAATATATATGTGTGTGTGTGGTGTATATGTGCATTGCATCTGGCATGAAGGCTTCAACCAAAATCCATCAACCTGAACAACTTTAATAAATTTTTTTTTTCATTTCGCGACTGACTTGAAAACGGCTCTTCAGGTCCTTACACGAATGGCAGAGGAAATGGCGAATTAAAGTAAATATACAAAAACCAGAATATTAATTTTACTCTTCGTCGTGCCACCCTATCTCCTTACCACTTAGACTTTACTTAGTTAGACAAACGTTTAACCTGGAACCCAGACACTAGACTGGAAAGACTAGAACTCAATCGCCGTCACAAATTTCTCTCGAAGCTTCCTGACAAACGTTCCAAACTTTCCCTGAACAACAAAAATACTGATTTACAACACAATAATAAATAAAACCCCTATGGTCGTTCGGATGTGAGGTTTGGGGTTCAACCATGCATTCCAGTTCCCATACGTATCCAATCCTTCCAATCCAAAGTCTTTCGTTCGAATCACAAACGCCCCATTTTATGTTTCTAATATTACCACCTTCCATAATTGGACCATAATTTTCCTTTTGTATCCTAAATAATCAAATGCCGTTACCAAATATTCCACGATTCCTACACTGCCAATTCCCTCGTTCAAGGATTGTCCGCACCTAATATTCCAGATGATCCCCCCTCCCGCGACGGCTGAAACGCCGTTAGCACCGCGACCATCTGAATGGCCAGTTAACTAGTGTTCACTGGGAGATATCTCCTCCCATGTCCTCAAGCCATGTACCCCTCCTGGAGTCAGTGTTAACATATTACTTATTGTGTAAGTACATAGATGTATATTTCCATCAACAATAAGAAAAAGGAATATTAATTTGGGTTTATTTAAAAAATACTACATATTTGATTTGATTTGTGCTCTTTACGTAATTATATTAATTTATTAGCGATGTGCTACACTTGTCGATAAAGTAATAATGAGCATTAATGTCATAGCGCTGACCTTGAAGGCGTGTTTTCATTTCACTGCTCCACTCTCAATCAAATTCTCTTTCACTTACTATTTCGGTAAACTTTATCTCCAAAATAATAGTTTCTATATCGTATTTTTCACATAGTTTTTCCGATCTTTCTTCACTTCACTTAAAAAACACTCTCTATATCTTAATTTAAATATCTAGCGGGAAAGCGGTGTAAAAACAACGCACACAAACCGGCAGAAATCACCATTTAATTACTTGAGCTGCGGTTTATGTATTCAACTCAAATTCCAGCAAACTATTCGTCCCATAGAAATAGTACTATATTAATAATTAAATCTTTACTGAAATGCTTATGGCCTATATTCATTTCAGTTCATGTCCTCAGCAATGGGAATTCATGTTTTGCAGAGAGTGTTATCTAACAACTTTTGTGCGTTGTAAATAAACAATGCACATTCATACAATGTGTGCAATGTATGTCACATATATGCTTTTTGATATTGACATGCAATATCCGGGAAGTGATAACCAGTTTCTCGTGTAGCGTAAACTCCAAAACTGAATTGTCAAGAAATATTATACGGGCAATGGAATTGTACATTTATGGGGAATAGTACATTGCTTTTGATATTATGTAAGTGATGTTCGATATATTGAAATGGATCTTTAGTGGGGTATCAACAGTTTAACTGGATCTCGTACAATTAATTCTACTTGGAAACAGTTTTAGACTAGTAATAGACTTTAAAAATATTTAGATAGAAACGAGTTTTCAGAATAAGTCCTTAAAACTGTTGATATAAACAGAAAAAGAAAAGAAGAAATAAAATCAAAACATTATTTATATATCTCCGGTTCGTTCATTATAACCGATCGAAACTTTCAGTGAAATTACTGATTCCAGCTTCCCTGATACAAATTTTAATTTCCCATGAGTTTTACATTCTTTTACTCTTTGGTTCGAGGAAGTGATTGCGATCGTGTCCAATTTTCGAAAATGTATAATCCACCAAAAATAAATATTTCAAAATCTCCAGATTATGGAAAAATCTGGTATGAAACATTCACACATCACTTTCTCTTAATTACTGCGAAAAGGCAAATTTTCTTCACATATGCAATTCTTATTAGTGTTTAAAAACCATCGTCATTTTTAGGGAGAAAATCATAAAAAAATTAGAAAACCAATTTGGTAAAGTCGCATTTCCGGTCAACCGGAATTTTGACATCTTATATCATTCTAATTAATATTATTTGGCTGACAGAATTATATAGCACACTGTTGAACTGAAATAGCACTTTAGAGGAAAACATAAGACAATCGCTCCCACAAAAGTCACCCTAAATGAATTTTCCCGGAGCATTGTTGTAAATACTTTAGTTTATCCGATTTTCATCACACTGGAAATTTCGCAACATATTTAAATCTAATTAATATTGTTGAAGATGATAGAATTGTGTAATAAACGCAAATAGCACTTTAGAGGAAAACATAACCCCATTGCTTACTTTGCTTACATTCCTTATCACGCTGAGACGTGGTAGTGGCTCCATATATAGGTTCGGTGTTATTTTGGGAAAGAGTTTCTTTCGCCTACATTCAGACCATAAGCATGAGACAGCTCAGTAGCTTTATTTATGAGAGAAATCTGGGTTTTCAACCGTTGTCGAGGTAAGTAATTGGTTGGGGGGGGGGATTTCAGTGGGGCCTACCCTGGTTTTTGTTAAACGTCTGAACTGTCGCCAAAGAAGCAAGAAGCATTTTAGTGATTGTAGTTTTTAACTCACTTTAATCCTTTGTTTTACGCTATATATATATAACTTCAACGCAACTTTAATATCTGGAGGTAGCTGTGCAATTTTCTTATTTGTTAAAGAATTTCTAAAAAAAAAAAAGAAATAAAAGAAAACTGCGACTGTTTGTGTCATTCATTTCCAACGCAAGGAAAATTGTGATATTTCCACAATTGCTCGGCTACCTTTTGTACAGCAGTAGCTAGAGTAATGCTTCATGCTGTCAGCAACAGTTTCAACTTCTTTTCATCCTGTGAACAGTATATTTTTGTTAATATAGTTCCCGTGCTCAGTTCTTTTTATATTACTGCTCTAAGGTTTATATTGCGATCACCGGGTGAGATCTGTACCGCAAATACATATTTTAGGGTCACCTAAATACGGAAAAAGTTTTAGAGGATAGTGAGTGTATGTCTGTGAAGCGGAAAATCGTAAAGAAGCCTCATCTTTGATATTCCGTTTAGTCATAGGTTTTAGTCCAAATTCAAAAACCAAACCGGAAATTGAACTTTAATGATTTTTTTTTAACTTCAGATATTCACGGTTTTTCTTCAAACTTTGCCTTCTAAACTGATGGCGCATACATTAGATATTTCCCCAGGAAGTTTGGCTTTTCCCGCCGAGGAATGATAGATTAGAGTTTCCTACTAAAGTGCATTTTAAAATGTATGTTTAAACTATATACAGAACAAAGTTTAAACACAAAGTTAGTATGCGGTCGGGGGGAAGCTTAAAAACTCAATCATAGAGGTGGTAAAATATATTGTAGTTGAATGTAACTATTGTAGAATGTTCTCTCATTAATTGAGAGAACTGTCCAGAACTGTTCATGACATAATTAATCTATTAATGAGCTATGAAATGTGAATTTCAGTTTCCTCTAACAATCATTATTCACTCTTTATTTTATTGTTTATAGAAAATTTGCCCTGATATTTCAGTTATTTATTATACGATTTAAAAAAAAAAAAACTATCTGTTAATGATTTTAGCATGTGTGTGAATTTGTTTGATATCAAAAGTAGTTTGGTGTTTTGTAAAACATTATTAGCGAAATCTGTTTATGACAGTTGTTTTTCATTAGGAAATTAAAAGAGCAAATATTTAAATTTGTTTTTGCACAGAATAACAGAGTTTTCTTGCTACAGGTGTTTTATAATTTTGTGTTAAAAAGAAAGGGAAATAAGTGTTGCCCTTTTTAATTAGAAATAAAATGTTATGTCTACTTTTTGTAAACTTCTTCTCTTGAAGAATAATTAATAAATTCTTTGAATTGGAGAAGTTTTTACTTCCTCTTATTCCCTAGTAAGCGAAAGTATTGCGATCATGCTAGATTTTCGAAATTCATGTTTTCGCCGGAATACACGTTAGTGGTGCCATGAGAAAGAAAAACATGTTTTTAGCGAATAAGCTGTAGGTGTTTGTGTGTGTTTTTAACAAAATATCTCGCAGGAAGTTCGGTTTTGTTTAGACAACATTACCTTCCTCTCTGATATGAGTTTTTAGTCAAAACTCACCGACCTGTAAATTTATTGAATTTTGTTTCTTCATAATTTATGTAATTTCCACAAATATCACTCGAAACATTTTCTTTAAACTCTGTACACACACACACACACACATATCGACAAACGTAAATGCCAATCACTTTTATTTTAATTTGGTGGGAGGGGGTAATTCAAATGAATATGTGAAGAAGTTATCTCAGAATAGAAGGTCCCTTTTAGAAGGGTAACAGTTAGGTGTTTCTAAAATTCCTTAATTAAAACATATTTAAATATTTCTCTTTCTCACGCGTTGTTCTTACCGGCTAGCACACTCGCCTTTGGTACCGAGAATTCAGGTTCAATTCCCCTGAGGGCAAGGTCGGTGTTGACCCAGAATCGTGAGAAAATTGGGAAGCTACATTGGTAGCGCACCTAGGTAGCGAAGGCCGGAACTAAACAGCGAGGGAATGCGGTTCCTTACCGCTCTTCCCCCAATACAAAACGCCGTCTGGCAAGCCTTGGCCATATTTTTCATATACATTATTGCTATACGTGGCAATATAAAGAAACATTTATATGATTATGCCTATGTGACAACACTTCGCACAAAAAGTGAGTATCACACACACTAATGAGAGAAAGAGGTATGTAAACTCACTTGTGTGTGAAAGTTGAACTTTCATCACTAAATTTAGTATAATCTAATCGTCACATTATTCAACGATGACAAAAAAATATTTTATGGTGCACATGATGGACGACCATTGCACCATTTCCTGCACCATTTCCCAGATATTTTCAAAACAAACTGTAAAAGAGATTGCAACAAAAAGAACTTAAATTATGTTTTATAATAAAAATAATTGAAGTTCTTAACTATTTTACTCTTAAATGATTTTTATTTATTTATTTAATTTTAATCTTTTAACAGACAAACTGACAGAAAAATGAAAAATTAAATAAACGTTTTATTATTAATAATTAAATTTCATGAAAAGTTTAAAAAGGGGAGGGGGGAATAAATAACTACATGGGAAAGCAAACTAAAAGTTGTAATTAACCGACTCATATTTATGGAAATTATAAGAAACTTTCATATTTCATTTCAGAGATTTTAAATTTATTTATTTATTTTTTTCGAAACTTGCACAATATACTACATTCATATGGAAATAATATATATATATATATATAAAATAATTTTCAAGCTAAATAACTTTAGTTATTGAATTTTTGTTTATATTATTTATTTAATCTAAAATAAAAATAAATAAATCAGCTGATTTTTTAAAGTAATATAAAACAGCTGATTGTAGCAATTTATGGAAAACAGTTTTTTGCTGATACGAGTTTTCAAAACAAACAAAAGATGAACAAACATTTGAACTTTTCTCATATAATTGCAAATGTGGTTTAGTCCTATCTAAAGCGATTTATTTTTGTTGTTGTTGTGGAAGGAAATTACTGATTGTGAAATATAAACAAAAAAAAAAGGAAAAAGTTATAAAATAAACTTAGGAAAATAAAGTGATTTAATGTTTTCAGAGTTTAATACTTAATATATTCTGGTTGGTGTTTTTACTTTGGAAGTTACATGTGATTAGGTCCACTAAATACGAAATAATATTGTGTGAAAGTGTGTGAGTGTTGTATGTGTGTGTGTGTGTGTGTGTGAGTATGTGTGTGGTGTTTTGTTAACAAAATAGCAAAGAAATGAAAAATCGCGGAAAGCTCAAACTTGTATTCCGTTTTAATTACCACCACCGCTTTTGACACGAACGTTTCGGGTAAAAATCCATCAAACGGAAATAGTTACAGCTTTACTGAATTTTGTGTTTTTTACGATTTTCTCAGAATCTCAATCGGAGGTACTAACTTGACTGAATGGATTTTTCAGTTTTTTCAATTTTCTCGAAAACGGTTTCAGTTTTCTTTAAAAAAGGATATTAATTACATATGCAAATAGCTACAACTTTTATTTGAAATATTTCTCTGGTGAAAATACCTTTAAGGTAGCTTTTGGATGAGGGGTTGGGTATGACGTTTTCCCACTCCTGAAAAGTGTGTTTTCAGTTTATTATATAATAGTAACTTTTAAATAATATTAAATAGAATTAAATATGTGGCCAATATTCAGAGTTTAAAGAAAATCGGTTGACCCGAAGTGCATTTCTACACAACAATTTTTCCAGTTTTCTGAGACGGCATCAATGATTTTCTTTAAACTCTGTATATTGACTACACATACAAAGAACTATAACTTTTATTTGTAACATTTCACCAGAAAAATGCCTTTATGCTGGTTTTCCGAAAAATGGCTCTATATCCTTTAACTTTGTTTATATATACAAGTATGACCTCATGCCATTGTTTTATTTTTACAATAGAGTTGGCTATGTCTTTTGTCTGTCGCTAGGGGTTTCCGGTTCCCTTTACTAGCCAACCGCCAAATTTTTCATTTCAACTAATATTTTAAAATATTCCAATTTTTCACGCATCTTGCTTCCATCACAAACTGTAAGGTTTACTGTAAATTTCATAAACTTATCGCTTTTATTGGCTCAATTTTTCCGAAAAAATTGATTTTAGGAGGATGTTGTGAGACAAATCTTTGACGTCAGATTTCAAATATTATTGGAGCTTGAAGATGTTACAGCTGCTGTAGCTTTGCGTTTGAAATTCTACATTTTCTTTTCCTTTATAATATAATAAACTTACAAATTGTGTAACAACTGTCATTGATTTTCCCTGGTAATTGTTCTAAATTTAAGTATGATATCTTCTCGTTAATAATAGATAGTGTAAATTGACAATTTCATTCAACTGGTTTTTCCAATAATTATTATGTGTTTCAGGTGAGTAATAGATTTCTGTGTTTTGGCGATGGTGGAAGGTGAATTGATCACTGTAACTGGTTTGTATACTTATTGACATAAATCAGTCTAAATTAATTCTCACATGCATGTTGTCAATTGCTCTTTGACGGCTCATCAAAGCCCACCCTTATCTGAGTACCATCCGAACCTTTGATAACATCGGCCTCCTCCTATAACCGCTACAACTCTCTCCCTCTCGAGCACACAAACACACATACACACACACACACACACACACACACACACATACATACATACACATACTATACACTTACCTTGGTAAACAATCTCTTAAACAGGGTCTCACTCACATAATGTAAATTTATTGTTATTTAAATTGTTGGTAGTTTAATTAGACTGCTAGGTTAGATGTAGGTGACAATGTAGGTCTAGCGTAACGGTGTAACAGTTTTTTTTATATCCTCTACTGATTAAGTAAGCAGTGGCCGATTCAGCACTTAAAAAATGATCAGCTGATCTAGAAGGTCATATGTATTTACTTTCTTTAGAGGAAGTATTGCGATCATATCTAATTTCTGAAAATGTGTTTTCACCGGAAATACATATTGTTAAGGTCTAACAACATCCGACACCAAGGGTTCAGTCAAAATCCGTTGAATTTTCTCATTTTTTCGCAAATTTCTCGTAAAAATTGCTCCAATGATTTTCCAAAAACTTTGCATACAATCTTCACACATGTAGACATTTTCAATTTTATTTTAAACATTTTTCCACTAAAATATGGCCATTAGGCTTCGGACATTTTAAAGGTAGCTGTAAGAGGATTGATAAATGGTATAAATGAGAACACACAAATTGACATTGAATGTACAATTTATATTTCAACGAATTTACTGAGTAACGAGAGAAAAGTATAAGAGGGTAGATTGACCGAGCGAAGAGGTATGATGGATGTTAGTAGTATGAAAAATATAGAATGGAGAATGGTAGAGTTGGCTGTTGTTAGTCGCTGGAGAATGATATATCTAGTTAGAACTCTTGCTTGTTCTAACGGTGGTGGACTACTGTGACTAGCAAGTGAACCTTTCAAGCTTAATGCTGATGTAGCGACTGATGTTTACTGTTTAAAGTTTTCTGGTGACTACTTTATTAAAGCCCCTCGGATGCGTATATCAATTTTCTTACTACTATAGACCGCTTGAAGGTAAAAGGAAATCCACTCTTCAGTACATTGTAGTAGACATGACAGAAGTTGTAATGCATAGTTGACGTGCGCTTGGAGGCTCAATGGTGGCGCCTTGATGCGGTTGCTGATGGTACTATTGAGAATAGCTTATGTATGGCGATTTGGATGGTTTTTGGTTCCATTACTACATCCATTGATGCTAAAAGTGTAAATTCTGGTACACTCAGAAACTTCTTTGCCTACTGAATTGCTTCTATCATAACTTATGATGTTACATATTGCTGTTCAACCAATAAACTGAGGAACTACTAGCCGGTCGGAAATAGAAAATTGTAGAGTTTCTTTCTCCAGCACTCACATTTAAAAACACTTTTTTTTTTCACGTCTGGGCCAGAATGAATAGATTTTCCACATTCTATTAAGAATTTTATAATAATAATAATATAACAATATTTTCTTTTGAAAATAACAATAAAACAAAAAAGTAATTGTTGAATTATTTACTGGAAACTCTGTAAAGATTATTAAAATTTATTTCTTTAAAAGTTAAATATCGGCAAAATATTCTTTTAATTTCTCTCTGTTGATTAAAATAAACACGTTGAGTTTTCCAAGCCACAGGCAAATTTCATACAATATACATGTTTACAATTTATATATTTTTGTTTAGATTTTTAGTTTCTCAGAAACATATTATTATTATATAATTAATTTTCCAAATTATCGTTTTAATTTGTGTTCAAATATATTATAAACAGCTATATGATATATTATGATAAAATACAGATCAAATAAAGGTTAATTACATATATCTCAATATATTGTAAACTGTATTTACGGTACGTGATGTTAAATTTTATAGACCATGCCATAATATAGTTAGGAAGGCGGGTTTATAAACTATATGAAGTTTTTTTTTAATAAAATTAATTAAAGTTTTGACATTTATTGATCAACAATTTACTGAATTCGCTCATCAATTAATTACTTTAGGTTTTCAGGGAAAGTGATTGTATTAAATGACTATTTAACTGGTTACCATCCAAGTCAGACGCCTCTCTCCCACCACTCTCACACCGTCACTCATTCTCTCTCTCTCTCCCTCGCTTTCTACCCCTTCATTCCCCTACCCCAGATCCTGCCCACTTTCCAAAGCTGCCTTGGCCGCCCCCGTCATCTCTCAGCATCCATCCCAAAATAGCCTGCTAGTACACTTCGACAGCCAACTTCTTTTAATGTGACCTACCACCAAACCAACTTCCTCTTTAGCCGCTCTCTCTCACTCTTTCCTCGTTAATCGTTCTGTTTGCATGTTCAGTCTATTCATAGTAGACTTAACAAATCGACCTTCTCCAGAAATCCATTTTCACCGGTTTTCTTTTCTTTTCAACTTTCGGCCGTGTTCACGTGTTTGACGCTCAAAGGAGGACTTCATCATGATTGAATTAAAAATCTGGTGTGAAACACTCACACGACTTTCTTTTACTCTTCTTAATATAGTATATATATATATATATAAAATGACAAATTTTGTTTATTTGTTCGTATGTCCAAACATAAATATACAGGTGTTGAAGGAGTTGGTGGAGGTGGTGGTGGCGGTTGGGGGTGGAGTGCCAATTTACCAATAGAGGCAGGTAGAAAGTGATTATATTGCAGAGGCCAATAATGAACAAACACATTTTAAGTCTCGCGATTCCACAGAACCACCTGAACGCAATTATTTCTGTAAAAATGTTCCAAATAAAAGTGATACGGTTCCATCTATGTAGCAAACATTCTAACTATAAAGAAAGTCGTTCTAGCCGTTTTCAACAAAATTAAACAAAAACTTAAAAACCTATTCTACGACATCGTACTTCCGGTAAATTATAATTCCATTTTCTTCAAATTTGGAATTCTGTCATTTCTTCTAAGGCATTTCCGGTGCTAGAGCGCAGTCCGGGCCCTGGTCTCCAAAAGAAATCGTGACCCATCTGTCTCTATGCTCAGCCACTGGCCACCATCTTCACGCTCTCAGATTTACCGTTTTCTTACCCACCTGATCCAACCATTTCAGTCGAGGTCTGGCCTTTTTTTTTATGCCTACTGGCTTAGAGTTTTCAGTAAATCTTCTTAGGGGCTCTATCATCCTCCATGCTAAGCACTTCTCCAACCCATCGGAGCCTAGAAACCTACATTAAACCTGTACTAAACCTATCCATTGTACAATTCCCGATTATAAATTTTTCTCCAAAAAATTTTACTTCTAAGCTCTCTAAATTTCCCGCAAGAACTTTCTTTCAGATACGGAAATCTTCTGCTCGCCCGCCTTTTTCAGGAGCTAGCATTCGCAACCGCATGTGAGGACCGGCGAATCAGAGTTTTATACAGTATCGTTTTCGTACCTTTGTAAAGCCCCGTACCTTTCGAATTTGTAATTTCAAATTTGGAAAGACAAAGATCGGGTATCAGCACCCACTACCAAGTACTTCGTTTATCTTCAGTCCCATATTTCTAGCAGATGATACTAGCGCCTGAAATCCTCTTTTAAGCCTGATTCTAATCTGCATATAATATCAATATCATCGGCACAGTTAAAATTTGCACTCCTTATTAAAGATATGTCCGCTGGTCTGCAATCCGGAGTCCATAATCACTTTTTCCAGTGCTATAATAGGATTGAACTCTAATTAGGCAGTTTGAATTGGACCCAGCTACTTCATTCATTTCAATTAATTTAGAAGTTATATTACTCTTACAGCTTTTTACAGCATTTTCCTATTAACTGAGTCGTATGCCGTAGTATTAATATTTTTCGTTTTTGTTAAATTATTATATTATATATTAATTTTGATTCTGCTAAAAAGCAGACGCACATAATTAAATATTTATATATTTACAAATATATATATTATATGTAAATATTTAAATAAATATAATTATATATATATATATATATCATTCGCTAAAAAGAATTTTTTTTGGACTCAGGGATCCCGCAGATCGCAATACTTCCTCTTATTCTGTTGAGAGGGAAATTGGGGGGATAAAACCCCCTAGGCTTAGGTGCTGGACCAAATTAGGCACCCAGTTTTACAATCCTCTTATTTACGAGTAAAAGAAAGAAAGAAATATCTTTTTTTGATAGTACTGCATTCTATAGCACTTCTTGCGGCTCGTTCTTTGGTTCCGCATTCCGTACTTATGCCAACAAATCTCATCCTCTTTTTTAGCTGCCACCAGCAACATTTAATAGACTTCAGTCTCTCTTTGTGTTCTTTCCAATCTCCAAGTCCTCCACATCACAACTGTACCCACATATTCTTTAAACTTTGTTTTCATTTTATTTGATTTTTTTTTTGTGCAGAAAAAATCGATTTTCAAGAAGTTTTAGATAGAGGAACACCAACATTATTTTTTACAGTGTCATTTCACAGTATTGTGTAGTACTAATATGTATATTCTATAGTACTTTGTAGGTAAAACTCCGAATTAAGGGAAAATTGTTTCAACGGAATTGAAAATTTCCTAAAAGGGTTTTTAAGTCGATAATGAAGGCAGCGAGTTTCTTTAAATATACTAACTACTCACATATAAACTGCTCACTTTTTTAAAAAGTTAAAAAAAAAAATTTTTTTTGAGCCTCTCTGAGAACGTCGCTACTCACGGTACCCTTTAAAGTAAAATTTCACTAAGTGACAGAAAAACATGTTCCGGTGGAAAAAAACCCTCAGTTTCAACAAATGAGTATCATCACACAATATTTACTGTTACGAAAATAAATGAAAATTTTAAGCCAATCTTAATTAGTCGTGAATAAATGGAACCACAGTCAACATGATATCTTGATGTAGTTTAATCACCATAAACATGATTAGATGTTTATTTTATTTTGTTTAATCTTAGCAAAGTATCTAAGGTGGGGGAAAATCAATTATCTTCAGGAAGGGAAAAGAAATAATATTTATAGGAAAAATTCCTGGAAAATGGAAGAAAAAAAATGTGATAATTTTGTGTATACACAAAAGAAATTCAATGAAAGATCCTGATGTGGAGAAAGTGAACTGGACGGGAGAAGGGATTTCTATAGTTACTCCCCGCTATATAAATCTTTAATTTTCTTTCTCTGTCAGGTATGACGTAAGATCTAACAATAAAGATTCGATAGAGTGAGTGCGAGAGAGTGAGAGAGATCAATCTAATATTTTGATGGAAAATATAAGCGAGAGACGCGCTTTTTCTTGCCGAGCGACTTTCTCTTGGAATATTTTAAAAACGCTTGCCACCCCACTACATACCTGTAAATGCTTCCAGAGAAAATATGTTAAAATCTAATTTAAAAGGAGCAAAATAAATTCAGTATATTTTCTCAAGTTATGTATAAATATTTCTTAGCTATCTTTTTTTTTTTTTTTACAATTGTTATTGGAGCACATGTAGACACAAATGGAGAAATATTAAAAATAAACAAAAGAAATACCCATGCAACACAATCTGTTCGTAGTTTATTTATTAGATTCAGAAACACATTAAAAATTACACGAAATTAGCAAACGAATATATATTATACATACATACATATATACATATATATATATAAAACTAAGAATACAAATGGAAATACTCGTCAGTATGAAATAATACTTAGACTACTTATTTAGCACGCAGCATAAGCAGTAAACACAAGGGTTTTCCACACAAGTCTAAGTGCACAGAATCACCATCGATTTTTTTAATCCCCACTTTAATCGATGTTTAATCATTATTGCGATGTTTAATAATTTTTTTTTTTTTAGTAATAATACAAACAGTTGATACAATTTTCATTTTTCTTATTCCTTGCGATCGGGACAAATTTTGGAAATTCAGTTTTCAGCAGAAAAACATGTTGTGAGGTCCTGTGAGCACAGAGACAATGGTTTTGAGCGCATGGTGATCATCTGTACATGTGTGGGTGTGAATAAAATATCTAAATAAAAACTCGCAAGCAGCTCAAACTTGGAACTCCGTTTTGGTGACACCATCGCATTTCAAAAGGTTTATTTTTTTTTGTGAAAACCCTTCTTCAATACTTTACTGAATGTTTTTTTTTTCAGCTTTCCGTGATTTTTACGAAAACGACTCCAACAATTTACTTTAAGCATGGGTTACTATGCACAAATATGTATAACTATCTATCATTTATATTTGACATAATTTCCCGGGAAAATGGATGTTTCTTTTTCAGCTTTCCTCTAAAGTACCACTTCAGCATTATGTATAGGTTCTACCAGCTATATAATATTAATGCACATCAATATCATTGCTAGAATTTAGACAAATTGTTTTTAGGGAGTTCTGGGGAATTGTGTACATAGAATGTGTACATGTTGCCTGTATTATGGCTGTTTTGTATTATTTTGTTTTTAATCATCAGTTACTAAGTTTATTTTATATGAACCATAAAGCTTTACAATGAAAATAATGAAGTCAACAAGTTCTTTGTTTACAAACTATATTAAAGTTGTACTTAACAATATTAAGTGTATTCATGTTCTAAAAACTAAGCCAAATGCTTCAATTTCCCCATCATATTATTCTAATGTCACAATTAGTCGGTATATAAACATAACTAGTCTATTGTAACGATGTAATTTTCTTACAATTAACATAAATACCTAAATACTATTCAATTGAAGTTAACAGTCTAGTGTGATACTCTCACTCCACTTTCTTTTACTGCAATTTATATAGTCCTAATTAACTGATTCTCAACAAACATGTTATAATTCCTGCTATTGAAAGGTTTATTTGTTTATTTGTTGTGGTTGGTTCCGCAGAGCTGAAATATTCAGAGATATATTCAGTGATAGCTTGCTTCTTTTTGTGGTCATCGACCGGTTTCGGGCGTTCGCCCATCATCAGGATGTTTCTGCCAGAACAGTATGATAACATAGGTTTGCACAGAGCGAACTCTCAAAGATAGACTCAACGAGTGTATCAACTAAATTTGCTTTGTGCTATGTTATCACACTGTTTTAACAAAAACATCCTGATGGTGGGCGAACGCCCGAAACCGGTCGATGATCCACAAAAAGAAGCAGGCTGTCACGGAAAATATCTCTGAGGTTGTTTAGTTGTTGTCCACATGACTGGAAGACATTCGAACTTAATAAAACTGCTTTTTGAGGAAAGCTTCATGCCTCCACCTCAAAAACTTTCCTGAATGAATTTACCCGGGAAAAGTTTAAAATGAAAGCGCTAGATCTCTATATCTGTAGTTAGTAGTATACATAAGTTTAATGAAACCCGTAGGCACTATTGTGGCGAAAAAATGGTAGAAAACAGGGAAAAAAAACACTGTTCAGTAATGTCGCAGATCCGATCAACCGATTTTCTTAAAACTCCGGAATTTTGACATTATATTTAATTCTGATCAATATTATACGAATACAAGAATCTTACAATCCCTATGTGGCAACAGCCCATGAAGGGCCAAGGCTTGGTAGACGGCGATTTGAATAGGGAGGCATGTGGTAAGCATGCCGCAGTTCCCACGCCGTTTAGTTCCGGCCTTCGCTACATAGAGTCTTATAACGAAGTAAAATAGCACTTTAAACGTAAGCGTAACCCTGTCCCTCCCCCAAAACCCGGAGAAATACCTCAAATAAAAATTATTTTGTTGCTTGCGTAGTTAACATATAATCAAGTTTAAAGAAAGCCAATCGTAAGCGGTTACGCGAAATACCTCGAAATGATATTTCATTCAGTAAAATGCGCTCTTCCGGTTACCGATTTTGTCCGAAACTTTATTGTCACAGGTTCTACAGGTGGCGAACTTGAAATAAACGAAATATCAAGTTTGAACTTTGTACGATTCTCCTTTTTTTTTAGTTATGCTGACACATACACCCGCAAACTCACATATAAATAATTTCTAAAAACTACTGTTTTGGACTCAGAGGGCCTCAAAACGTATATATTCTGGTGAAAAATCCATATTGAAAATTTGGTACAATTTCAGTTTGTCTCTTATGTCCTGAAGAAAGTAAAAAATCCATTAAACTTAAGAATAAACAATCCTTTTCAGAATAATTATAAAAAGAGTTTTCATTTAATATAAACGACATTTCCAACGGCCAACATTTTGTTTGAGTTTGTGTTTCTTTGTATTTTTTATCATAAACGTTGACTAATTGACAAGTTTTTTGGGGTTTAAAAAATAAATTGTAAAAAAAAACAAAAAACAAAGAAATGCCAAATGAGAGAAAGTGAAATGGAATAAATAATTTTAATAAATGGAAAATTGTTTATCAGTTCCCACCATATTTGCTTCTTGTTATTTGACACATTAAAGCAGTAAACCGATTTTCATTATAATCTGGCTTATATTTTTTCCATCAGTTCTTCTACTTGTTTATTCTTTTCTCCAATTGTATGGATTAAATTTTCCTTTTCCCTGTCGGGTAGAAGAAAATGAGTTTTCCATTCTTCATCACCCATACACACACAAAGGGTGTTGGCCTCCTCAATTCGCTTCCACCACACGCCCTTAATGTTTGCAGTTGCCATGTAAAAGGACGTGTATTCAGCGTAAAAGTTTTCTTTCAAACACCAACAGCCGTTGCTCATCCGCCTTGGTAAGAGCCGAAGTCTCCGAGGCATACACCATGACAGGGCGTATAAGGGTCTCCTGATAGCCTTAATTTAGTTGCCCTGGTTATCTATCAGCTTGCTCCTCATGTGCTTATTGAGGCCGTAGTAGCACGTATTAGGGGAGATAGAATTCGTTTGTTAACCTCGCACAAGACCTCATTACATGCTGTCACGAGGAATCCAAGGTAAGTAAATTCCCGGGCATTCTCGAAAACGTAGCTGCCTACTCCTCAGGGTTCAGAAGTGTTATGTTCGCTAGTAAAATACAGTTTTATCCTCATTGATCACAAGCCTTATTCTCCTACCAGCAACTTCTATTGCGGTGAACGAAGCTTACACTGCACTAACAGACCTTCCTATAATGTCACTATCATCAGAATAGACTAAGAGCTGTACAGACTTATAGAATATGGTGCCAGTAGTCTGGGTTCCCGATTCTCTTATAAGCCGCTCCAATGCCACCTACAAGTAGGCAAACAAGGGCATAACCTTGTTTTAGTAGATTATTGGACTGGAAGCTTGGGGAGACGTTTGACTGCACCCACACCTCAGAGCTAACAGCACCCATTTTCATTGCAACAAGGCAAACTAGCTTATTAGGCACGTACAGGTCAACCATAGCTTTGTAGAGCTCGCATTGATTGATACTATTGTAAGCGACTTTGAAATCTATAAATAAATGGTACGTATTCAACTGAAATTCCCAACGCTATTCGAGGATAATCCTCAGTTTGAAAATTTGGTTTAAGTTGGCCATTTTTGGTTTTTATCTGTCACGTACAGTAAAATGAGTTTTCCATTGTTCATCAGCGATTAATAAATTTACTTATTTTTGTTTGTTCCAAGTAAGTTTATGTAAAGAAGTTTTAGGGAAGCCATTTTATTAAATTTTGCCAAAATTAAAGCCAAACAAATATTTAATGAAAATTATAAGTTTGAAGCAAATTTGTCATTTAAATCTGTGTAAACTGTAGCAACAGGTAGTCGTGTGTGCCTATCACACCAGAGTTTTTACTTTAAAATTGTATGTGGGAACAAACCCCACACTATCCAAAGCTTTCCGAGGCCCAAACTGCTATCCCAGTGTTCCGAAGGTCATGTCAATACACTGCTTGCCTCCGGACAGTGTTTCTCGCGCCAGACAACACTGTCCATCACCGAACTGTGAGCTGCGGAAGCTCCTAGGAAGAAAAAATCTAACGATAGCGCCGGACTCGAACCCGGGACCTCCGCGTGGGAGTCCAACGCGCTAACCACTTAGCTAATCCCTCCCCTAATCAAGTTCTTATCATCTTAACTAACACAAAGGTTTTGATCAAAATCCATGAACCGAGAACCTGAATGATCTCAAAAAAATTTTTTTTTTATCACATAATGGTGTCTGTTCTACTGAAGAACTGTTCTAAAAATGTTCGAAAATTCATCATTTAATAATGCAATTAAATTAACAGCAGCAAACTAAAATCGTGTGAGTGTTATCTACATATTGCATTTGAGGTTCGCATTGGGACGGAAACATTAAAAAAATGTATTGTGAATATTTATTTATTATAATAACATAATTATTTTAGTTTATGTTACATTACTTAATGTATTTCACGCAAATCATCATGAGGATTATACCGGGTGATTAATCTTCAGGTCAAGGATTACTTTGAAACCGGATTTTATTTATTACTAGGCATAACTTCTACAGTGTAATTGAGGAAATCATTAGCAAAGAATTTCTCACAAATTCTGTTGTAGCATGCTAAGCTTTTCTTACAGTTCGCGCATAATGCCACAGCTGAAACAAATAGTTAAATAAATTAATTAAACTTAAAATAAGAGTGACTATTATAGTAGAATACAATTGCAGGATCATTTTGATAACATCATGACCTTGGGTCTTTTTCGTTGTAGTGCTCCATGGAAGCGATCCTCAGTTATTTTGGTTTTGTAAAGAACGCCTCAGACATACTGCTGGAACGCGCTATTTGGTGACTCAGTCAGAAAACTCAATTCTTAAGGTCAAGACGCTCGCATCTGATTGAACTAGAAATGAATCTCACATTACCGATTCGGGGGACATTGCAAAATATATCGTCTGGATGAGCTTTCTTTCTTGAAGTATGTAGTCCTAATCAGGATGCCAGTTTATATGAAAATTTTTGGGAATGAGGACGTGGATAGGTTTGCCAAATTAGGCGCTTGTCTCTCTTTGATTGGTCCCGAGCCTACCATTGCTGTGAATTTAGGCTTATGCTGTCAAGCTTCCAGGCATGGATACATTTACAGGATTCATCCCTATGGATGAGCTCAGTGGGTTGTCAGCAGTCTAAGTTGCTAAATTGGGGGTCCGGAGAGGGCTAATATTAAGATGTAGTATATTGGTGTATTGTGGTTTAGGAAGCCCCTCTAGAACACTGCTGGCTCATGACAAACCCTTTTATAGAGTTTTTGAGACGAAAAATAAACACTTATCGATCTATGACAGCGTGCTTGGGTTATGTGGGAAATTAGATTCAGTATTTTTGGTTGGAATATGATATCTGTGGAAGAGCTTAGGCTATTTCTCTGTAAGTTATCCGATTTGTTTTGAATGGGGTGAATCTTAGGTTGGTTATTCTAGAGTCTAGCATGAGTCGCTTTTTTTACCTGTGAGGGTGTGGTGTAGTTGTATGGGTCAAATGGGGTTTGGCTAGAGTAAGTTTGGCCCTGCCCTACAATGAATAATAGTAATAATAATAAAGCCAATCAATCAGTATATCTTCATTTAGGTCAAACTAGGAGCGTTGGTCTTAGTGGCTCTTACTGTTCTAGTGTCTGTTCTTTTAGCCCATTTAATATTCGCACTCAGAAAACTATTTTTTGTGATTCTATTGTGCAGGGTTCTATAATGTAATTGATAATCGTGCGGGTTTCCACAAAGAGTGTCCTCGTCGGAAATTAAAGCTATGGATAACAAACAGTATGACAGCAATTTGTTTATCTTTCTCACCATCTTTATCCGCTTTGCATTTATCCTGATCTAATATTGCAGGATCGTCTACAAGAAACTGACAGTCAAGAATCTTATTCTTGAAATTCAATTCAGGTTGAAAATTGCTTACATCAATCAAATATTTGCGTAACGCTTCCAATTTCTTAGGAGTAGTTAATAAATGGCCGACGTCGATCAATTGTTCCTAAAATCCCAAAATATATGAAATAATTAAAAAACAAAAAAAAATCTGGTATGAAACATCTGTGCAGATTTTTGCTTTTTGTCAAAACAACAAAGCTTATAAAGTTTAACTTAATCCTAGTCCACATGAAGCCCACCCTTTAATAATTATAATTTTTTTTTTGAAATATGTTACAAAATAATAATACGCTTCTATCTGTGCAGTGAGCATTCCAAGCTTTAAAGAAATTCATCGAAGTTGCACATAAAGATGCTCTAACGAAAATATTGTGATAGGATAATGGTAGGTGGATAGGGGTATATGTTGATACTCAGATTAAGGCAGGTAGAACTTTGATTATAAAGGTAATCAAAAGATTCATCAGACCCGAAAAACAAGGAAGTCTAACGTGACAGATTACCCAAAAATTATCCCTAAACTCACTTTCTTGAAAAGGTAGTTGAAAAATCAATAACCGCTAATAATCATTAGTCATTGCAAAGTCATCCATAGCCATCTACAAAATTGCTAGAACTTTGTTAGTTTTCCGGATCCGCCAGGTTATCTCTGCCTACAGCAGCAAGATATTACAGCAATCATGTCATTCAAGAAACCTGACGTTAAGTCCATTCAAGGACATGTTCCAGTTGCATGAAAGTGAATCTGTACCATTGTTGGTTGGTGAAAATTCAAGGCAGATGTTCTGTAAGAAAAGCGCTTTATTCTCTTCTCGGTTAAAGTTTTTTTTTTTCTTTTTCAGTTACTAGCTTTTCTCTATAAATTTCCCGACACTTTTCATTGTTAAGAAACATACTGCTCATCTATTTTTACTCTTTTTTTTCTTGTAGTCCCTTTTGATAAGACACAATTTTTATTTTGATTTATTAATTTTCTTTTTGACAGTTTCTTTTAGTTACTTCTCAATAAGTTTTCCTTTAAACTGGAATGCTAACTACACAGCCATATAAAGATATCATTTTTACTAGCAACATTACTCTGGGAAAACTATTATAGGGGATTTTCTGGGTGAATTACATTGAAATTTAAACCTAGCTACAAGCTTTATTAGTTGAGACAGAGAGCACTATCATATAAGTTACACTCAGTTACACTCAGGGATTTTCCCTACCAAATATTTTATGGCAAGCCCAAATAAATATTTGTAATAATATTATGATTTGAAATACTTAATTTTTTCTAATTAAATTATAATAACTGCAGTAGAAGAAAGTTGTGTGAGTGTTTCACACTGATTTTTGTTTTTCACTGATGATTTCACTGATTTTTGATTTTGCAGATTTCAAGGAAAAAAAAAAATTGACACAATCAAGCAGCATTCATCAGTGGAATCATTTATTCAATAACCCAACTTGCTAAATATCTATATAAAAAAAGAATTGATGTCTTTATCTTGACTATTTCGTCGTACTCCGTGTAGAAGCAGATAGACAGAAATTCATTTAATATTGTTCTATTTTTTACAAACAAATATACTTACAAACTTTTGGTTAGTTATTGCAATACATCTTCTAAACGATAATTCAAACAGTGCTTTAATTTGGCCACCTATTTCTAGCTGTAAATGGAACAGAACATTTTTTTTATAATTTATTTGGTCAAAAGCCCTCCAAATTGATTATAATATGACAGATACCGTTTTAATTTTATTATTTTTTTATAACAAAATCCACTTATTTTATTCATAGAAAGGAAATTTATATTATACAGATTTAGATTAAATTTTGACGATGTCTTTTGTTTTACTCTACTTTATATGAACACTATAATTAACTTCATTTCAGAGATTGGCTGGCAGATATTTTGTATATGGTTGCACATAGACACAGATGGCTCCTCAAAGCCGGGATGAAGTGAGACCGGGACAGGATACACCTAGCGTCTTTTCCAGGGAAATGTGCCAGTTGGTGTTCCTTTAAGTGACTTTTGACGGAGAAGTAGCTGCAATAGAAGGGGCTGCATTACTACTGGCCTGCATGTCTTCTTGTCAAGTGTCTTTCTTATGGACTCACAAGCGGCAATTATTGCCGTCTGCGGAAACGCCCTAACCGTCTGCGGTGCCCGCGCGTAAGCAGGGCCTACTTTCACGGATAAATCACAAAGGTTACAACGTGAGGATGCAGTGGGTACCCAGTCACATCGGGCTAGAAGGGAATGAGAAGGCGGATATCCTGTCTAAAAGGGGTGCAAATGAGAAGCAATGCCTAGGGGAATGCCTAGGGAATTAAGCGCAATTGGTCCCGAAGCGTTATAGGACCCTTGTATAAAAAAGTAAATGGCAGCAGCTGGCGCTCCCCCGCATTATGCCTCGCAATGTAGGAGTTAACTATATTCGCGACTTTGACTAGCAATATGGTTCGGCAATGCAGCAGCGTGCACAAATCTATTTTGCACACGACACCGCATGGTGACACCGCCATGGGTGGGCGTTGGGTAAAAAAAAGAAGGTTTTTTTGATGCAAACGGTGTCAAAAGTTCAGAAAGCTAATAGTATTTGCATTAGGATGAAAGCATCATTGAAATTTTAAGTTCGCGATTTATTGAATGTACGTTCATTGTTAGATAATGTTAGCAGAAATAGAAGTTCTGATCAAAATAGGTGAATCGGATGCACCACATCACCGTATGAATTTTTTTCCGATTTTCTTTAAATTTCACATACACATTGTATGTCTAATGCTTTTATTTACTTTAATTTATTTAATTAATTGCCTGTTGCTTTTATTTGGAACATTTCCCTTGGAAAAGTGAGTTTCCATTTGTTCTGAGGACGTTGTAATGTCTAGTTCTCCTATAAAGTGTAAAATGTAAAGTCAGTACTTTGGATTAATGTAAAATTAAGTACAATGGTACTAATGGCACTTTGTGTATTTTTCTGAACGTGTCCTATATAGGCCCAAGTCTGCAGTCTATACCTCTTGTTCGATGATCCCGAGCTAAAATAGAATGATTTCCAATCAAAACCTTACCAACATGCCGGAGCCAGGCGTTACGGTAGATTCATCCGTTGTCCCTCTAGTAGAAAACAATTGTATTAAGAACAATATATAGTACTTCTTCATTTCTTTTTTAAATTATTTCACCTTGCCAATAAAAAAGGCTATGACCTGTTTACAACACCAACCTGACGTAAAAGTTACAAAAATAATTAATGTTAGGTTGTATATATATTCATCTTGTTAAATACATATTCAAACAATATTATAAAAATAATAATAACAAAGATTCTATAAAATATTGTGATTATTTTTCTAAAATTTTTATTACTATTTTCAGATCTCGTTTTATTTTATTGCAGCTCGCTAAAACAAAAGACAATAAAAAGAAAAAGAGCTATAAAAGTTGAAAAATCGATTAAAATTTTATACAGAATAAAGAATTGCGCCAAATCGATCAAACAATTAATTATTAATTTAATAGTTTTTTTCATTGTTTTTTAATTTCCATTTAATTTATTTCAGTTAAGTTGTTTAATTATTACATTCTCATATTGGTTGCTAAAAGGGGAGGCAGTATTGCATTCGTATAAGTTTTTCTAAATTGAGGCTTTCTCAGAAATATATAGTAAGTTAGGGCGGGTTTGGTGCCGTGGTTATGAGCATGGACTTATAACTTAGAAGGTCCCCGGTTCCAGACCCGCGTATAACTGCTAAATTTATTTATATTCGTCAACTCTATTATGGAGAAAATCGCGAAACTGAAAAAACTGTCCAGTAAAAACGCACTTCCGGTTTACTCACTTTCTTGAAACTCGGAAATTTGATAATCTATTTTTTTATTTTTACTTTTTTTAATTTATGGCGCATCAACTTCTATGGTCATTGGCGCCCGGAGCCTTCTCAGTGCACTGCCGGCCTTCAGACAGAGTCCTCTCGTTACATACAACACTGTCCATCATTGGACAGTGAGCTGTAAGGGCTCCTAGGAAGAAAAAATCAAAGGGCAGCACAGATGGCCTCGAACCCCAGTCCTCCGCGTGGGAGTGGAATGCGCTAACCACTTAGCTTATTCCCTTCCCAGTCTAATTATTTCTAATAATTTTGTTTGAGTAATTAGAAATATTTTATTTCTAATAATCAACTAAGATAGCACTTTAGAGGAAAAAATAACCGTATCCCTCCAACAAAAGACTCCTCTACGTGGTTTTACCACCAGAAATGTTTCAAATAAAAGTTGTAGTTCTTTTATGTGTAGATCGCATAATTAGTAGAAAGAAAATCTTTGGAGCTGTTTAAGAGAAAAGAGTAAAAAACTGAAAAAAACTTTTCAGTTAAAACGCACTTCCGGTCGTATGATTTTCTTCATACTCAGAATGTCAACAATACATTTAAATCTACTTATTATTATTGAGATGATAGATACGTGTAATAAACTGAAATAAAACTTTAGGTGAAAACCTAACCCCTATTATTTCCCCAAAAGTGGCCTTAAATGGATTTTCCAGAAGAAGTGTTTCAAATAACAATTATAGCACTCAATATTTATAGTTTACAGTGGTATTTATAGTTTATAGTATTTATAGTAGCACAAGTTTAAAGAAAATCATTGGAGCCATTTTTGAGAAAATTGCAAAAAAGAAAAAAAAAATCAGTAAAGTGGTATTTCCGGAAGCAAAATTTAGACAGACAACTCATAGTCTGATGCCATTTTGATACCTAAACGGGATATAAAGTTTGAATTTTATACAATTTTTTAGTATTTGAGTAGCTGCTCACATAGCCCCCCCCCCACACACACGTGTGAAAGCGTTTCTATTTGACCAGATTCAATACTTTGCCGACGGCAATATGTCCGTGTAATGATGGTCATGAGCAGACGGTGGACCATTTGCTATACTGCTGCCCACTGCTGGAAAGTAAAAGAGCTGAGCTCATTAGGAAGACCGCTTTACTGGGATATATTTGGCCGATTTCAAAGGAGAAGTTAATAAGTAATGAACTTTTTCATACATTTGTAAAGTTCGTTAGTAAGATTGATTTTGATAAATTATATATTTAAAAAAAAAAGTGGTGACTCTATTTTTATGGTTTATACTGTACTCTTTGTTTATTATCTATTATTGTGTATTGCATTATTATTAGCAATGAAGTGTTAAGAAAACAGTTTGTTGATTATAATGTAACTCTGTAAAATATGTAAGATAACAAACATGTCATACATATTGTGGAACATGTTGAAAATAAAGGAATAAAAACACACACACACACACACACACACACACACATACACACACACACACACACACACACACACACACACATACACTCAGAATTTTCTACACCACATTTTTGGACTCTATTTCCGGTGAAAAATCGTTATCGAAAATTTGACACGATTGCACTACGACTCGAACTAAGAGTGAGAGAATGTAAAGTCATCAAAATAAATGTCCAAATTTTTTTGGCCATAAGCCAGAACAATTGAACAATACAAATTGTAATATAATTTGTAATTACATTGTGTTAGTGAAAAATTGAACAATATGAACTATAACAAATATACAAAACAATACAAATAGAGAAAACAATGAATTGGAAAATTTACTTCTCCATAATACACAATATAAATGTGTAGTACACAGAAAAATGGTTCTCACAAAATTATTGGCAGAGCGCCATCTATTGGTGGAAAATGGGAATGATTCACTCACGGTTCAATATTGCATTTTATAATATCTATATATTATAAAAAAACTTACCCCTTTTGGATCATAATAACAATATCTCTGTTATAGTCCTTTTTTATTAAATATATTACTACATTCCTAACTGCTGTTTAATAATATAATATTCCAATTAAAGTCCGTGTTTTGTTTTGTAATTGAAATGTTTGCAAAATTCGAAATATAGTATGTCGTCGACACACACACACAAAGAATGACTACTCACTAAAAACTTTTTATTTCATATTCCGGTGATCTCAAAACATTTATTTCCGGTGAAAGCTCAATTTCCAAAATTTAGCTCAAACTCAATACTTTATCTTAACATCAGTACGTTTTCCCGATGCTTCCCAGTTTGTCTTAATGACTAGATAGATGTATAGGATTAGAAAAACGTTGAGCTTGTTTGATTGGCGAGGCACTGGTTGGTTTCCTGACTTGCCAGAGGTCCGCAAAATGAAAGGGAAATGAATTCGTTGGTAAATTGGCGAAAAGACGATTACAATGCCGCCAACGATTCAGACAGACAGGAAGTATATCTTATCGCTTCTATTTATTCTTAAGCTTCTTTCTTGAAGTATGTAGTCCAAATCAGGGTGCCAGTTTATATGAAAATTTTTGGGAATGAGGACGTGGATAGGTTTGCCAAATTAGGCGCTTGTCCCTCTTTGATTGGTCCCGAGCCTACCATTGCTGTGAATTTAGGCTTATGTCTGTCAAGCTTCCAGGCATGGATACTTTTACAGGATTCATCCCTATGGATGAGCTCAGTGGGTTGTCAGCAGTCTAAGTTGCTAAATTAGGGGTCCAAAGAGGGCTAATATTAAGATGTAATATATTGGTGTATTGTGGTTTAGGAAGCCCCTCTAGAACACTGCTGGCTCATGACGGACCCCTTTATAGAGTTTGTGAGACGTAAAATAAACACCTATCGATCTATGACAGATTGCTTGGGTTGTGTGGGAAATTAGATTCCGTTTTTTTTTTGGTTGGAATATGATATCTGTGGAAGAGCTTAGGCTATTTCTCTGTAAGTTATCCGATTTGTTCTGAATGGGGTGAATCTTAGGGGTAAGTTTGGCCCTGCCCTACATTGAATAATAGTAATAATAATAGAGTCAATCAATCAGTATATCTTCTTCATTTAGTACTAACTATAACAGCATTGGTGTCAGTGGCTATTACTGCTCTAGTGTCTGCTCTTCAAGCCTATCCAATATTATCATTCAGAAAACTATTTTTGTGGTTCAATTGTGCTGGGTTCAACAGTATAATTGATAATCGTATGATTTTCACAATGAGTGTCCTCGCCGGAAAATCAAGCTGGGGATATAACAGCAATTTTTTTTATCTTTCTCATTGCGAGAAATCGACAATCAAGGACATTTTTTGTGAAATTTAATTTAGGTTTAATCTTGCTTATATCAATCAAATATTTGCGTAACATATCCAATTGTTTACGAATCGTTAATAATCGTCGAAGTGGATCACTTCACCACATAAATAAAAAAAAATTAAAAAACAAAAAAATCTGGTTGAAACATCTGAACAGACTTGTGCCTTCTGTCAAAACCAACAAAGCTTGTGAAGTTTAGCCTAAACCTAGTCTTACATGACATCAAACCCCTTGATTATTTTTTTTTGAAATATGTTACAAATAAAAATGACACACTTTTATCTGTGCCGGGAGCATTCCAAGTTTTGAAGACATTCATAGAATTTGTACATAAAGATGCTCTAACGAAAATATAGTGATAGTAGCGGGGGTATATGTTGATATCAGCATAAGGAGGACCGAGCTTTCATTATAAAGGTAATCCAAAAGCATTCATCAGACCCGAAAAATAAGAACGTCTAACATCGCAGAAATCAGAAATTATCATTACCAAGAAATTATCTCTAACATCACATTCTTTCCAGGAAAAAATGTTTGAAACAAAGATGGCCGTATAGATCTGGACTTTAAGTATTATTCCAAGTTTACAGAAAATCGTCCTTATTTGGGCCAGATCATTTGGAGAATTGTAGAAGATAGATTATGTAGAAGACAATCGGAACAATGCCAGGATTGCGAGCACACTGTGAGTGACCACTTTTATCATGTGAATTTCATTCATAAAAATCCATTCACATTTTATACGATTTTCTCCGCATAAAAAGAACAAAGTGGAGGGATTTAAAAAAAGAAAAAAAAAGTGAAAGTTAAAAAAAGGGAAGAAAATCCGTGAAAGTGAATCTGTACCATTGTTGGTTGGTGAAAATTCAAGGCAGGTGTTCTGTAAGAAAAGCGCTTTATTCTCTTCTCGGTTAAAGTTTTTTTTTTTCTTTTTCAGTTACTAGCTTTTCTCTATAAATTTCCCGACACTTTTCATTGTTAAGAAACATACTGCTCATCTATTTTTACTCTTTTTTTTCTTGTAGTCCCTTTTGATAAGACACAATTTTTATTTTGATTTATTAATTTTCTTTTTGACAGTTTCTTTTTACTTACTTCTCAATAAGTTTTTCAAAGTCGTAATAATTTTACTGATTTTAAACTAAAGACAAATGTTTCACTGGTTGTTCAAAACTATTTCTGCCAGTGATTGTTCCATTATTATCCTTTATTATGGAATGTTTTCTTTCTCTAACGAATTTTTGTTTTAGATTCCAAACTGAAATAGAAAACTCAAAATAGCAATTCATAATGATCTCATTGTGATTCTTGCCAAGTAGCATAGTGTATCTCCAGAATATATAGCATAGTCACACTCAGACTAATTTGTCGCCGAGGATGCATTTGGTGGTAGAAATCTCGCTCTAGCCAGACCTATTCCCCGGCAGAGGATGTGCTTCGTACCTTGGTTTGAAACCAGCAATTATTATCTCAGCCATAAGAAAAAGATTCATATGAAAGGCCAAACCAAACACACCTACTTATAACCTTTAAAAACCCCTTCGACCTTGATTTGACCTGGGCTGCCGAGATTGTCTATCGAATTTTGTCAGCTTAAGATCCCTATTCTTTGCCTGTTTGTGACCAAGTAGGTATTCCTTCTCTGCAGAAGTCAAAAAGCTCTGAGGAACCTTTCCAGGATTGAGGCAACCCAAGAGTGGAAAAGTTCTGGAGGACTGTACCACTGTTGCTTTATGAGAGGTTTCCTGAGGGCATTTCAAACACAGAGCATACGTGAAAAAGCTGAGTCTAGTTAGTAAGAAGAGCACCTACAGATTTTGTAACATTATTCTGGGAAAGCTATTATAGGGGATTTTCTGGGTGAATTACATTGAAATTTTTCACCTTTATTCGTTGTGACAAAGAGCACTATCATATAAGTTACACTCAGGGATTTCCCCTACCAAAATTTTTTATGCCAAGCCCAAATAAATATTTGTAATAATATTATGATTTGAAATACTTAATTTTTTCTAATTAAATTATATTAATTGCAGTAGGAGAAAGTTGTGTGAGTGTTTCACACTGATTTTTGCTTTTCACTGATGATTTTACTGATTTTTGATTTTGCTGATTTCAATGTAAAAAAAAAAAAAAAAATTGACACAATCAAGCAGCATTCATCAGTGGAATCATTTATTCAATAACCCAACTTGCTAAATATCTATATAAAAAAAGAATTGGTGTCTTTATCTTGACTAATTTCGTCGTACTCCATATACAAGCAGACAGACAGCCAGACAGGAATTCATTTAATATTGTTTATACAAACAAATATACTTACAAACTTTGGGTCAGCTATTGCAGTACATCTTCTATACGATAATTCAAACAGTGCTTTAATTTGGCCACCTATTTCTAGCTGTAAATGGAACAGAACATTTTTTTTTAATTTATAAATATATTTATTGTTGTAGAATGCGCATTTTTGTGAGGCCACCTATTTGGTCAAAAGCCCTCCAAATTGATTATAATATGACAGATACTGTTTTAATTTTTTTTTTTTTTATACAAAAATCCACTTATTTTATTCATAAAAAGGAAATTTACATACAGATTAAATTTTGACGATGTCTTTTGTTTTACTCTACTTTAAACACTATCAATTAACTTCATTTCAGAGATTGGCTGGCTTTGTTTTCTTTTTTTTTTTTTGATGTGGTTGCACACAGATATACAGATAGTTCCTTATACCCGGGAAGCGGTTAGACTGGGGATGGATTCTACTCGCGTCTTCCAGGGAATTGTGCCAGTTTGTGTTCCGTTAAGTAACTTTGACGGAGAGGCAGTTGCAATCGAAAGGCCGGCATTAGTATTGGCCAGCATGTCTCTTCTCCGCCATCTTTCTTTGGACTTGCAGGCGTCACTCACAGCTAAATAACAAAGGTTTCAAAATGAAGATGCATTAGGTACCCAGTCACATCGGGCTAGAAGGGAATGAGAAGGCGGATATCTAGTTTAGGAGTGGTGCAAATGAGGAGCAATCCCAGTAGAAGGCATCCAGGTCAGACAAAGAGTGAATCGATTAAGCGCATTAGCGTCGAGCAATTAGGGCCCTGGTAGAAGGAAAGAAATGGCTGCAGGTGGCAGAAAGAACCCTCTCCCGCAATATACCTCGCCATGTGGGAGGTCCAACGTTTTGTTTGATGACGGGGCACGACTGTTTGCAAGCTCATTTATCTAGAATCGGCGTGGTTGAGAATGTCCAGTGCCCACTATGGCAGAAAAGGAAAATGGATGCAGAACACCTTGAAGTTTGCGCATCTCTGAAGAATGTTCCCGACTCCGCCTGCCAGTATGGTTCGGCAATGCAGCAGCGTGCACGATTCTATTAGGCAGCACGATAATTTATGGCAATGCTGCCATGGGTGGGTGTTGGATAACAAAAAAGAAGTTTTTCTGATGCAAAGGGTGACCAAAGTCCAGAAAAAATTTAGTATTTGTGTTCGCATCATTGAAATTCTAAGTTTGCGATTTATTTATTTATGTATGTTCATTGTTGGATAATCTTAGCAGAAATATATGTTCTGATTAAAACCGGATGTACCAAATGAATTTTTTTTTTTGGCGATTTTCTTTAAATTTCATATACACATTGCACTACACCGAGTATTCAGATTTGTGTGTCAAAAATGTGTTTTGTAGCAAATTATAAACACAAAAAATCATATAACCTATGTTTTAAATCAATTTATTGCTGGAGATATTATCCCTCAAGCGTTGGTTTAGTGGCTAGCGCACTCGCCTTTCGTGCGAGAATTCAGGGTTTGATTCCCTGAGGGCAAAGTCGGTGTTGATCCAGCATCGTGATAAAAAGTGGGAAGCTACAGTGAGTAGTGCCTTAGGTAGCGAAGGCCGGAACTAATGGCAAGCCTTGTTCCTTCATGGGCTGTTGCGCCGTAGGGTTTTTTTATTACAGAAATATTGGGAGAAAAAGGTATTTATTTAACAACACAATAATGAAGAGTAACTGTTCAAAGGGGCCACCATTTGTTGAATGCAGCGTTCAGCACGACGAATCCATACTTCTATGGCACTTCTTATAGCATCAGAACGGTGCTTGATAGTAGCTGCGGCTTCCACGATCCGATGCCTTAGCTCTTCTTGCGTGCCAATAGACGTATGGGAATAGTGAGCTGGAGCACCGTCATGCATAAACCAAAGGCTCTGACTATTGGCAAGCGCAATCTCTTCTAGTAGCTCATAAAGATTATTTTGCAAAAAATGCAAGTATGATATTCTTGAAAGCCTAGGAGGCAAAAAGAAGGGGCTGATTAGATTGTTGCCAAGAAGACCTCACCAGACATTTAATTTAAAGGCACGTTGTTAATGTGTAATAACAGTCGTCTGAGGGTTTTCTTCGTCCTGAGTATTCGAAAATTAGTAATCCTTTCTTGTAAAACAGGAATCATCGGTAACCAGCAGGCAGCTTAGGAAGTATTGTTGTCTCATGTGTATTGTTGAATTAACGAATAGGAGAAATTTCTGCGCTTGCTATAATCTTACGTTAACAAATCATGCTCATACGTAATGTGAAATGAATGCAACTCTTATTCGCGCAATTTTCACCATACACTGGTGGAGGAAACATGAAACGAAGTGACAATCTTTGGTGCTAATACTAGGAGATAACTGTACACCTTCCAGTATTTTTCTTCAACGCTTGCACTTTGCCGAAATCTTTGTCGACCGGGGTTTACTCGAACAAGCTTTAGTGTGCCATTTTCCCTAAGCCTTCATGATTTTCAATGGCTTCAAACGTTTTACGATTTGGTATTCTTCGGTTGGGAAATTTTTCATGATATTTTCGAACAGCTGCAACACCATTTTGATATACCTAGCCATAGGTTAAAAGCATGTCTGTATGTTCTGAAAAATGAACAAATTTGTGTGTCTCCCATGATAATACACAAAATACTAAAAGTTCTGTCTCACAGTGTTCATTCACTCGCACAGAACTTACACAAACAGTGTTTAATACTAACTGTCAAACAAATAAACTATATGCAATTGGATTGGGTATTATACTTTTGGATTTTCGATAAATAAATCTTTAACCATCAATATCTCTGTAATAAATTGATTTAAAACATATGCGTATATGACCTTTATGTTATTTTCTGTTCCAGAACACATACCTAAAATAGTGCCACGCAATTCTGAAACACCCGGCATGTAAACCGAATGCCCCTAATTAAATTTATTCTGTCTTTAGTCTAGCTTTTGGAAATACATGTTTGAGATTCATGAGTATGTAAATATAGTTTTTAGCGAATGGTCTGTTCGTTTGTGGGTGTGGTGTCATCATCATCATCATTCGTAGTGCAATAACCACATGGGGTCAAGATGCCCTGTAGCAAAGTCTGACACACATCTCTGTCTGTAGTTGCTGCCGTCCTGTCACTTTTGGCAAATTTGTCAAAATTTTGTGTGTGTATCTTATCTCAGTTGCTCTCAGATAAGTATAGAGGTGGTGGACTATATAATTATGTTCCTTGGTCCAGATGGCAGGTTGAAATTGAACGTGTTTAATCCAAAAGATAGCACAAAATCATTACAGTCAATGATCATTTGAAATGTAACAACACAGACTTTTTACTTCTTTCAAGTTCCACATCTGACACAAAGGTTTATTTGGGTCAAAATAGATCAACCAAAAAATGGACTATTAAATTTTTTTCCAGGTTTTATCGATTTTATTAAAAACGGATCCAACGATTTTCTTTAAACATCGTCTAAAAAATGTTCTCACTTAATTGCCTGTTGCTTTTATTTGAAACATTTCCCTTGGAAAAGTGAGTTTTGGTGCGTTCTGTGGATGTAGTAGTAGCTCCTCTAAAGCACGACTTCAGTAAAATGTATGGTTTCTACTACCTATCTAATATTAATATACATTAGAAGTAATGGTAGAATTCCGTACTCGTGAAAAAGCAGTTAACCGGAAATGCGAATTACAGTACAGATTTTTTTTTTCACCACTGCAGCGCTGCAGTGCTAACTGATCCCATCTATAAACCTGTCACTTCACCACTTGGACTTCACCACTGCAGCGCTGCAGTGCTAACTGATCCCATCTATAAACCTGTCACTTCACCACGGCAGCGCTGCAGTGCTAACTGATCCCATCTATAAACCTGTCACTTCACCACTACAGCGCTGCAGTGCTAACTGATCCCATCTATAAACCTGTCACTTCACCACTACAGCGCTGCAGTGCTAACTGATCCCATCTATAAACCTGTCACTTCACCACTGCAGCGCTGCAGTGCTAACTGATCCCATCTATAAACCTGTCACATTTATTTGAAACATTTTTCCTTAAAGATTGCTTTTGAAAGTTATTGGCGGAATCTGTGTTACAACTTGAAATAAAAATTCCAAGTGATAATTGTATTGTGTGTAATCATTTCGTACTATCTTTTAGATTAAACGCGTACAATTTCAACCTGCCATCTGTATATACTCCACCACCTCTAAACATATCTTAGGCAACTGAATAAAAAGTTCCAAGTTGAATTAACTGCAATAAGAAAAAGTCGTGTGACTGTTTCACACCAGATTATTCCAAAACAAATTATTTTAGGGGTGTGTTCGGATCGGAAGTAAATTTAGATTTTATTATAAAATATTATTTCTGTACAGAGGATTGGACGATTCTTAGACTATTTTAGAGGTGTGTTCGGATCGGAAGTGAAGTTAGATTTTATTATAAAATACTATTTCTGTACAGAGGATTGGACGATTCTTAGACTATATTTTCGAAGAAAATCGGTTGACCACAAATGCGATTTTATTAACGGTTTTTTATTTTTTCTCCAATTTTTTCAAGAAACATAATACACTAACTGTACTCATATAGCTCTACCATTTTTACTTGAAACATTTTTCTTTTTATGTCCAATTTTGTACATTCACAATTGAAAGCGGCTTACATAATACATAATAATTTTGCGAAATTTTACATAGTTATTGAGAAATGAACTAGAATATTAATTTAATATTCGTGTTTCGATTTCTGTGAGTGTTTAAAATTATATTTTTGCCAGCTATTTTGAAATTTAGCGCATATCTAGCACCGAATCACAATTAATAGAGATCACCACTTACAAGAAATATGGTCATTTATAAATGGTACTTTTTATTCCTGAACGTATTCTACATAGGCCAAGTGTGCAGTCTATACTTTTGCTAGAATAGAATAATTTTCAATCAAAACCTTACCAACATGCCGGAGCCAGGCGTTACGGTAGATTCATCCGTTGTAGAAAACAATTGTATTAAGAACAATATATAGTACTTCTTCATTTCTTTTTTAAATTATTACACCTTGCCAATAAAAAAGGCTATGACCTGTTTACAACACTAACCTGACGTAAAAGTTATAAATATGTTCATCTTGTTAAATACAAGATATTATTATGTCAAGCCGGATATTGCGTGGCTTGAGAATACCTGGAACACCGGTTGCGTACTTTATGGAGACCTTAATGCTCCATCAACTCTGTGGGGGTACAAAAACTCAGATCTAAATGGAAGAATTTTTGAAGATTTTGTGCTATCCAATCCAGTGGACTATATTGAGAATGAGTCAAACAGCCCCACCTTCCTGTCCTTTTCTGGAAATAAATCTCACCCTGATGTTATCATGGCTCACACTTCGGGCTCAGATGATATCAACCATACTATACTTCCTCCCCCCGGAGGATTCGGCCACAGTGTAATGGTGGTAAACCTTACATCCAACTCCGGGAAAACCATGGAAGCGCCACGAGCGAGATGGAACAGGAAGAAAGCAGACTGGAAACTGTATGGAGAATTGACTGACAAATTATTATCAGATGTTGTATTAAGTACAAATACGGATACCGCAGCGAAAGAGGTTCATGAAATAATATGGAAGTGCGCTCTAAAAGCAGTTCCTCGCGGCACAACCAAAAAGTATGCCCCATTCTGGAATGAGGCCCTGGAAAAGTTAAAGAATGAGAGGAATATAGCTCGGGCTAGAGTGGAATCGAATAATACTCTAGATAACAGAGTCGTGCTGAAGCAGCGGACAGCGAAGCTGAAAAGAGAGATCATTGCCTCCAAGCGTGATGCGTACCGTAGCTTTTTGGGTAAACTCGATTTCAGAAAAGATGGGGCGAAAGCACATCGCTTCCTGTCTAAATTAAAGAATCAGAAGATAAACAACAGTAACCCTATGCAGGCAGGAACTAAACTACTAACGTGCGATAAAGACATAGCGAACTATTTTTGTAAACACTATGCTAATATTAGCAACTACAAACCCCGCAAAAGTGAAACCAAGCTTAATACGCGCCCACTACCTGCATGTGAAAAGGAAGAACAGTCATGGCTGCTTAGCGAAGACATTCAGCTTTCAGAACTGCAGAGTGCTATCGTAAACATGCAAAAGGGAAAAAGTGCTGGTCCTGACGAAATACTTCCGGAGTTCTTAGTTTACCTTGGAACTAAGGCCAAAGATGTCCTGCTTACATTATTTAGGCAAATCTGGCGGACTTTTATCCCAAATCAGTGGAGAAAAGCAGAAATTATTTCAATCCTAAAGAAGGGGAAAAAAAGGAGATAACCCTGAAAACTTCAGACCCATAGCTCTCACAAGCATGTTTTCGAAATTGTACGAACGAATTCTGGTGAAGCGACTGGAGAGACTGCTGGAACTGAATCGTGCCCTCTCTGATAAACAAGCAGGTTTTAGAAGACACAGGAATACAATTGAACAAGTGGCGTGGATATTCCAAGAGATAAAGGATGGCTACCACAGAAAGCAAAGTACGCTCGCTGTGCTAGTGGACTTTAAGACTGCCTTCGATAGAGTATGGAGGAAAAAACTTCTTTCCAAACTTGTAGAAAAGGGGGTTCTGGACGGCTGTACAACAACATTTATTCCTTTCTTGCCCAAAGATTTATTAGAGTGCTCAATGGAAATGCTCATTCGTCATACAGACAGACTAAACAGGGACTACCGCAGGGGTCTGTTATAAGCCCCCTGCTATTTAATGTTATGGTCGACGATGTAATTTCCACTATTGAATCAACCCCTGGTGTATCAGCTCTATTATACGCTGATGACCTCATTATCTGGGCTACAAGCAGCAATGTAGAGGCCCTAGAATCCTGTTTGAATGAAGCTCTAAGTAGGCTTAAAATTTGGTCAGACGCCAACGAAATGTTGGTTAACCCAGGAAAAACTGAGTTTCAGCTTTTTACCCTCTCGACAAAAGCATACAACATTGGCCTGTTTTACAATGATGACGAAATAACTCGCACGGAGAAAGCCACTTTTGGAGTAAGGCTGGATACAAAGCTGAACTGGAACAAGCATATTGACAAACAAATACAGCAAGCAACAAAGCGGATAGGGCTTTTGAAGAGGCTAGCGGGAACAAGATGGGGCGTGACCCAAGACGTCCTCTCCCTGGCGTACAAGTCATACGTGCGACCAGTAATGGAATACGGAGGTGAAGTTACTATCACGGCGTCGCAAGCCTCACTCAGAAAGCTGAATGTTATCCAGAATAACGCTTTACGCCTAATAACTGGAGGGTCAAAATCAACTCCGATTCCCGCCATGGAGATGCAGGCGGAAGTAGAGCCCCTTCATATGCGAAGAGAAGCGTTGGCAGTGATCATGTATGAGAGACTAAAAAGAACAAACAATACGTACTGGAAGACATACCATCCAGCAACTAGTAGGCTGAAAACTCATACCATCACTCGGTAACGTCTGTAACCTCCAGCCTGGATCTGATACAACCTGTTTCCAAGGAGCATACTTTACCCGAAGAGCTTAAAGCAATCACGATGGAGACCATTTCTCATCGATACCCAGAGGAAGTATGGACACATGTGTATGCGGATGGCTCGGCCGAAGACGCCGTTCAAAATGCTGGAGCAGGTGTTTATTGCAAGCATTTCCAGTTGTCTGCACCCGCGGGGCTGAGAGGGACTAACAACGGAGGGGAAATAAGGGCCATAGAGATGGCCCTTGAGCAACTGCAAGATAGAAATGATAAGAGAGAAGTTCTGTTGGTCGACTCCCAGGCAGCTATTTTATCGGTGATGGGTCGGAATATAACCGACTGTTCAGCGGTGGTTCGGTGTCGCTCGCTTGTGGCAAACCTACAGAATCGTGGCACCGAGGTTGTTTTTCAGTGGGTCCCAGGGCATTGCGGAATCTATGGCAATGAACAAGCGGATAGGCTTGCCAAGCAAGGGACAAAGGAAGTACAACCAGATAACTCCCTTCCCTTAAGTGACATTAAAAGAATTATTAAGACCTTGGTCCACAGGGACCGGATAAGGGAACAAAGAATAGTAGCGGAGGGCAATCATTGGGAAGTCCTCAGGGAGCCGCAAGGAGCGATTCCAGCAGATCTGCCTAGGGCCAGGTTTGTGGCCTGCTTCCGCCTCCTTACAGGCCACGATTTTCTCCAAAAGCACCTCCACAGGATAGGGGTAGCGCAGAGCCCTGAGTGTACTCTGTGTGAAACAGGAGACGAGATGACCTCTAACCACCTAGACTCATGTCCTGCACTAGAGGACCTACGTATATTTTTAACTGACAAAGACGCCTACAATAGAAGGGCGTGTCTTTATTGGGCTGCTAGGACCGCGTATGACCGAAGCTGCCGACGTGCCAGCGTAAAAAAAAAAAAAAAAAAAAAAAAAAAAATCTTGTTAAATACATATTCTTTTTTATTTAAAGATTTTTACAACTGCACAGTAACCATGCAACAAGTAAAACAGATAAATAACGAAATGAAAGTATGCGCTAGCGCGCACACTCTGTCTTGAAGTTGTGAACGACAGCTATCCAGCGATAGCAGTCGTAATACGCCATATGCCTTAGTTTGTACGACTGTATCTCAAGCCAGCCGCGTTATGTATTTAGATGGTCGCGCGGCCATCGCCGCCTTAGTCTTCTTGGCGGGTTTGTGGGGAAAGTGGAAGTACAGAGGGCTTGGATTAGGGGATTGGTATGAGAAGATAATTTGGAATGGAATTTTAGGTAGCAGGATTTGGCTAAAGTGGAGACGAACGGAATTTTTAGGTCAGTGTGGATTGTGTGGTTAGAGACGTAGAAGGGAGCATTGACGATGGTGCGCAGGATTTTAGACTGTAGGGATTGAATGCGGTACAGGTTTGTGTTTTTGGCCGTCCCGTATAATTCGAGTCCGTATGTTCAAATAGGAGCTAGTAGAGAATTATACATTTGTCTTTTGTTGTGAAGTGTAAGTTTTGAGCGTTTGTGTAGTTATTTTAGCATTCTATATCGGTAATTTAGTTCATTTCGTTTGAGTCATATATGTGGGTTCCATGTTAATCGTCTGTCTAGGTGGAGTCCGAGATAGCGGATTTGGGTTACAAGTGGGAGAAAATTATGGTTAAATTGAATGGTGGGAAGGGTTTTTCGGTTTAATGTGAAGACTATGTGCTTGGATTTATGTTGATTAACCTTGATTCTCCACTTGCGGAGTCAGGGTTCGAGGACATTGAGGTGGGTTTGAAGATGGCGAGTAGCCATGACGGGATGACTATTAGAGGAAAGGATAGCTGTATCAACGGCGAAGGTGAAAGTGGTAGTGATATACACATTCAAACAATAATATAAAAATAATAATAATAATAATAAGATTCTATAAAATATTGTAATTCTTTTTCTAAAACTTTTATTACTGTTATCAGATTCTCTTTTCATTTTATTACAACTCGCTAAAACAAAACATAATAAAAAGAACAAGAGTTATAAAAGTTGAAAAATAAAATTAAAGGTTATATAGAATAAAGAATTGCCCAAATCGATCAAACAATTAATTATTAATTTAACAGTTATTTTTTCTTTTCATTTATTTATTTCAGTTAAGTTGTTTAATTATTATATTCTCATATTGGTTGCTAAAAGGGGAGGCAGTATTGCATTCGTAAAAGATTTTCTAAATTCAGGCTTTCTCAGAAATATATAGTAAGGTCGGGCGGGTTTGGTGCCGTGGTTATTACGAGCATGGACTTATAACTTGGAAGGTCCCCGGTTCCAGACCCGCGTATAACTGCTAAATTTCTTCATATTCGTCAGTGCTTTTATGGAGAATATTGCGAAAACTGTTCATTAAAAACGCACTTCCGCTTTAGTAAATTTTTTTCAATTTTTTAGTATTTGGCACTCTATTTATTTTTAATTAATTTTGTTTAGATGATAGAAATGTGTAATAAACTGAAATAAAACTTTAGAGGAAAATCTAACCCCCATCATTCCCTCAAAAGTGCTCTTAAATGAATTTTCCCGAAGAAATATTTCAAATAAAAAGTGTAGCTCTTGGTATTTATAGTTGATATAATTAGTTTAAAGAAAATAGTTGGAGCCATTTTTGAGGAAAATGCCAAAAAAAAATGTTCAGTAAAGTTGTACTTCCGGTTGAGGAATTTTGACAGACAACTTCCTGTCTAATTCCATGGTGATATCTAAACGGAATATCAAGTTTGAATTTTTTTTCAATTTCTTAGTATTTGAGCTACGCTGGTCACATATTTGTGTATACACACACACACACACACACACACACAAAGCCAGACACGTAAACATTCTAAAAACCACTTTTTGGGACTATATTTCCGTGACAAATCTATATCGAATATTGGACACAATTAAAATACTTCCTCTTACTATGAGTAAGAGAAAGTAAAAGTCATCAAACCAGAAGAGTGGAATGATGAAAATTGTAATATAAATTTGTAATTTATGAACAATATGAACTATAACAAATATACAAAACAATACAAATAGAGAAAACAATAAATTGGAAAATTTACTTCTCCATAATACACAATATAAATGTGTAGTACACAGAAAAATGGTTCGCACAAACATTATTGGCAGAGCGCCATCTATTGGTGGAAAATGGGAATAATTCACTCACGGTTCAATATTGCATTTTATATCTATATATTATAAAAAAACTTACGCCCTTTTGGATCATAATAACAATATCTCTGTTATAGTCCTTTTTTATTAAATATATTACTACATTCCTAACTGCTGTTTAATAATATAATATTCCAATTAAAGTCCGTGTTTTGTTTTGTAATTGAAATGTTTGCAAAATTCGAAATATAGTATGTCGTCGACATACACACAAAGAATGACTACTCACTAAAAACTTTTTATTTCATATTCCGGTGATCTCAAACATTTATTTCCGGTGAAAGCTCAATTTCCAAAATTTAGCTCAAACTCAATACTTTATCTTAACATCAGTACGTTTTCCCGATGCTTCCCAGTTTGTCTTAATGACTAGAAAAACGTTGAGCTTGTTTGATTGGCGAGGCACTGGTTGGTTTCCTGATTTGCCAGAGGTCCGCAAAATGAAAGGGAAATGAATTCGTTGGTAAAGTGGCGAAAAGACGATTACAATGCCGCCAACGAAACCAACCCACGACTTATTAGAATTATTATTAATGATGGTTGTTCGGGGGCATAAGACTAGAGCCAACATAGCTCTTATCCCTCCCGGAAAAAAATGTCCTTCTAAGAAGACTCTCCAGTATTCTACCGATCTGATTAAAGTATACTAAGATATCCTTAAACTACAACATCCACCAGGCATTCTTTAAGAGTATTGTCTTATTAACAATTATTCCTTTACCGCTTTTTTTTTTTTTTTTTTTTTTTAATTTTTTAGTCTGGAGGCAACTTAGCGTATTCCTCGAGTTCGCTATTCTTCCGTTGTTTGACTTTCCTGTTGCAAAATTGCTTGGTGGTGGCTACTGCTGAAACTCGATCGCCCTCCATTGCCCTACTATACCCACATGTTCTGCTACCCAAAAGAGCTTCACTCTGCTCCTCTGTACGAGACCATTAATGTCTTCTGCATACACCCACTATATCAATACACTGAAACGAAAAACTCCTGTACTTAAACTACTTATATAATTCTTCCATTCGTTCAGCCGACCATGTTGCTTTGTTTTGTGCCTCATCAAGAGTCTCAGCTGGCACCCTCAAATAAGAGTTAAACGCATCGAACTAAACAAGACATACAGTTTAAGCTCCAACTCCCCCCAAGCATTCCAAAATCAAGCCAGACAGTTCGATCGCCGATGAAACTAGCACTTCACAATACTAGACGACTAGATCTACTTCGTCCACCACTCTAATAAATCTTTAACATCTAACTTGTCCTCAACCACAATTTCTTCCCATCCTCGAAAGTGAATGTAGCGCAATCTTCGCTTTTTCAACCGCAATCTTCTGGTTGACTAATGATAATCATCGGTGGATCAACAACATTCAACTCATTTACGTTCTGACCATTTACTTATTGTACCATTAAGTACAGTTGTAAGTGACTAATAACTCATTAAATTGTAATTATTACAGTATTTAAATGGGCTTGTCAAAAAGAAAAAGTAGGACGCATGCCTGAGTGCAAAACTAAAAAATTACAACCATGCAATGTACTGACCATGTACTTACAAAAAAGCATAACGGCTACTGTTCCCCCCCCCCCCCCCAGAACCCTCCGAACCCCAAAAAAATCTATTTTCCCAGAGAAAATTGCGAAAAACTGAAAAAAAAACATTTCAGTAAAGTGGCATTTCCGGTTGACGGATTTTGCCCGAAACAAATCTTCGTATCAGATGCGGTGATAGCAAGTTTGCGCTTCTCGCGATTTTTCAGGTAATCTCAAAACATGTTATTTCCGGTAAAAAATCAATTTCGAAATAGCACCATCACAAGTACTTCCTTTATCGCATTATGGGAAATTAAGAAATTTTCTGTAATATTATTTGCATATTTAGCCGCGAGCAAGAGTTAATCCATGCTCCAGCCAACTTCATGTGTACAAAATTACGATTGTATCCTATTGGACGTAGAATTTCAAAAGGTGTATTACAAAGACAAAGTTTTACAAACGGTGGTTTGTACCATTGGTTGATAATAGCTGTGCAAATCCAATACTTGTAACTAAAAATAAATAAATAAATAAACCTAATTTTGGACTGAATTTTATAGTTAAATGTGCTGCCAGTGTGGATTTAAACAGTTATTTAACTAGTAATTTATCACCAGTATTATAGCCAATTGTTTGCAGTTGTTTAACATTTAAATTAATTGGGTATTAGTGTACATTTGACATGACATAGTGTTGGTATTAAGCACTTCATTCATTAAAATTTATTCCCCCTTCAATCCAGCTGTATTATTCTAATCATTTCACCAGATATCACTATCTTTGGCAATATTTTTACTATTTCCCATGCAATATTGAACGGTTTATAAATAATAGGTAATTCCTCTTTTTACTCAAATCTGCTCTAATGTCTCCGTTTTGTCTGCCGCTAAACATCTCCAAATACCTAAACTAGATCCGACAAACAAATTGGTAATAGAGAAATTATCATAAAATTAGGTTGTTCAAGGATTTATCGGAGCTTAAACAAAAATATATATTTATAGAGTGTAATCTATATTGGAAGTAATTAGCAGAAAACAGATTAAAAATTATTGACCATCAGAGAGTGGACTGGCAAACTTAAAAAAAATGTATCTAACCTTTTTGAGATAATCTTTTTAATCTCTCTTTTATCCCAATCTCTCTGTTTACCCCACTAGCTCTCTCTTTCTCCCCAATCTCACTCTTTTTTTATTTTTATTGGACTTTAATGTTACTATAATTAGAAATAAAACAAGTTGGGTTGTTTTATTATTAAAAGTTACATTTCATTGGTCCAGAGAACTTATTCGGGCTCTGATTGCTCATTTTGCTCTCTCTCTCTCCGCTCTCCTTCCTTTTCCACCTCATTTTTTTTATATTAATACCTGAAATTCCCACAGAATTTAGTTTGCGCTAGTGTGCGTGTGTTTTGGATAAAGGGGTGAAGGCAAAAATGTCCAGGGGTAGGAATGATGTAAGATTTCTATATTGTACACAGTATTCCTCATAGTTTGACTGCTCTAACCTCCTAGTCTACCACTCATTCACCTTTAAGGTTGAAGAGAAAAATTAACATGAAAAACAGCGCTATAACAATAAAGCACAAACCAGCTTTTACCTCACAATCTCCATTACTACATTAAGAAAATATCTTCCTCTCTGGCTCGCTTTGTACTAACTTTTAGTGGAGGGAGTTCCTAGAAGAATGTAAAGAGAAAAAGAAAAGTTTAAATTCCTGAAAAATATAAAACTTAATAATAATATTGGTAATTTGTGTTGGTTGTACGGTTTTTTATTTTTTTTTAAATTATTTATTATCCAATATCTTCTTTATATACTTCTAGAAAGTTCCGTTCGAAAACAATCTGACAAGACCAACGCTTGAAACCAATTTTTTGAAGTCTACAAAATTAATTTTCTTGGAATAAGGAATTCATTAAAAGTGAGAACTCGCGGAAAACTGAAATAAATGTGAAAAACAAAACACTGTTCAACAAGAAATTTCTAAAATAGATTTCATTCAAACATAGAATTTTAGCAGCATAATTCTTGGTAATATTATTGCATGGACGGGAGGGGGCAGTCAAATATATTCTAATGATTCAGGAAATTCAATCGACCAATCCCCGCCTTTCTAAAAATCAATTTTTCCCGAGAAAATTGTTTCAAAGTTATTGACTTGCATGTATGTGGTTTTAATACCAGCCGCAGCAAACGCTACCAACCATCGTGCCACCAACAGCACTTAAACTTCGCATTATACCGTCTGCCCGCCCACTGTAATGTATTAGCAAATATGTTTGTACTCAGAGCCCAGTACTGAAAATGCAATGTCCAGGACCAGATGAGGATCATATTTATAATTTATTAGACTCGACGTTCCGGTACAGTAGTTCAGTTGATGTTGCAGAATCTTTGCCGAGTTGAGATTTTTTTTTGTCTACCAGCCCTGGACAGGGCAGAGAATAAATGGTACCATTGTCTCTGGAAGTGACACATCCTGCATTTGACGTCAGGCACCAGCAAAAGTAAAGTAATGTCTGAATTTTCGGACGTAATTTAGTAAAACTTCCGATCAGTTGGGTGGACGGGAGCGGATAGCAAACGGACATTACTGTTTGCCAGTCATATTAATAGATCAAGTAAAATCGCAGACCAAGACTGGAATCGAACCCAGTACTAGAATAAATCTCGCCTGGCACACAGATATCAGTCGCAATATTTCTTTTCTGAGAAGTTATTAGATCAATGGTAGCGCACTGACTCGCACGCGAAGGTCCAGTGCTACCCAATGTCCCGATGCTATCATTAGTTTTTTTCTTCCTAAGATCCCGCACAACTCTGGTGATGGACAGTATTGTCCGTAACAAGAGAACATTGTGCGGAGGCCAGCAATGCACCGAGAAAGCTCCGGCGCTAATGACCATAGATTTTTGACACTCCTTAAAAAACAATATATATATATCTTAATCCTGTTATCTCCTAAGTGGTCCTGGATAGCGATTAAGTTTTCTTCCGTCGCTGGAAACAATTTGCCTCGCGTTAGCCACTCCAAAGACGTATCCGTTAATATTGCTATTATTATTAAAGCAATTAATCAGGTTAAAACGCATCCAAATTGTTTAATTAAAAAGTAATACAAATCATCAATAGGATTCCATATCTAGACATTAAATAAATTCTTGTTGAACATTCACCAGTAATAAACTTTTTACCAAGATGATTAACCATTTTCACGACCAATTAAACAATTAAGAACGAAATCATTGTACTTGTTTTAATGCATTTATGGCTGTGTATGTTTTGTGTAAATGTTGGTGCACATAAGTCACACTCTGTGTTCAATGTACACAATTATATCACCATTGTCAATGCTATTATACAATGTGAACGATGTGAAAACATGTCCGACGGCTCAGTTATAAACCTAGTGTGTGATGTGAGAGAGAGAAAGAGAGAGAATACCCTGGGTTCTGTTCCACCTACCCCACCTCACCTATCATTGTCAGCTTCATTGAACAAGATTTCAAAAGCTGGTTTTGTTTAACTCATATACTAACTCATTCACTACAGTTTAGATCCGTATACGTATACCCACCCACACACTCGCTAACCTATATTCCTGTTAATTGTACCTGCCTATCGATGTACCTCAACACAATACAATTCACTCTTTGGATTAAATTCACCCAATTATCATGGGCTTTTAATAGCCTTTACTTATAAAAAAAAAAAGGGCAAATACATCGTTGTTAAATTATGGCTTGTCACAACTTGTGCTGGTTCTCCAAAGTATTTTTATAATCAAGTTTATTTTCCCTTAATACTGGAAAGGGAATTACATCGAAAGATTATAATTTTCAACTTTTAATTTTCGAAATACTTGTTTTAAGGGGGGGCTCCAAACTAAAGCAAATTTGGTGTTAAAACAAAATATCACATCACCTGTATAATAATTATAAAATTTGCCCTAATAAAAATACAGAATAATTAGGGTACATATACCTGTACATATACCTGTACATATACCTGTACATATACCTGTACATATACCTTATCCAAAACTAGTAATAGCTGTACTGATACAGTACAGTCCAGAAGAGAGCGTCAGTTAGGTTGAATAAACCTAAATAATATTTACAATTTAACTGCATAGATTCTTCAATCACCCCCCACCCCTCTAAAATCAATTTTTCCCTGAAAAAATCTTTCAAATAAAAGTGATCAATTCAAATCGTATTATTATTATTAATATCATTATTCCAAATTTAATTGAAACTTATGTGTAACACGTACGCAACATTTTTACCATACTAAAATCTCAGCTCCGCCAAAACTCCTACAAGTGAATTTTATCGGAAAAGGTTTCATACAAAACTCCTAGAAATAGAGTATAAACCAAGAGCTATCACCTCTCACTGTATGTATCCAAGTTTAATGAGACCTGTACCTGAGACCTGTACCTGAGACCTGTCCCTGAGACCTGTCCCTAACTTCAGTGAAAACGCAGAAAACTGAAAAACTTGCTCAGGGAACTCTCACTTCCCGGAAAACCGATTTTCAGTAAACTTGGAATTTTAGTTTAATTCTATCTAATTAATATTATGCAGATGACAGAATTGTATACAGCAATTTACAGGAAAGTATAACTTCACCATTCTACCAAAATTCCCTTTTCTATGAATTTTCTCGGAAAAAGGCGTAATAAAAGTTATAGTTTACTATATGTAAAGTTAGTTTGCAAGTTCAAAGAAATCCCTTGGTGTCTCCATGGAGAAAATCGTAGCAAATTAAAAAAACAAAAACGGTTCAGTAAAGTTGTACCTCCCGTCAACCGATTTTCTTCAAGCTCCCGAATTTTGGTAACATCTTTAATTTTCAGAGATATTTTCTGCGATAGCCTCCTTTTTTTTGAGTCATCGACCGGTTTCGGGCGTTCACCCATCATCAGGATGTTATTTTGTCAAAACAGTATCATTACATAGACTTGCACAGCGCAAGTTTAGTTGATACACTAAATTTGCGCTGTGCAAGTCTATGTTATCAGTTATCACACTATTTTGAAAAAAAAAAAAACATCCTGATGATGGGCGAACGCCCGAAACCGAAAAAAGTAGCAGGCTATCACAGAAAATATCTCTGATGCATTCCAGCTCTCCGGTATAAACCACGACAACATATTTAATATTATAGAAATGACTGAATCATGTAGTAATAAACTGAAATAGTACTAAGAGGAAAGCCCACCCCCTCTTCCAAAACCCCTCTAAATTAATTTTCCCGCAAAGATATTTCCGTTGTACCTCGTTATGTGGTGTTGATACACAGAGTTTAAAGAAAATTGTTAGAATTATTTGTCGAGAAAATTGCAAAAAAGTAAAGAAAACCGTTCAGTAAAGAGTTACTTCCGGTTCACCGATTTTGTTCTAATGTTATTGCCAGGTCGCTCTGCTAGTAATTAAACGAAATATCAAATTTGAACTGACTCCGATTTTCCAGTTTTAGTTATGGAAAGTTCCCGACACACATGCACACAGATCAATTTCTAAAAGCCACTGAGTCAGACTAGAGGTCTTTCTCGAAACATGTATTTCCGATGAAAAGGCCATATCGACAATTAGACACGATTGTTTTTCTCACTCCTAGCAGCACTAAGGGAAAGTTAACAGCACTAAGGTGCTTCCTGTTGACAGATTTTGATCATAACCTTATTCGTCGAACAAGTTTGAACTTTTTTGCGATTTCTCATTTTTGAGTTACGCTGTCTCCACAAGCCAGAGTGAGAGGGGGGAGAACTATTTCTAAAGACCACTCTCCAAAATTCAATTTTTCAGGAAAATCAATAGTTGCAGGATTTATCCAGGTTGAAAATAGTTGAAGCTAATTTCGAGAAAATCACGAAGGACTGAAAAAAAAAACATTAATGGCAATTCAGATTAAAGGATTTAGACCGTATGTGTCGGGTCAGGTACACGATGGTGTACTTAAATCAAAGTTTGGTCTTACTGTGATTTTGTTTTTGTTTTTGAGATCATTTGTTTTTCCGTGCTCAGGCCATCTCAATGTATGTGTATTTCCGGTGGAAACTAAATTTTCAAAAATTTCTCACGATCGTAATACTTTCTCTTAAACTAGGAGTAAGAGAAAGTTGTAGGGGACATGTTGAAAAAGAAAATGTAAAGATAAAATGTCCCCGCGGTTATTCTGTTGAGAAATAAGATTGAATATGAGAGAATAATATATGGCCTCATCTCCTACTAGGATCCTTTCTCCTGTTTTATTCTACAAATATAACATCAGCAGACAGACATACAGACAAATTGTTGTTTTATGAATAATATGTAGATACATTACAGTGTAATACTGTGCTGTACGACAATAGCCATTGTATACTTACATTAGTCTGTGTATATTTATACATTATATACATAATACATAATGTACAGTTATATACATAAAATTTACACACAATGAGTTAACCTAACCTACATCACCTCACATATATATGAAGGATTTTACCAACAGAAATCCTGATGCACCATGAAGTTTACTGTTCAATCTCTCTCTCTCTTCTTCATAACATTTCTCTCTTACAAAACTCCCAGAATGGTAAGACCCACACACACATATAAACATACTCAGATTATTGTATAAGATTTAGTGAAAACAATCCCACTAGTTACAAATATGGCGCAGATGGTAAGCTTTGTTCTTGAGTGTTAGTGACATTGCTATTAACTTAGCAATATTAAGTGAGCATACTAATCGTATATATATACAACACTTCCTTCGTATTCTGTCCTACTTTTCCTCCTTGAACACCCTCCCGCTGTCTCTCTCTTCTGATTCCAATGAGAGAGTGTATATCACTCACTAAACTAGAGATCCTGTGAAATTAATTAGTAATTATTGCAGGTGATTAATGTTTTTGTTTTCTCTAACCCCTCCCCTCTCGCCGCACACACCAGCCGCATGCATTTGGAGCACACATTATAATCGATTTTAGTCCATTAGTCGTAATAGAAAGCACAGCTGGAGGAACGGCATTTGTTAATTTGAACAAACGTTTTTGTTAAAATACCGTTGTAGTTTGCTTTTCATTAATTTTACTCCTTCTTGCTGTTTTAGTAAAAACGAAAAATCGCAATAAAAAAGAAGATAATTCCATTTACGAATGAATTTATTCATGAATGTATTTATTTATGAATGTATCACTTGATACATTCACGTACAAAGATTACGGTCAAGATTTAGGCTACCGGAAATCCTATTTTATTGGTTTTGTTTTTATGGATTTGTGTATTTTTCCTTATTTCTGGTAAGATGAAATATTGTAAGTTCTTGGAGCCCTTTAGGACACTGCTAGAAAGATTTGGGGAAAAAAAATACAAGAAATCCAGAAAGGAGAAAAAAAAAACCTGGTTTTTACTTCCTCTGACTCCTAGTAACAAGAAGTATTGCGATCGTGCCAGGTTTTCAAAACTGAGTTTTCACCGGAAACACATATGTTGTGGGACCCCTGAATGCGAAAAAATGGGTTTTAGCGAATGTTCTGTATGTGTGTGTGTGTGTGTATGTGTGGTATTAACAGAATATCTCAGAAACAAAAAGTCGGAGGAAGCTCAAACTATCTATTTAGATTGTATCACAGCATCTGGTACAAAGATTTCGGGCAAAATCTATCAATCACAAGTGCGATATTACTGACATTTTTTTCCCCACATTTATCCTGATTTTCTCGGAAACAGTTCCAACGATTTTCTTTAAAATTCGCATACCATCCACACACATACCTTTCACTTTTATTTAAAACATTTTCCCGGAGAAAATTGATTTTTGGGGGTTGTGGGGGAACAAAAGCTTCATACTTTCCTCTAATGAACCTCTTTAGTGTAATATATGGTTTTATCACCTACATACATTAGTACACATAAGAAGCAATAATAGAATTCCAAATTTGAAGATTATCAGCTTACCGAAAGTGCGATATTACAGAGTAGGTTTTTGAAATTTTTCTCGAAAACGGTCACAACGATTTCCTTTAAACTTGAAATGCTTGCTGCATAGATAGAAACGTATCACTTTAATTTGTAGCATATTTCTGAAAAAATTGATTTTAGAGGGGTATTGGAGGTCTCTCAGTTAATTTAATTTGCAATTTGCAAAAGCCTTCTTGATTTCGACATAGTCGTGTGAGTGTTTCTCACCAGATTTCTTTCCAATTTTTCAAAATTGTTTGTCAAAGTGGCTTCAACGATTTCCTTTAAAAATGTTATTCTGACTAAACACTATTAGCAGAGATTAATTCCTTGATAGCCTGTTTCATTTTGTGATCATGGATTAGTTTCGTGCTTCGCTCATCTTCAGGATGTCTCTGTAAAAACACAGACTCCCGCAGAACAAAATCAATGTATACACTCTTTTGTATAAACGAACTGTATTATCACATTGTTTATCATTCCTGATATACAATGCAAGACATTCTACGATTGGCAAACGCCCGAAACCGGTTGATGACTTCAAAATGAAGCTGCCTATCACGGCAAAAATATCGTGATGATTTCCAGCTCTACGAAGTCAATCACAACAATTAAACATAATTGCGATATTAATTTTATTTGAATTATTTTCCAAGAGAATTAATTGTTTTTTACGTTAGATTTACTATTAAGTGCTTTTTAAATATCAAGCATATTTTACCATGTTTACAAATAGTAAACCTTCAACTAGTCAACACTGACATCCAGCAGTACTGCTACCATTCTAAGAATTCCTCACCGAGTTAAACCTCTCATGACGCCTTCTAACTTCTGGTTGGTCTTCTTTTACTTTATTTTTTTAGTTACTTGTTCAGGAATTGAGATTGTATAATTCATGGAAATAATTGCCAATAAATCGCCACTGCATCAAGGCGCTAACTCGGGGCCTCCAAGCGCATTCCTCAATTACGCATTACATCTCTATCACGCCCACTGCAATTATTGTTGAATGGGCTTCAACTTCGATAGCCGGTCTCTTACATCCACTTTTTTTTTTTAATTTAAGGCGTGTCAACGTTTATGGTCATTGGCGCCCAGAGCCTTCTCAGTGCACTGCCAGCCTCCGGACAGTTTCTTTCGTTACAGACAACACTGTCCTTCACCGGGCAGTGAGCTGTAGAGCTTCCTAGGAAGAAAAAACCTCCACAGACACTTAACGGTAAGGGAAATTGAATAAAGCCGTCCATCCAAGGGGTTTAGGAAAGTCATTAGATAAACTTTAAAGAGTAAATATCAGTCGCTACATCAAACTTGGAAGGTAGCCACACTTACCTCAGTTAGTACAGGCAAGAGTCTAACTAGTCACTTCACTCTTGAAACGACTCTAGCAATCATCATAACTCAGCAGGCTACTCAATCATCATAACTCATCACTCGGTCATTCTATCTACTATACATTCATCTCTCCGTACTCAGTATAATCGTTCAAATGTAAATTGAGAGGCTAGTGTCAAAGTTCATGTGTTCTCATTTCATCATTCACCTTTAACCATCATCCTCCTGCTGCCATTACGGTAACATGGAGGTTTAAATAATTTTTTATTTTCAATTAGGAAATGATTACAAAATTTAACAAACTTTCTGCTAAAATAATGTAAGATATTTATAGTGTAAAATTGAATTTTATAAGAAATAATACTAAATAAAGTAACCCTGAAATTACTTTACACTATTTTCCTAATTATTGAAAGATTCGTCTTAGTTGGATATAAAATAATATTTTCCACAAAAAGAAAATGGCTTTCAAAACAACTCACGAAGAGTCCTGACAGAACAAAATACCATTAAACTTGAATAAAAAGTATTACCATTTTGGGCGCACCTTATGGACGTCTAATGTCGGCTGAAGCTGACGTTCAGAAGTAGGCTACGTAATGAACGCTAATGTTGTAAGATAGTGGTTTGTATGGTTAAGCAAGTTAGCGGAATTCGTTGTATGCCACACTATGGTATCCATGACGATTCACGAGAAAGCTAGGTGTATATGGTCGTAGAATACTTGCCCATATGATTAGTTTTTCTATCTCGAATTGGAGATTAATACCATTGCGGCGGGTGCCATGATAGGTGATTGTAGCTAAAGTGTGTCCCCCTATTGACCCTATTGAGTGAGGGGCGTTGCATTTTGCTGTGCAAATGAGTGAAGTGAGGTGAAATGAGAGAAGTAAAGTGAGGCTTGCCGTGTGCAAATTTGTGATATCACAGTGTTTATCAAGACATGCTGAAAACGCGGGAACGCCTGAAACCGTTCGATGACTACAAAATGCAGCAGACTATCATGGAAAAAATCTCTAACGTATATCCTATAACAGTTGAAAGGTTAAGAACAATAAATATTTGGTACAATGGGAGGAAATAAATATTGGTTTGTACTGAGTATTCGATTAATTTGATCATTTAATCACTGCGGATAGTCCGTCCATTAATATAAATGATCATTTTGACTATGAAACTTTAGAACACAGAATATTTGGATTCAGATTAATCGGTCAATTTCATCTAATGAAAATTTCTGGTGTGAAACACTCACACGACTTTCTCGTACTGCAGTTTACAGAATTATAATTCACAAATTTTCTTGAAACCTATCATTTTTACTAAATCTTTAGTTGTTTCTATTTTAAAATCAATGGGAGAATTTAAACGTAATAAAATGTGACTTTTTTTGAGGTAAGTAGAACTTCCCCCTCTCTCTTCTCTCAAACTTCTTTAAATGAACTTTCTCGGGAAAAAGTTTGAAACAAAACTTATATATTCCCTTATTCATGGGTAGTATATAAAATTTAATGAAATCCGTCGGTGTTTTTATGGAGAAAATCGAAGAAAACTTAAAAAACTGTTCAGGAAAAACTTGCATTTTCTTCAAACTCGGAATATTGGCAACACATTGAATATTAATTAACATTATCTAGATCATCGAACTGTATAACAAACGGAAATGGCACATTAGAGGAAAAACATAACTCCATCCTTCTCTGAAAAGTTCCTGTAAATGAATTTTCCCAGAGAAATGTTTCAAATAAAAATTGTAGCTCTATGTGTAATTGATATACCAAGTTTAAAGGGGGGGATTGGGGGTATTTTCGAAAAAATATATTCAGTAAAGTGATTCTTCCGGTAGAGGAATTTAGCCAGACCAAAATAACTCCAACTCGGAACCCAAAATTCACACGCACACAACTCAAAACGTGTATTTCCGATGCAAATTGAATATCCAAAATTTGACAATAATACAAGTACTCAGCCGGAAGTACGTGACAGTAAAAATGGATATTTTTTATTGAATAGTTTTTTAATTGAAAATTAAAATTCCTTTGAGAAATTTTTGTCGGTGTTTTATTTTATTTTGCCCTACTAGTATAAACGGCCAAATACAAAATGGCGGACATACATTACATCAGCGCATTTCCGCCTAATTCTCTTTTGCCTCCTTTTTCAAAAAATCAATTAAAATTCTGCGTTTTTTCTTTATAGCTCACATTAACTATATAAAACTGATAATATGTTCGAAATAACTAGATTTATTGCATTTTTTTTAAATTTTTATTGCATAATTTGATAATTTATAAAACACCTACGAAGAGAAAGTTAGTGAAAAAATTTAGATTTTTCATAGATATAATTAGATGCAAATTATTAGCCAATCACAGTGTAGATGCAAGGGTGTGAAATGTGGGCATGGTCAACATGATAATTGTAAATTCTGATTGGCGTAACATACACACACATTTCACACTTTCTTTTCTACACGGTGATTGGTTAATTATTTAGAGCTAATTATTTCCTTAAAAAATTAGTTTTAAATTATTTTACCAATTTTCCCTTCGGTAGATGTTTTACAAATTATCAAACAGTGCAATAAAATTTTTTTATGAAAAAAATGTAAAAAATCAAGTTATTTCTAACATAATATTTACTGCTTCATAAAATTAATGTGAGATACAAAGAAAAAATTCAGAATTTTCATTCCATTGTATTCATTCCAATAGCAAAAGAGTATTAGCTGGAAAAATGAAAGCTCCAAGTAGGTCCGCCATTTTGTATTTTGCCGTTTATACTAATGAAACAAAATAAAATTGATGTTAATTGTAAATTCCAATGGTGTTACGTATCTCTTGTTTGACGTGAAACTAGAGCAGCTATATTCCAATGGTTAATGGAAATTGTAAATTGATTGGTAGACCTGGAGTTTTTAGCTATTCATTATATTGTCCTTAATTTTATGTATGTGATGCAGTCCGCAAAGTATTGTAAGAATACTATACACATGGAAATCTACGCATGAGCTTATTGCATCAAAATCTAATTTTTCGCAATAACATAAACCAATCTGGTGTGAAACACTCACACGACTTTCTCTCACTGCGAACTGGCAAATTTTCTTCACTCTCATATTCATATTTACATAAACCTATTTTAAAGAAAATCATTGAGCCGTATTCGAGAAAATAAAAAAATACATTCAGTTAAGTGGCACTTTCGGTTGATGGATTTGCCCGAAATCTTCGTGCCTGATGGGGGTGGTGGTGCTTAAATGGAATACTAAGTTTTAGCTTCCTGCAACTTTTCATTTTTGAGTTATTCTTTTCAAACACGTCCACACACACACACACACACACACACACACACAGACGATTTTCTAAAAACCACTTTTTTGGACTCAGGGGACCTCAGAAGGTGTATTTCCGGTGAAAACTCAATTTTGAAAATCTGGAAAGGATCGTAATACTTTCTCTTGCTATTCTAGTAAGAGAAAGGAAAAATGATTTTACTAAACATATCAGTTAACTTGAGTAATAAAATTTTCATTAATGAAATGTCGATATCAGTTCTAAAGCAAAATAGATCTTTTTGACCCAAATAGCAGGGTTATCTCTCCCTTCCTCTCTCTCTCTCTCTCGCTCTATCTCGCAACCAATATACACACATTCTGGCCAATCAACAGCCGAGTAAATTGCTATGTTCAGTTTACTAGCAAAATCAGTTTCCCCCTCCCATTTCACCACAGTAGCCAATCTAGTTGACAACGCAACAAACAACAACTACACTAACACCATCTAGGACAAGGCGCCGATAAGAACACCATCAATACTCCCGGAAGCTGGGTCATGGTTAATCTACAATGTCTTATTAGTGTTGTCTCTTTGGTACATGTATAATGGCAAATAGTTAGTATATGTATAGTAAGGGTACAGTATGTCTGTAGCTTGGTGTTACGTATCTCTTGTTTGAAGTGAAACTAGAGCAGCTATATTCCAATGGTTACAAGTTATTATCTTTTGTTTGTTGAGTCTGGAGCCTCCAGCAATAATAATAATAATCATAATAACAAAAGCATACATATATGTATGAATATAAATATAATATGTATACATACTTATGTATCAAAATTACGCTCATAGATTCTATGTGTTAGCTTTTGGATAAATCTAAAAGAAAACAGTTTCTTACCTCATGTTAGTGAGATTGTTTATTTTATTTATTTATTTCATTTTTACTACGGAGAGAATTTTATGTGAAATACCGATATCTATCGTAGGCGATCAGCTTGATCAACTAACGGCGATTATGGCGAAGAAAAGACAGTGTGCATGCTAATTAATTTTTATTTATAAATTAGAATGCCAACCGTTTGTTTGCCTTATTTTTTGCAAAAAAAGAAACAGAAGATTGCAATTGGCAGTGAACACTGTACCTACTTTTACGCTCATTTCAGTTAGATTCGAGTTTTTATCTTGGTATTTTAGTAGCCCTTCTCCGTTCAGACACCGTAGATGGACATAAAACTCTATGAAGAAAACACAACACAAAACTTTATTAACATCACAAAACTATATTAATAAGAACAATACATTGATCTGTAGTAAATTAGTTTAACAAAGAATATGCGAAAGACTTTTGTAAAAAAAATGTCGTCAAAAAACATTACCAAAATATGTCCACAGCAACAGTGTGAACTCTGGTGTTGAACAAATAAAATGTAAAAAAACTTATAAAAACAGATAATGACGTCAAAATATATATTAATACTTATATATTAATCCATGAGAACTTCCGCTCATGAGAACTTACTACTAAAATATTCACATCCATTTCCAACATCAGTCTGATGCTAATCACCATTTATTAGAAAGAAATGGCTGCAAAGAAAGACTTGTTGGGAAGAATTTTAATTTCTAGAGATTAAAAAAAAGAACAGTGTTTTCAAGGTTTGGATGAAATTGCTGAAATCTATTAATAATATTAATGTAAAGCAGAATTTCTTCAATTAAACATTTGTTTCATTTTCATATCTATTCAACAATAAATTAAATATCAGAAAACATAATATAATTTTGCTTAACTTCTTTCTGAAGGTAACCTTCCCATTTTTATTGGCAATATTCTCTTAGATATGAACTTTTGGGTTTCCGTAGCTACTTTCATGAAGAACATTTGAGTTCCGTGTTGAGACCGCGTCAGTGGTTTGCTAGAAACCGATGTTTTGCCCATATTGCAATGAGGGTTACACCTTGAAAGCTAATGGAGCTAATGGATGCTTTTCCTACTTCCGCTCTTACTCCTAAAATATTCATATCCAAACATCCCAACATCGGTCTGATGCTTAACGATATTTATTAGAAAGAAATGGCGATAAACAAGAATTGTTGGGAAGAATTTTAATCTAGTCGTTACATCTTGAAAGCTTGAAAGCATCCATTAGCTCCATTAGCTTTCAAGGTGCAACGATCCTGAAGAGGCTCATTGCACTATGGGCGAAACATCGGTTTCTGGCAAACGCGACCTCAACTGACGCGAACTCAACCCGGAAACTCAAATGTTCCTCATTCTCTCAGATGTTATTCTCAACATGCCTTAAATATATTTTTTTAAATAGTTTTTACTGTTTATTTAATTTATTTATTTGTGTATACAACTTTCAATATATTGCATGAAATAGGACACAATATTCATGTATATTTACTAGTAATACTAATGTACATTTTACAATAAAAAGTATGCATCCTGATCGCGAATCAAATATTTTTTTTTTTTTAACGTCTATAAAACGTCATAAAATACATTTTTTCCATCTAAAAATCATTGGTATAAAAGTTTACGAACTGCGAGCGATTATATTTTTTGCTGTTGTAGAAGTATATAATATTTAACGCGAGAGTAAAGTCCTTTTACAATTCTCCTCATGTTGCCAAATCGCTTGTGGTCGAATGGGCAAACATGAACTCGAATGGGTAAAAGTGGCACTTTACCCTATTGCCATATAAATTACTCACCCTCTATTCAATAAATACATACTATTGATTTTTATTATTTGACCAGTTTTGTTAATTTTGTTTGATTCATAATAATCTATAATTTTTTTCTATTCTGTATTTTATTAATCCGTGTTCTCTGGACAACATTCTGCTATCTGTAATAGGGCAGAAAATGTGTGTACTGGATCTAGAATTTTATTATTTGTTAGATAATTTTGAGAGCTTCAACGTTTCTCGACTTTTGATTGCCGTTAACAGGCTGTTGCTTGTTGATTTTTACAGTGATCAGTTGTTTTTTACACTGACTTAAACTCTGATGTTGGTGAGTTTAAAGACGATTTTCAGAACTCATGATTGGGAACTTAATGCAACTTTATTTAAGAGTTTGAGGTATGAAAGTTGTAGCCCATTGGTTCGTTCTGTACAGGTGGGCGGGTACAATTTTTCACATTCCTCTCTTCCAACTAAGATGATCGTTATCTACAATGTTTTTATTAAATTTTATTTTCTTTAAATTAAGGTAAATAAATATTCGCATTTCATCATATTTTTTTTTCTCTGGAGAAAAACAAAAGAATAAAAACAAGTCTGGAAATCCAGGAGCCAGGACTTTGTCATTGCTCCACACCACGGTCAAGTTTTGATTAGATTTACGTTGAATGTGGAAAACAAAATTAACTAATAAAAAACGTGAACTTAATGGGCAAAGTCGTTAGTATATTTCCGGTGTAACTCTTCTCATTCTATTCCACTTGCCGTAACTTCGTCATTGCTTCAGCCATGCTAGAAAAAAATCCCTATGGTTTAATCAATCAGTTTATTCAATTTAATGTTTGTTTAATTCTTCAAGTTTGTGCAAAGCTCATCCAGTGAATAGTAACTTTCAATTGATTTTCCTTTTAATCTTATGGGTGATTGCAATACTAGTATCATACACAGGCAGAATCAATGCTGTGTTTTTCCCTTCACAAATACTTTACGAAATTGTAATTTTTTGAGAGTTGGAATGTGATTAATAGTGATGTTTCGGATCTTTTCGAACTTCCTAGTCAGATCACCTGTGAACCAACAAAGGGCATCTAGTGTAGGACTAACTGGGCCAGCATGAACTTTTAGGATAGTGCTCAGGAACCACATTATGAAGGTGGCGAGGGGGAATCGCTTTCCACCCTGAATGCCCTAGAATGTTTACATTGGCGCCACCGAAGTTTAATGAATATGATGTGATTTTTCAGCGCTCAATACAAAAACAACGTCACCGATTCCATTTTTTCAGATTCTACGGCACTATAAAGTTACATATTCTAGCTATAGCGCTTCTGACACGCTTATATGAATGCAGCGCTCGAATGGGCTGCCAGATTAAACAATCAACTCCGTTCAATCTTTCCAATAATTTATATAAATGGAGGTCGAATTCGCTTCTAAGAAATCGACCTCCATTTATCTCAAAAAGAGTCTTAAAAAACAGCAAGAAATCTTGTATTTAACAAGGGGACAAATAATAGTTTCTGACTGGTACTAAGAAGTTATCTTCAGTCAACGCTTCCGCTCGCAGCGCTCTCTATTTCTACTATTTATTTTCGCTCATTTCAAACTGAAACGGCAAAAAATTAAAATGTTAAAAGTAAAAAAGTTAATGTCTAAGAGCTTGTGTCTTTCAACAATAAATCAGTAGTAATCTACTTTTAATTACTGGATCGATGGATGATGCGCAAGATGTTCCACATTTCTTACCTTCTTCGATCAAATTTCTACTGAATTATTATTCTGCAGGGAGGGGTGAAGTGGACTAGCCACTTCTTCAGGGGGCTTGGCGTCCCTACGGGCATCCCCAGTCTAACAGCAAGGAACAACACTTACATTGGTCAGAGTACGGTGGTCCACCGTTTTACTACACTACTACGGACACCATCTGTTTAACTCAGAAAGATGCAGAGTTTTCCATACCGAGTTTGCTTTTGATAATATTAAATCAAAACTCGGAAAATATAAAATATAAAACTAAGTATATTACAAAATGGAGGAGGACTTGAGAAAACTTGGGGTAAGAAAATGGAGATTGAAGGCGAAAGATAGAAGTGAATGGGGCAAAATTACTGAGGAAGCCAAGGCCCTCCAAGGGCTGTAGCGCAAAAAAAAAAAGTATATTACATATAAAATTTGCTTAGATATCACAAAACAGAAAATATAAAGTTTCAAGACAAAACTTTGTATTTTTCTCTTTGTTAGCGCGACATCTACTTTTCTTCTTTTTGTTGCCTGCCATACGTCCTATGACTGTTCAAAATGTTACCTAAATCTCTTAAACTAACAATAGGAGTGTTTTCCAGATTTAATGGATTTGCTGTGGTGGTTGGTTCCGCAGGGCTGAAAAGCATCAGAGACATTTTCCGTGTTAGCCTGCTTCATTTTGTGGTCATCGACCGGTTTCAGGCTTTCGCCCATCTTCAGGATGCGTTTTTCAGACAGTGTGGCAACACAGACTTGCACAGAGCAAATTTAGTTTACACACTCAGAGTGGATTTTTTTGCTAGATCGTCTATTTTCTCATTATTGACGATTCTAGCGTGTCCTTTTACCCACACCAGTTATATCAGTGCTGTCTGCCCTTGTAATATTCAGTGCTGTTGCTATTTCTGTAATAATAGGGTCGTTGAATCACCCGGATGTTTATTTTTCTTGGAGTGCGCTTTTTGAATCACACAAGATCACTTTGGTACTTCAGCTGTTCCGCCAGAAGAACAGCTTTCCAGATAGCTACTACTTGCACAGTGTATACTGACGCGATATTAGGGAGCCTATATTGCAACTAATGTTGACTCTAAGACAGCACTACTCATTCCATGATTGGATTTCGAGCCGTCCCTAAATAGAAAATACGGTATGGCTAGCATGTATCTAATTTGCGCCATGAATACCTTTGATTTCTTCATATAAATCAAGATGTACTATGGGGAAGGGGACTCTCTACCGGCCATTTTTTAGGGCATTGACCGCTGCTGAATCGTAATTTATCTAACCTATAAAGTAAAAATCAGCCGCAAAATAAAACACTTCACACATTACTGGCGTACCAGGTAAGTGGTTGCATTATGGCTATTCTGCAGAGCATGGCTGAGAAAAAAGCCAGATAAAGAAAGGTTGTGCAAATTAAAGAACACGTAACATCTATACTTCCCCAGAATCCACCTAAATCAATCAATTATCTTGGAAAAATCTTTTCAAATGAAAATTATAGACCTATATATATATATATATATATATATTTCCGGTGAAAACGCATTTTCGAAAGTTCGTTATGTACGCAATACTTCCTCTTGTATATAGTAAAAGGAAATAAATATTGAAAAAAAAAAATCACTAAACAAATTACTAAATTAAACAATTTGTCTCAATTTCATGGTTTTAAACATTATAAAATATCAGACCTCGCATTTTGCTTTTTTTTGTTTTGTTTGCGAGAAAAAGTCAAACTTTTTCCATCTTCACTCAATATTATTTTAATTGACAATTAATTGGCAATTAGCAATTTGTTACTTAATTCACTTGATTCTTTACAAAATATAAAATTAATTAATTAAAGTTTTTAACATAGCTTTAATTATCATGACGATGTTTATTTTATTTTATTTAAATTATGTAATTAGAATAATAATATTTTATAAACAATTAGAGGAATTTAGTTTAACAGTTGGTGGATCATATCCAGATACAAATGTATCTCAGGAATATGGTGTAGATGAAGGTAGAAGAAGGAGAGGCATGAAGTGAAGAAGGAGAGGCATTACTTATACTTGTTACTCACAATATATGTATACAAGTTTTACTGAGAAAGGAGTATTGTAGAAACAGATTTGAGAATGGGGGAGCGACTTATCGAACGTCTGTTGACCAAAGACAACTTATTGTAGCCGTGCTTTTTTTTTTTAGTGCATGTAATGTTTGTAGATTCTTTTTGATGATTAAGACTACTGTTATAAAGACGTCTTCATTGTCCTAAAGAACCCATTGACTCTTTACAAAGACTGCTTGAAGATTTTGTTGCTTCGTTGAAAACAGTCTACAGACAGATTTAGACAGCCTATTCTAGCTCTATTTTTAAAAAATCCACTTAGGAAGCTATTTAGGTAGTGATTGTTATTAATATTATTTGTCTGTGGGAAGGGACCAAACCCTAAGCCTTTCCAAAGCCCCACTGGGCCAATATAGCTACCCCAAGAAAAACAACAATAAACAAGGTCTAGAACAAACATCCAGACCCGGATCTAATCCACATTGCAGTCCGAATAAATCGGACAATAACCTTAAGGGGAAATAGCCTAAGCTCTTCCACATACATCCTATTCCGACCAAAGGTCCTGAACCTAATTTCCTCACAACCCAGGCAGACATAAGATGGTTGGATGTTTCCTCCTCTGTCTCACAGACTCTACAAAATGTCCCGGCATAAGCCCCTTTATGTAGAGATGTCTCCTTAAACCACAATGTCCAGTAAGGAATCCAACCAGATGCCTGAGAGAGCTCCGTGAAAAACACAACAACATCTCATTAATGGCCTTGTCCAGACCCCCGATGAGCATATTGGACTGCCGAAAACCAACTGAGCTCATCCATAAGGATGAATGCTGTGAAGCTTTCTATGTCTGGAAGCCTGACAGACATGTACCAGAATATAAGCCAACAGCAGGCTCGGGACCAATAAAAGGAAGAGAGGCGCCTAATTTGGCAAACCTATCCATCATCTCATTCCCTAAAATTCCCATGTGACCTGGCACACAGACTGCAAGCATATCCTTCAGAGAAGAAAGCTCTTCCACTCTTTTAGAACATTCTAACACCAACCTGGAAGTGAAGGCACATGAACTCAGCGCCTTCAGCGCCGCTTGGCTGTCCGAGCAGGTACAAACACCTTTTAAGTTAGTGTTACGTACCCTCTCATCCAAGACACATCAAAGAATAGCATAGACGTCAGTTTGGAAGACTGTGGTCTATTCACCAAGAGATACTGCCAAATGATCTCCGGTCTCAAATAGACCGTAGCTCCAGGCCAACCATGTAACCATGCTCTAGACGGAACCGTCCGTGTACACCTGAAGTAATTATCAGGTATCACACCAGACGGGCCCAATCTTGACCAATCTTCCCTAGAGGGCAATCTGACACTGAAAGAATGCTCGAAAACAAAAGATTTTCAACTAGGAGGTTTTAATCCTGCAATCTTCCTCCTATTAGTAAATAAAATCACCTGGGTCTTATTGGGATTAAGTGAAAGACCCTTATCCTGAATCCAATTATATACTATGGTGAAGGCACTTTCCATTAAATCTGACAGTTCATCCATGACAGCACACCATAGCTTTGTGAGAGACAACCACCTTGAGGACTCCCTCTCCCCGCTCCCACAACCACAGAGCGCATACCTATAGCCCGTATAACTCTACTCCTAAAATCAATAGCTATCCAGTTGATTAAAACTAGTTGTATACCTTTTCGACCTAGGGAATCTTCAAGAGCATCGAACGATACTCTGTAAAATGCCCCTTCAACATCAAAGAAGCACCCTAAAGCATATTCCTTTATCCCTAGAGCAGATTTTATCCTACCGACCAGACAATGCAAAGCAGTCTCGTTCCATTTTCCAACTGTAAAAGCATGTGCTGAAGGAGTGGATGATCCTTCAAAGAACCATCAGTAATATATCTATCCACCTGCCTTTCCAAAGTTTTTAGAAGGAAAGAAATAAGACTTATAGGTCTAAATGCCTTAGAGTCAGAGTAGTCACTTCTTCCTGGTTTAGGAATAAAGATCACCCTAACTTCTCTCCAAAATGTTGGCACATAACCAAACTTTAAACAACCTTTAAAAATCCTTATCAACACCTTCATCAGTACATCCCCACCATTTTGTAGCTGACAGGGATAAACTCCATCAGGTCCTGGGAACTTAAATGGTGAGAAACTTTGCACTGCCCAAACCACTCTATCCATAGTAACTACTTCGTCCACGGTGGCCAGGTCATTAGGTTCTAGCTTTCTTCCACCAACGGCAGGCGAAACAGTACTGTTAATGTTTATGTTGTTTCTCCTCCTGTAAAGGAACCGTCACGATATCTTAAATTACCCAACTGACAGTCCTTATCCTTACCAAGAATCCATACCAGCCTAGATGTCTCTTGAGCGAATTTAGATCCTCACAAAAGGATCTCCAAGAGTTTCTCTTAGCTTTCCTTACAGCGTAGTTGTACGCTTTTTTAAGACTATTTTAACTGTCCTAGGATTCCGAAGAATCAGTTAGGACAGTCTTCCTGTAATAGCCTCTAACTTGACTTCTTAGCTTTTCTAACGAAGATAACCACCACGGGTTCCTACTGCCACTAACCAACTTGAGAGGACAAGTCTCCTCAAATGAAGACTTATTGTGTTCATGAATTATATCAGTCTCTCTTTCCGAATCGGTAATATCAGCAACAGCAGTTGACTGGATAATCATTCTATCTTCTAGAAGTTTAGAATAAGAATTGCAATCTGCCCTTGTGGGGTTCCTATAGGTAGCCATGGTGATTGGATCAATCCCCAGACTAAACCTAATAATCCTGTGATCAGAAATAGGCACCTCCCTCTAAACTCAAAACCCTCTAATCTCTAATCAGTTTAATAATATTCCTAGAAGCAAGAGTAATATCAATAACTTGTCTTCAAATCTGGTTACAAAAGGGGGTTCAGAACCCCTATTTACAAGAACCAGCTCAGTACCCATCAAGAAGTCCATGACAGCACGACCTTTAGTATTGACGTCGATGCTGCCCCAGACAACATGATATGCATTTGCATCACATCCTATAATTATAGGTGTGTTGCTGGACTCCGAAAACCTTTCCAAATCTACTAATTCCTGCGGATGAGGTGAGGGATGATCATAGGGGAAATAGGCCGAGGCCACCAACACATCAAGACATCGGCCACCAATCCCCAGAACAACCCTCACCGCCACCAGATCCCTAGAGCAAAACTGCCTGAGCAGACGGCGCCGACATCTCTACTAACGCAAATACATGCTCTAGGAGTGTCCCCGCCATCCGTAACAAACAGCCAGCCATTGACCGCACTCAAACCTCGAACCAATCCTTTATAAGCATAGGTTCTTGGATAAGTGTAAAATAAGTATGCAAATTATCAGAGACATTTTCCGTGGTAGCCTGCTTCATTTTGTGGTCATCGACCGGTTTCGGGCGTTCGCCCATCTTTAGGATGCGGTTTTTGTGAAAACTAAATTTGCTCTGTGCAAGTCTGTGTTGTCACACTGTCTGAAAAAACGCATCCTGAAGATGGGCGAATGCCCGAAACCGGTCGATGACCACAAAATGAAGCAGGCTACCACGGAAAAATGTCTCTGATGCTTTCCAGCTCTGCGGAACCAACCACACAACAATGTATGCAAATTAACCTATACCATTTGTACACTGTCAACTAGTGAAAGAAATGGAACTTCTGACTTACTTGGTAGATGCAGGCAGGAAGAAAAATAAATAAATAAATAAATAAATAATAATAATAATAATAATAATAATAATAAATAAATAATAAATAAATAAAATACATAAATAAATAAAAAGAATAAATAAATATAAATAAATAAATAAGAACAAATAAATAAATAAGTACAAATTATTAAATATAAATAAATAAAAATGAATAAACAAATAAAAAAAAAAATCTGCCTTAGATATCTCTCCTAACGTCATGAATAAAATGCTTGATTCAAAACTTGCTTCTCTTGCAACTAAAGAGGAATTTAAAATTCTTCATGAGGATTATCGTGCACTTAAGGACGAAAATCGTCAATTAAAATGCAAAATACAATCTCTAAAGTTGATATGTGAGAAAACAGATAAAACTATGGACATATTAGATTCTAAATCACGTCGAAATAATTTGATTTTTATAGGCATAAGTTTAACACAAACGATAATTTAAATCAGACTGTGATTGGGTTTTGTAACAATGTCCTGAAGGTTGATATTAGTGCCGAATTCGTATATGTTCGTCCTTTAGGTAGAAGAGAGACGGCGAACAGACCATTATTAGCAACATTTGTCCGTTTTCAAGATAAATTGAACATTTTGAGAGCGTCTAAAATTTTAAAGAATACAGGTCTTGCAATTTTTAGTGATTTTTCGGAGAATGTGAGGAAGAAGTGCTGTAAGCTGTTGCTTATTAGAAAGGAAATTCAACGAAGAAACCCACATTTAAAGGTCTATGTGAATGTTGATCGTCTCAGAGTACAATCACATAGTTTTGAATGGTGTCCTGTTCAAGGTCTGAAGTATGGCGGTGATGACGGAGTGAAGAAAATAAATGAGGTGATTGCTAGTGATATGACATCCTTTATAGCAGAGATTTTGTCTAATACTTTACCTAGTGTTCATTTCTCTAATAGTGAATTTAAAATGACTACTTCCGCTGCTCCAACTGCTGTCCATCCACCTGCATGAGTCGGGCATCGAACACCATGGCTACAACCTCTACATGTGTACCGTTTAATTCGTTATCATCACTTTCTAAGTTCTTAAATTATATCATGTCATTTGATGTCTTTGTTTTCACTAAACATTTTTGTAGAAGAAAATTTTTGTTCGTATAATAAATATTTCCCAGAATTTAATCTCGTCTGTGTTTCACGCGTAAAACTGCCGGTGTGGTCGAGAGCGAAGAATGGGTGGTATGCTACTTGGCATAAAGTCTAGCCTACCAAGAAACTTAGTTCACTTCTCACTAATTAATAGTAAACCTCTAATATGAATTAAAGTCTCTTAATTTGTTTATTATACCAATATACCTAAATACCAGAAGTTCTATATATAAAATTGCCAGAAGTTCTTGGGAGGAAGATTTTCAATGCTCGCCATGCCTGGTCATATCGGTATCAGGTTATACAAAAATTTAATTTCTAAACATGTATTCCTAATAATATAATTTCTAAACAGTGAATGTAATTTCCAAACTGTGGTATTTACCTATAATTTTTGTGTTCTCTAAAGTTATTTCTTTTTCTTTCTATTTATGCCACTTGTCTTTCCTTATTTTATCTTATTATGTAAAATTTATGAATGTAATATCGTATTTTCAAAGCACAATAAAGTATTATCATTAATATTATTATATCTCTCCTTTTTTCCTTTGACCACGTTTCAGAGATCACCGCCGGGGGACAAGTCCTCCGGGCTCCTCTTGACACGTTCTCCTCCAGAAGCAAGCCTTCCCTGCCTCTGGAAATTTTTCCAGATTCCTACCCATTAGTGCATCCAGGCCTTTGTCACCCGACTCTGGATGTACAGAAAAATTACCCCCACTACCGGTGGCCCCCTCCTCTAAGGGGCCCCCGGCTGACGAATTTAAAGTTAAAAACATATAATAAATAAAATTAAAAATTCATCTCCAGATCACTCCACCCTCCACGGAGCCTCACAATTTGGGACGCTTTGGAGAATTGCCAGAGCTACCCTAGAGATATAGCGCCCAGGGTTTGTAAGCCAAGGCCCACAATGCCGGGAACTCCCTCTATGCGTACTTTACGCTAGCATATTGACCAGAGCTGGATTAAGCTCTGGCCGCCTGTTGAGTGGAATCAGGAACCAATGTGATGTGTTGGACTGCAAGGAACGCCGAGGGAACTTGTCTCCAGCGAGAACCTGCGTCCTCAACTACCAGGACTTCCCTACCCCACGACACAGGTGTCCACACACGGCAAATATGTGGGAGGCACCAGCACGTGCCACTGGCGTGTAGGAATGTAATTGTGTAGGTGTACGATTTTAAGGCGTTTAGGTGATGCAGCATGAACCCTATAGAGGCTCCGCAGCAAAAGAATTTGCTGCAAGAGATTCAGGTCGCACATAATTATGGCGACCCAAACAGAGGGCAGAACAGTTTCTACCAACTCACGCTTCACACGGGGCACCGCTTCATTGTTAGTCTGTAATTGTAGCTGAGGTACGTGGGAGTGCTAAGTTTCCAAACAGCCCGAATGCTACCCTCTGCGTTCGTCTATCTTTTTAGCCATCCAAGCTTCCACAAAAGTGGAGCGCAGATGTTTCCAGAGCCGCGACGAGGACGCGCAGGTTGGACTTGAATGAGGTTCCGCGGCAGAATATCCGTCTCTAGAAACACAGGGAATTTCACCCTATACTCCCTCAAAGCATTTGGCTCCATAGAGCTTGTTGCTTCCATTGGTAATCCTTGGTGAGCGCTAGCATCGCTTAGGACGTGTCAGTTGCGCAGTAATATCAACGGCCCTATTGTGTGTAATGATATGAAGTACAACAATTTCATCTCATTTTTAAAATACTAACTTCTTAATGTTCTCTTTTGAAGGATACTATTCTATTATTAGCTCTTTCGTTTTGTTTTTTTATTTTGTTTATTTCTCGCAATGAAATAAAGCATTATCCGCCATATTAATTAGATATAAGTAGAGCCAAATATTTGGCGAACATTTTTCTTCTTCCTATTGAACTTGTAATTGTTTTCAGAGATGAAAAAAGTGTACAAACTGAATTTGCTCTGTGCAAGTCTATGTTATCATATTGTTTTGACAAAGCATCCTGATAATGGGTGAACTCCCGAAACCGGCCGATGTTCACAAAAAGAAGCAGGCTATAACGGAAAATATCTCTGAAATAGCTTATTACTTTATAAATAGTTTATTAATATCTTATTATTTGTAAGCAGTAGGCTTCAGCCCGTATAAATAAATATATTTAGTTTATGCTATAGATTTTTTTTGTTGATATTCGATATTTTTGTTTATTTTATTGATATGACTTCTTTTTTTGCCAAAAAAATATGAGTAATATTACACGCTGCCCACTCGCCCATGAAAACACATGCAAATTTCTTTTATTCATATCATCGTATAATCCGGTTACATTCAAGTATCATCTATTATTTTACATCAAAACACAAAAAATATATTCACTTGTTATCTCACAAAATGTTCCAATAAAACCTAGTTTTTTGTGTGTAAATATTCAACAAAAATAATAAAACACTTTATCACCTTTATCACATTTGTGATGTTTGTGTTATGTACCAGCGCGTCCCTCTAAACGCTTCAGTTTTATGGTTGTGAAAAAACATAAGAGTGGCATTAGAATATCTACCATAGTTACTAATCCTTTACCATTTTACAATATGGTAGTATAAACTGTTATATAAAGATTATTTTATATACCAAATAGAAAAATTTTATTCAATACATTTCACTTTATAGACGAAATGTGTGTTTTGTATGAGAGACAGAAAGAGAAAATATATACATAGACAAATCGCAGAAAACTTCATATTCCGTTTAATTGCCCCCACCCCATATCTGACATGGATTCCTCGATCAAAAATCCTAACAACCGGAAGTGCCACTTTTTCTGAATCGTTTTTACTTTCTCTTACTGCTTAGTGAGAAGAAATTTCGAAATTGAGTTTTCATCGGAAATACATGTTTTAGGGAAAATTGAGTACGGAAAAAATGTTTTTAGCGTATTGTCTGTACATGTGGTGTGTGTGTGTGCGTTTTTTGTGAACAAAATATCTCAAAAATGAAAAATTGCAGAAAACTTAATTTAAATATTACGATCAGGTTACTACCACCACATATGACAAGAAGTTTTCGAACAAAATCTATGAACCGGAAGTGCAACCTTATTAAATGCTATTTTTCTTCATTTTTTTTTAAAATTTTATCGGAAATGACACCAACGATTTCCTTTAAACTTCTTATACTATCTACAAACATAAGAACCTATCATTTGTATTTGAAACATTTTCCTGGACAAATTGATTTTTTTGGCGGGGTTCTGGGAGTATCTACTAGCTTGTAAAACTATCCTCTAAAGTATTACTTCAGTATAATGTATGCACTGCCACCTACCTAATATAATTATTTTTATTTTATTTTATTTATTTCTTATAATCATACAGATGGTAGCAGGAATTGCTGTAAATACGATACAATAACGAATATGTTAGGACTATAGATAATACAAAATAAATTCGGAAAGACAGAAAAAATAAAGTCAAAATAAAATAAAAGTCTTCACTTTTACAAATATAAATGAAATTGAAAATTCTCCATAATATCTTCCTACTGGTAATAAGAACAGACATTACACAAATTAATTTCAAACAGAACAGAAAATATCCAGAAAAATAAAAAAGAAATTTAGAGAAATAATGAAAACAAGGAAAACAGATACTATATAACGGTATATATATATAAGGTGTATATATATATGTAAGGCATATATATATAAAGATATATATATATATATTGCTAAACATAATGAATATGTATTTATTGGTGGTCAAATAGAATGAGTATTAATCGTTCAACACAAAAGATCTCATTTTTAGACAACTTATTTCAAAAAAATAAATATTTTTTAATTGTGAGATGGAATTAATTGAAAGTAGCGACTGTAGTTTATCTGACTGGTCATCAAAATTATTTAAATAATTTACAATATAATTCTTTCTACATGTACTTAGTATTGGGTAACTGACTAGGAAATGCAGGGTATCATCGCTTTTTTGGCTGTTACAAAGGGGACAAAAATCCTGGGGTTGAACTTATAAAATAAACTATTTAGAGATAACCTAATATGCTTCTTGTTCATGAAGCGTAATTGCGAGATCAACCTGATCGCATGAAGGTAATAATTGTATCTTACTTCAGCATAATGTATGCTCTGCCACCTACCTAATAGAATTATACAGCTAAAATTCCAAATTTGAAAAAAACGGTTAACCGGAAGTGCGAATTTACAGAATAAGTTTTTGAGTTCCTGTGGGGAGGGAATCTGCGGATGTGTAAATATGTAACTTTCAAATATATGTTTTACCGGTCTGGGAAGGTAGCTGTCACCTCCTTTCATTTACGTTTGGAGAAATGAGTAAATTTTTATGTTCAATGAATACCTACAATCATTTTGTTATATATAATTTTATTATTACTAGTACAAGAAAGTGGAGTGAGTGTAGTTGTATAACATATTTTTTTTTTTCAGTTTTTCGTGATTCATCAAAAATTTCTCTAACAATTATACGGTTGTTAAGGTGTTGTGACAGAAAAGCCTGCCATTGAACAAGCCCTAATAAATGTTTAATAAACTTGCCACTTTAAAGTAAAATTATTTAATGGGAATCCATTAGAATTTGCTCACTAGTTTCTCTCGTTATCTCAGGAGAACATAAATGACGTATTTTTAGTGAAAAGTGGAATTCAGAAATTTGAAAAGATCCGTGATGTTTTCTTTTACAGAATAGATCCTCCTAAAAAAAAAAAAAAAAAACCAATGGCGCAACAGCCCATGAATGACGCAACAGCCCAGGTCCAAAGATTGCCAGACGGCGATTTGAATGGGTGGGGGAGTGGTTAGCACGTTGCAGTACCCACGCCGTTTAGTTCCGGCCTTCGCTACCTAGGGCGCTAACTAACTGCAGCCACTTCTCATTTTTATCATGATGCTGTGTCAACACCGACTTTGTCCTCACAGGAATCGAACCCTGAATTCTCGCACGAAAGGCGAGTACGCTAACCACTAAACCAACGCGTCAGACACAGGAATAGATAACAGAAAGTAAAACGATTCAGGGTGCGACAATCGATCCTCAAGAAGGAATTGCAACCATTACATACTGATGGCTTATATATTAATGTTTGTCATTTTTGTTTTTGTCAGTTCTGGCATCGATATTTTGAATTTTTTCTCTCATTCAATATTCATTACAAATATTTCCTCAAAGACTTCGTTGATTATTTTTCATTTCAGTCTTCGCTGTTACTTCAACTAAACACTTATTGGACTTGTCACTTCTTCAGCATCTTGATTGGTATCCTAGCCATATTAAGCGAACGACACTTAATTCTCACATTCCAAACAATCATACGGAACCCATGAGTCCTGCTGGAGTATTTGATATGCACAACTATTTGAATTTAACGTACCAATAGGCAAATGCTAGCTTATCTCCATACACCACCGTCTGAATACACTATATTTTGTAGTTCCAACCTATATTCTGACATATTCCCACTGACAACCAAAGTAGCCTCCAGTATACCACCTAAGGTCGTAGTGGAGAATCAGTTAATTGTAACCATCATATCCGCATCACCTTCTGTTCGGAGAAAAAGTCTCAGATTTTTCCATACACATCTTACTGACCCTATATTGGTGAAAGCCTGTAAGCCTGACCCCCACCACGTTAAAAGCGATTATTCTTGGAATAATGTTCAAATAATATCGCCTTTTTATGAAGCGTTAATATATCGTAATCGAACAAAATCGCTAAAATCTTCGCTAGTGTTTTTTGTTAGTTGCACTATATTGGCTGATTACTTTTAAATTGAAATAAATTTCTGTACCTACACTCTTCAAAACCAAATATTAAATTATTTGGTTAAGTTCACGGAACTGGAAAATATCAGAGATAATTTCCATGTGAGCTTCATTTTGTAGTCATCCATTTCCAGTGTTCATCCATCGACAGGATATCTCGATAATGTAGTGGGCTTTTTAGGCGAGATAGATAATTAATAAATTTCAGACTTAACTTACTGATTTAAACATACACTTACACTTTTTTTTTTTTAAGTATTCTACATTACTAGTTCCTCTCCACTCAAGTTGGTTCTCCATTTGTTTCTATAATGAGCGTCCGATTCTGTTAGACCGTATCTAGTCATAGCCTTTGAGACTCCTTCCTCTAACCTTATTCTGGGTCTCCTTCTTTTCCTCCTTCCTCCTATTTCCCAATTAGTTATTAAGGACCTAATTAATATAAGAGAGAAAGAGGGGAGAGCCATAATGAGTCAGTAAGACATGGCAATATGCGGTGGTTGTTGACTGTGGCGATATTAGTCCGTAATTGGATTACCAGTTGGTGATGTCAGCGATGTTGGAATCGTGATAGAGTTGTGTCTGTCGACAATGGACTTTTTTTTGTGGATAAACTTCTGAGGTGGGGGAAATACTTCGGCGGTTCTTTTTCTCCAAACACCTGCCTGGCCTATGCGAAAACAGTGGCAGTAGCATTATATCGTATATGTGATATGCCATCACAGTTGTAGAGTCTTAATGCAGAATTGCACAGGGTATCCCCAAACATCTGCCTGACCTAATGCGAAAGCAGTGACAGTAGCGTTATGTTGCGCAATAGAAGGGAACTATAGATATCGTATGTGATATGCTATCACAATAAGTAGTCTTAACACAGAATTCCACAGGGTACAAATCAATTTACACATATTTTGAGGAAGTGTTTTGTATGGGGGGAATAAACTGGTATATTAATATTAAATGGTGGCTGATATTGAACTGGGTTTATAATAGGTTTCTTGTTTCTTCTTTCTTTATAATTGGAGAACACCATGTTTCCGTTTTTTAAATCGCATTCTATTACGGTTCTTTTACATAGTTTTTTTTTCACATCAAAATCGTTAAAATATTAAAGTGCCAAATATCAAATCTTTCGTTTCTAAAGACCAATTTAAAAATATCACATTCGGACGTCTTGTAATCCCCTGAATTCGTATTCTTTGGGGGAACTAATTTAGTAAATTTGAAACATGAAAACCCACCTGTTTTGTCACCTTACAAGAAATGAAACCCACAACTTCATATAACCTTATAAAAGCTAAAAGAAATGAAAATATAAATTGGTGGAAAATGAAATTTCCCAGATATTCGTATGATAAATATAGTGATATTGCTTATTTCATTTTATTCTATTTTCAGCTCAATACAAACAAAAAAATGACAACTTGTGATAAATTTTCTTTTTTAAAAGGAAAACCAATCCATTTTATTACCAAAAAAAAAAATATATTTTTTCTTCATGGCTGGAAAACTCCTATTATTACATTTTCACACAAACACTCGTGCAACTATGAAGAGACAGGTTTAATTAAAAACAGAGAAAATTTCTCAAGAAAATAAGATTTACTATCTGCTACTGTTTTTCCAAACGGATCACCACTTTCACATCCCTTAGTATAACAAAGAAAAGCAAGCGAGCTTTATCTATGGTGAAAATTTACTAATATATTGTTAAAGAGCTTTCCCTAACATCAAGGCGATCCTTCTTAACCACACTGCTTTCACTTGTAATTTAATTGACTTTTCATCAAGGTGCTACTTCTTCTCTACTTTTTGCTGTTTATCACTTCATCTCGTGCTCCACATTGCCGCAGACTGCAGTATTTCACTATATAACGTTAAACAGTCTTTCATTACCATTACTTTTACTTTCCCAGGCTCATTCGTTAGCCTTGTTTTTTCAGCTTTCTTCTACATTTCAGTCACTTCATACTCAGGGAAGCTCTTACTTCATGAAGCACTTCTTCAAGAAGAAGAAGAAAAAAATTTGGCGTGAAACACTCACACGACTTCACATAGTTATAACTGACAAATTTTCTTCAAGTTTTTATTAAATGATTTCTGGTCAAATGTAGGGAGACTCTAATAGAAACGACTTTCTTTGAGGTAAGCAGGGCCTTCCAGTTCGCCTATAACCCATTTAAAGTGAATGTTTTCGAATAAACATTACAAACAAAAGTGAACATAAATCTTTCTATATGTATAGTTAGTATTATACAAAGTTTAATGGAAATTGATCGTATCTTTGTAGGGGAAATCGTAGAAAAAAATAACTGTTCAGCGTAGAGATATGTTGCGGTCAATTGATTCTCTTCAAATTCATAATTTTGGAAACATAATTTAATACATCAGTAAAAGGAAGTAAACACTGATGTGAAACATTCACACGACTTTCTCTTAATACAATTATTTCAATTCTGATTGATCAATATGGCTGTTGCAATTTTTTTCTGTAGTTTACTTGGTTTTGCATTTTATATTATTTATTGAATTAACGATTTATGATTGGCTTTACTTACCGCCCTTCCATCATTGCCCTAGAGATGAGTTTTCTTAGGAAAAAATGTGACATATGAAAGTGATAGCGCCGCATATGTCAGTTTTAAACAAAAAAAAATGCATCGGAGCTGCTTGTTTTTTTTAGAACAAATTGCAATAAAAGTAAATAAAAAAATCATATATGGCATCATTGGTAAATCGATTCCGTCCGAAAATCTGTATGTGAAATCCCGCTGTCCTCATGGCCGAAATCTAAACGAAATATCAAGTTTCGTTAGGTTGGGCATTTCGTTTGATGAGGCAATTTTTTTACTTTCCCATATTTCTGGTAAGAGTAAATATTGTAGATTGTGTCAAATATTTATACTGAGTTTTCACCGGAAATAAGTCCGTTGGATCTGAAAAAAAAAGATGGAGTTTTTAGCAAATGTATATATATATACCGCCGGCTCAAGGCCTTTTTCAAAGCAAGCTATTTTTCAATTTTTGCGCCCCCCGATTATCCCCACTCCTCGATTCAAACATAAATAAGATTAAGGAAGAATTAAATAATTAAAACTGCGACACTCCATCAACTTTATATAACGTAACTAATTTGTATTTGTTTACTTATATTATTTGAATAAAATTACAGAAAACTGAATAAGTATATTATTACATTAATTTTATATAAATTTATTATTTTTTGATAAAATTTCAAGCTCATGCCATGTCTTTTCTTAATCAGGCTCCCTTTTCGAGTTGCGCCTCAAGCTATTGCCTCATTAGCTTGCTATCTAGACCCCAGCACTTGTGACATATGAAGGATCTAAAGCACAAGAGGTATAAGTGCAACACAATGTATATACAACTTATACCCTTTGTGCTCTAAACACCTCATTTATAATATAAACAAAATATCACAAAAGCGGTATGGCAATAAGACTTCAGTGGAGAACTCAACAACACGAATTGTAATTTTACTGTATAGTTTCAAAAATAGGGCCCTAACATTTTCTTTAAACTATACAATAAAGTGCTATTATTTTTATTTCAAATATTATAGCAGGAAAATTGATTTTCCTTTTTTTTTTGAGAGAGAGAGAAAAATTTGTGAGAAATCAGTGTCGCTAGAATTGAAGCATTACTGATGCAATCACTGCCTTTTGGATTAATAAACACCAGCTGTATGAAAATATGCTGCGGACCAACATGGATCTAGTACTACCCTCTAACATTATATTAGGTTTTAGTAAAATATCTGAGTTTATAGAAAATTACATGGTACGTTAAAATATTTATTTCCAAAACAGGAAAACAATTTCGAAAATATGACATGATTGCAACATGCCATCTTTTATCATGAAGAGAAATTTAAAAAAACAAAAATACAGTTTGTCATTCAATGCGACATTTTAAAAGTGAAACTTTCACAATAAAAGCTATATTTTATTAAATAACATGACAGTCTAATAAAACAGAGAATTTAGCCTCCATACGACACCCTGCAACATTGATAAACTTTGTATTTTTATTTTTATCCTAAATTCTTTTTTTTTTTAATTTTTCTTACTCCTGGTAAGCATAGGAAGTGTTGAGCTCGTTTTTCAGAAATTGAGTATTTTACCGGAAATACATGCTTCGAAGTCCTCTGAGTAAGAAAGAAAAAATGTTTTTTAGCGAATGTTCTATATTTGTTTGTATGTGTAAACAAGATATCACAAAAATGAAAAACTGCAAGAAGCTGAAATGTAGTATTCCGTTTCAGTCTACTACAATCACATCTTACAGGAATGTTTCCTTCCGGGAAACCCCTTTATTTCTAAATTACTGCAACGATTGCAGAAAACAATGAACTCTTGAGTGAAGTACTTTTGCTCACTACCAAGCAGCGGCATCTTCCTCGGGAGTTAGACAGCCGAAGTCAGTCAGAGGCTGGAGCCTCCTCTAGTTAAAAAATGAAAAAAATAAATCGAAACATGTAAATTACAGTAAGAGAAAAACATAAGAATGTTTCAGACCATTTTTTTTTTTAAATAACAAAAACTTAACATTTCTTTATTCCATTTTATTGCACAAGCCAAGTAACCCAAAAAATGATAGAAAGATTGTTTTCTTGAGAGGGGGGTGAAGTGTAATGTAACAACACCGGCACATTTGAATCATATGTTTAACAATTAATAATAAATAATAAATTTAATTTGTATCAACTAAAATTTGGGTATCGTACGATTTTATATATATAATTAAAATTCTTATCAGCTGAGTGTCTTTGTACGAAGTGATAATATGGTAGATGATCTTTCTATAATTGGAACCCAATTGTGATGCAAGATATTCTCATAGAAGATACGTGAGCATGATATTTTGCTTTAATTAGACCCCAATTGTTTTATCACTAAATCCCATAAAACCTGTTCACTGTGACTTCATGAAAAATCCGATTTTTTATTCCGATTTTATTCTGATGAATATACTAAACGAAGAGGAATATTAATTAATCCTAATGATAATAATTTTAACACTGAGAGTATAAGCTTATTACAGAAAGATAAACTTAGTGACAAGAACAAAGTGCAGAGGGTGGGAGTAAGTGCTAGATGGAGCGTGGGAAATTGAGTTGTTATGTTTGTATTTTTCTACCGCTACCAAGAGAGCCGACTACTGTCCTCACACCAGTCCTTGCCATGGAATAACCGGGTGCAGGCCGGCTGAATTCAGAATTAAAGAAATGGAGAGTGGCGATAATAGAATTTTATTGTGTTTTTATGTTTTGAAGCAAATTGGAAAAATGCGGTGCAAATTAAAGGACAAGAGAGAGAGAGTGAGAGAGAGACTAACAGATGGTAACTTTATAAAATACTTGAGAAGACCCGATAGCATATGGTCATGGCCGGTGGTCGGGAAATGTGCAAAGAAAATTGAAGTAATTTCCCTTACTTTATACTATTGGCCATAAGAACAATGTTTCCTTTTTTCCTATCTCATGAACTTTTTTCTATAATGTTTTTTATTTTTATTTTTAGATTTTTCAGTGTGAAATATTTATCCTTTTTTTCCTGTGGGGGAGGGACAGTGCATTGCGAAAAGAAGAGGTCTGTTGTGCCATCCCACTGGTCCAGGATAAGGTTACTCTCACTCTTGCACGTTAAGATCGCTGAGCCATCTCCAAATCTGGGAAGGTTCTAAGGAGGTTATATCTTCCTACAACTATTCAGGCTTCCAAATTGTCTGTGGGTGACAGCGTCGCAGGCCGTTAGGAAGTGTATTGGAGTGTCCTCCATCTCCCCTTAGAATCTGCAGGTACTACTGTGTTCAAGGCGCAGCTTTTTCAGGTGCCCCCTGAGCCTAGAATGCCCCTTGAAGAAAACCCATCAGCACGCGAAGCCTATTTCTACTCAATACTGGTTGCAACCTAACTTTTCTGATTATAACTGCTCGGACAGGTCTTAGCATGCTTCAGCTCTGGGAAGTTTCCCATAACTATGCTCTCTTTACTTCCTTGTCATTTCTGAGTTCTTCCCGAATAGACTAATCGTTTATCACACAGAAGAGATCAGGCCCAAAAAAAGGTGATGCAGCGCCCCAACAAGCTCTGAGAATTCTATGCTGCCTAAAACCTACCCACATCAGCACTGGTCTGTCACGCCTGGCTGTACGATTACGGATCCAATTTTAACTACCATGCTTCCTTCCTAGTGCAGTATCAAGCCTCACCAAAAGCTACGCAGCTTCCTCCAATAGCTACCAAATATAGAGATTAAACTCAACAAATTTGAGAGTCTGAATTATTGGCTTTAATAAATATTATAAGTCAATTTAATAAAATAAAGAATTTATATTATAAAATAAAGTATTTATATTTTATTAAAATAAAGATTTATTTCAAGTATTGAAATAAATTTATTTAATAAAGGAGCCTAAAATGAACAAAAAATAAGCCAATAATAAAAATAGAGCAACACGTGGTGGACTTTCATTTCAATACATATTTATACCATGAATAACAAGAAAATAGTAAAAACTCCCTCAACAAATACTGACGCAGATTAACAATAATCTAACAGGAATAATTTCGACTGTAACACACTGTTACTTATCTCGACATATATTTTATACAAAAACAAGGGAAATATCTTCCAGCTGATATATATATCATAAACACCCAACCAACAACGCTACATTACCAGAATGCAAAAATAATACAAGATTGCTGATATTTATAATTTGTGGACAACAAATATTCAATTAATATTGAATTTCTCTATATAGTTATAAATATTTATGCACTTTAAAAATTTCAGATATAAACATTGTTAATCCTATTAATAACATGTGAAATGCCGAAATAGTGGAGAAACTAAATGTATAATTTATAATAAAAAAAGAAAATAAGGCTGCAAAGAGGTTCATTCACTAAACAAACCCAGGAAATCATAATAATTATAAACTGTATATAAAATTGTAAATAGTGGATTTGCATTCATTCATCGTTCATCATCATACAACTGTATACATAACAAAGGCTGTGTGTAATGATACGGATAATGTTGCAATTATTACTGTAAAGGACAAATAATTGCATTAATAGATATTATATCTTATATTAATTATATTATGTGTATAAATTAGTTAAGTATATTATTACTGTTATTATACTGACTGTGGCACTATATCTTGTTTATTTATAATTACGATTAAACATATACCATTTATTACACACATATATATATATATATATATATAAAATAATAATATATGTGGGATTTGAAGTAATGTAGAGGGTTTGAAATAAAAGAGATAATGTAATTTCAGTATTAAATGAGAAACAACTCAATATAATTTATTTAAGTTCAATAAAATGGAATACTTACAAACATACCTAGTATTATAAACACTTCTAATAGTTACTTATTTTAAAGGCGCCTTCTAATCGAAAATAATAACATCAGTAATTAATAAAACAGTTAATATACAGTATTCGTCTTTTAACTTCTTTACAGATAAATCTTATCAATGTAAATCTTGATACAACACTTTTAAACACTTCTTACATAAATACGTCTTACTGTGCCGGCTCTGATGTTCTCACACACCACTCTCCCCACTACTCTTGTCTATCAATTCGCCTGATGGAGGGAGGTACTGCACTCTTTGAGAACCCACAGCTCGGCCGTCCTGCTTATCATCCGCCTCGGATGATACCTCATAACTATTTGTCCTTGGCTTCATAAACTCAGCGCAAGTAGTAGTATTTAAGGGTCCGTCTTGGTATCCTATTTTACTTACATCATAGTATCATTTGGCTTTACCTTTAGGACCTTGTGAGGACCTATGAACTTTGATTTCATCTTCGAACAAGGCTGCGTTCGTTTAATTGCGACTAAGTCACCAACTTTGTAAGCATGTGCCGGTCGCCCTCTTAAATTATATGATTTTCTGTTTCCATCTTGGATTTTCTTAATCGATGCTTAGCACTCTTCCTTAAGTCGTCTCGATCTTGATCAAATTGTTGTCTTAACTCTTCGTTGATTATTTTTCTAAGATCTTCATCTTGCTTAGTCTTCATTGTGACACCAAACATTAGTCTAAAAGGTGAAGTGCCAATACTTCGATTTTCGGAAGCATTAATAATTTGTTGCACTTTTCCAACATGTTTGTACCACTTCAAAGGGTCTTCTACTGATAATTAAGTCAATACTGGAACAATTATAGCATTTATTCTTTCTGCTTGTCAATTGGCTCTTGGCAGACCTGTAGTAATCTTGCGATGTTTAATGCCCTCTTCATTACAGCATTCCTGAAACTCATGTGCTGTAAATGCTGTTCCACGATCTGAAATTATATTGGTCGGATTTCCGAAAATAGTTTTTTGTTGCTCTAGTCTAGTAACACTTCTTTTGCTGTCGTTGTTTTGGTCGGATGCAACCACACAAACTTTGTAAAGGCATCAACGACCATGAAGATGTATTTGTAATTTGTATTTGTGGTTTCCAATGGGCCTAAGTGATCGACATGGTAAGTATGTAGTGGTAGATCTTCTTTGTTGAGTGGGTGAAGGAATCCTTCCTGTTTACCTCGTTTTCTGTTTACTAGGATACACTTACGCAACTGGCAATAACCTTTTCCACCTTTTTCTTTAAACCCTCAATGTAATATTTTTGTCTTATTAATTTTTCTGTCTTCTGGGCGCTCCAATGTTCAACACCATGAACCCGATTAATAATTTCTACGTGCAGGCATTCAGGAATTACTAGTACTTCGATCCCATCATATAACTTGTATAACAATCCATTCTTCATAATATTGTTATCATAAGGTTTACATTTCAGGACTTCTTTAATAGCGTTTACTTTGTTATCAGAGCATTGTGCGTCCTGAAGCCTATCTAAAACATCCTCGATTAAAGGGAGTGCATACCTATCCTTTGATATCACCTTATTTACCTTCCTGTAATCTACACAAATTCTTGAGGAACAATCTTTCTTTCTTACAACTACAACCGGACTTGCAAACTCTGAGGTAGTTGGTTCCACTATTTCATTTTTGAGCCAATCTTCAACTTGTTGCTCAACAATGTTTCGCTCTGTGAAGGGTAAGCGTCTAGGTTGACTTGCTATAGGTTCTTCATCCTTCACAATAATCCTCATTTTCAGGTCAACAGCCCTTTGCCTACTGGGTTTATAGTGGAAGAGCGGTAAGTGATACTCCTGGTCAGTTTACCTTTACTAGAACATAGGGTAGCAGCGTTATTGATATTGCATGTTGCGATACTAAAACATATCGATTTTTGTTTAGATTTTCAGTTGAATAACAATTTCGTAACTGCTTCCGATCATTTCTCTTTAACAATCATGCTTGATTATTCAGTTAACACTAATAATTTTGCCCGTCAAACAGTGCAGAAGGAAATTATTACATGGAGTATTGCTGTACAATTTAACAACGAAATGTTTCTCTCCCCCAAAGTGGCAATAGATTTTACACTTTCAAATACGCTTATTCCAGATATATATTTCTTAAAAATGCCATGGAGATAAGATCCTTTATTATTAATGAATAATAGATAGTTAACAATAGAAATGATGGAAGAGAAAAAAATGTATATAAACATATAAAAAGTATTTATAAGTATCGTATCTCTGGTTGAGTTTATAGAATAATAATTTTGTTCAATTTTCCAAATTCTCCTTGTCTCACTTTATTAAGAGATACGTATGTCAATTTAGTATAAAATTCATTTTTTCTTTGTGTAATTTCAATATATATTATGTTCAAGTTGTATATTCTCTTTCTTTTGTTTATATTTTTGTTTTTTCGTAAGGCAAGACTTCTTTGTATAGGGGCAACCCTAATGACAAATAAATAAATAAATAATAACAAAAATAATATAGCTTTAGCTTTTACCTTTTACCGGCGTAACGCAGTGTAGGTCACTCTAGGTCACTCTTAATCTCCAAAATTCCCTATCCAGTCTCCATCTCTCAGCCCTTTCCAGTCGTCCATGTAAGGGCTATACTTGTATATCTGAGCAAACTTGTATGGAGCGAACTCTGTCAAAACCAGCTTGCCAAAAGACAAATCAATAGGTTGTGCAGTTTAAGTTTAAATCTAATCTGATCTGATCCGATTAGAATATATATATAAATAAATAAATACATATATAAATAAATAAATTTATATATCTAAATCAAATATATATATATATAAATAAATATATATATAAATCTAATCTGTTTAGATCTAATTTAAATCTTGCCAGACCTCAAAACTCCTTAATATCAATTTCTTCGAAAAACAGTTTGATATAAAAGTGATATGTATTGTGTATATCTGTGCGGTGAGCATATCAAACTTTAAGTGGTCGGTTCTAAGAAAAATCCAAGAAAAAACTAAAAAACTTATCTGGAAAATTGCACTCCCGGTTATTCTTCAAAATTGGAATCCGAGCAATGCTTCTAATGTATGCTCTGTGCAAATCTATGTTATCACAATGTTTGGCAAAAAGCATCCTGACGATGGGCGATCGCACGAAACCAGTCGATTGGCCACAAAAAGTTAGCTCCGCGGAACCAACCGCATAATATAAGCTTTTAATGTATATTAATATTATGAAGGTGGAACACCATATATTACACAGAAGTGGTACTTTAGAGGAAAGCAAAACGCTACTGTGCCCCCACTACCACCAAACAATCAATTTTCCCGGGAAAATGTTCTAAATACAAGTGATGGGTATCTATGTGTATAGATAATATACGAAATTTAAAGAAAATCGTGGAGCCGTTTTCGAGCAAAATCACGAAAAATTGAAGAGAAAAAACATTCGGTAAATCGCATTTTCAGTTGAGAGATTTTGCCCGAAATACGAAGCCTAAACAGAATACAAGTTTGAATTTCCTGCGACTTTTTGTTTTTTAGATATTCTGTTAGATCACACAAACAGATCATTCGCTAAAACCATGTTTTACATATTCAGGTGACCTCAAAACATGTATTATTTCCGGTGAAAACTCAAGTCCAAAAATTTGGCGGGCTCGCAATATCTCCTGTTATTAGGTTTAAGAGGAAGTAATCAAATAAACTTAAAAGTAAAATGAAACTGCAAGTAGACGGTATAAATGAAATGAATTCTCTTCTCTAAATTAATAATAAAAAAAATTTCTCTTTTTATTATATTTCACTTTTATAACATTAATTAAAAGTGATTACTAATCGATAACACTTACGTCAGCCTATAATTAAGAAAATTCATCATTAATTTGTAATTATTTTCTAATTGATTCTATGTGAAACAGTATCCTCTGCGAAAATGAACAGTAACAATTATCAATAGAAAATAAAACTGGCGTGCAATACTCCAGACGAGTTTCTCTCACTCCAATTACGTAATACAATTTAATTAACACATTTCCTTTAAAATGGCGACGTTTAGTTGAGTTGGCCATTAAAAAAAGATGGACGGTTATGGTACTTTTATATACCTGAGCGTACTTATGTTTGTAATTATCTTCCGAGAAAATAATTCATTTAGGGGGCTTTGGGGGACTGGGGACGGTATGCTTTCCTGAAAAAAGCGTTTTATTAAGTTTGGATTTTCCAATTGTTTTTACAGTGAAAACAGCTAATAATCTAGTAAAAATTATAAGTTTGAAGAAAATTAGTGTCCATATTGAAATTTAGCATTCTCATGTGCTCTGTGCAAGTCTATGTTACCTACACTGTTTTGATAAAAACATCCTGTGGACGATGACTACCAAAAACAAACAGGCTATGACGGAAAATATCTCTGATGCTTTCCAGCTCTACGGAATTAACCACAACAATTGCAACAGTGTAATTTAATTATTTATCTATTTTTATTTCGATATTCTACATGCTGAATTGATGTTACATGTAATAAGAAGACAAAGATTATAACTGTGTAAATTACTGTAAGTAGAAGTAGTGTGTAAGTTTCACGCCAGAATTTTTTTTTTTTTAAAGATCTGCTCTCTTTTAAATTGTCATATCATTACAGTATATAATGTTATGGTTCTACCACCTAAAATAACATTAGGGCGTTGTGGAAAGCTTGACTAGAAATTTCAGATTTGAACCGAGTGCATCTTTTTTTTAAAAAAAAGGTGTCTGAGTTATTCCAAAATTTCTCGAGAAAAAACCGGCTAAAATGAAATTCTTTAAATTTGGAGGAATGATTTTGAGTAGATTTCAACAGGATTTACCGCATCAAGTTTTCGTCTAAACTACTATTTCAGTATTGTAACAGGTTTTTATGTGGTCTACACTGTAGTCACATTCGAGTTAGCTCCAGTGCCATGAGAATATATAAGATTTGTAAGAGAAGACGCAGCAGTCGAAGACGTGTGAGTGTGTCCATGTCTTCTTTGTTTGTAATGGTTCGCGCCATTTCCTTCAAAGAATTCAATTAAAAGGAAATCTTAGAAAAATTATTATCTCAGTGTTAAAGACAGGTGAAAATAAATCAAAAGCAAAACAAAAAATCCCTGGCACAAAGGAGGTGAAAGTAAAAAACTTAATTTCAATGATTTATGTCCAAGCAAAGGGAATGAGGAATTATTTGCTGGCCTAATTACTGAAGTATAAATTTCCACCAATTGCTCTAAATAATTTTTACTCATTTTTGAACAATTATAATAGAATTAACAAAGTAAATATGATCATAAATATGGTCTAAGAGAGTGAGAAACAGTATATATCTTACGCAGCGATAAGAAATGGAAACTCTTTTTTTCAGCTCTCTCTCTCACACACACCCTTTCTCTTTGTCATGTTCCCAATCTCTGCCGTATGCCAAATGAAAACTGTTACAGTTTTTCCTTCTTAACCATTTAAATGGCCCAAGTGGAAAGCGAGAATAGGGATAAAAGGGGTTTTAGTTCGTCCTGTCATGCGTGGAGAGATTTTATGTACGGCTATCTCTAATCCACTCTCTCAAAGTGCGCTATATGAGAACTGGAAGACCTATTTTGCTCTTTTCTTTCTTTCTCTTTTTATTTTTGTGAAAGCGTATGTAAAGTGGAAGTAGCGCCATATTGAAAGAAACACTGGTAATTCAAAGTGTTTCCCCATCTACTCAATGAATTGAGTGAAGAAGAATTACTCCACCAGGCAAACCGCATTTACACTACTATTCACTCCATTCAACTTTTTTTCTTTTTTTTTTTTTAATTACTGGCAAATAGACATGCTTGTACAATGATTTAAGTGGAGTTCTGGGAAATTTCTATGAAAATAGAAGAATTATTACAGGTCTTTCTCTGTATTTTTACTTTCTTTTATTGGTGCAAGGAAAATGTTGCTGTAACCTAGAAATTTTCGTAAATGGATTTTCAACGAAAATACGAAAATTTATTTTCCTTTATAGAATCATATGGACGGCCTATGGAACGAAAATCAATAAAAATATTTCCAGCGAATGTTGCGTCAGCAAACAAAATGTCTAAAAAACGAAGTATCACAGGACGCTCAAACTTGACAGATTGTGGTTTTTTTTAATGAAGGATTCAGTGAAAATCCATCAACCCGCAAAATGCGATCTTTACTGAATGGAAGAGCTGAATTTTTTTTTGGTCAGTTTATAACAATTTTCTGGAGATTGGTATAACGATTTTCTTTAAATTTTGCACACTAAGTATATTAATTAAATTCCAATAACTTATATTTCAAACATTATTTATTTTATTTTATGGATCTACATAAACTATTTTTATTTTATGGATCTCTACATCAAGTTCATAGAGGGGCAGTCTAAGGAGCACATCTAGAAGGTGAAGATAAAGAAAGTAGAAGCTAGTCTAGTCGCCCGCTTAGAAAGAACCCTCGACGCAAATTCACTCTCATTAAAATGCCATTCGAACAACCAGTAACGTTCAACGACCATCGCTTTCACATCATCACTCTGCCAGTCAGTCTGTCATTATCTTGTCACGCTACCACACTCTCACTCTAAATTATACATTGAAAGGCCTTGCAGTGTTTCAATTCTCATTCAATAATAAAAAATTTTACTTTCAATGTATAATATAGAACGAGCATATGGTAGCGTGAGATGAAAATGACAGACTTACTGGCAGAATGACGATGTGAGAAGATGGTTGTTCGAATGGCGTCTGAGAGTGCTTTGGCCGTCAGGGACTCTTTTACAAGTGGGGTTGGACTAGCCCCTATTCTCTTTAACTTCTCTTTCTAATGCTTGGATTGCCCTCTCTACGAACTTAAGTAGCGAAATATTATATCCACTACATTATTACGATATATATACACCTGTTGCAAGCGTACCAATAGTAAATTTTATAAATGTGTACAAATAAAGAAACTGAAGTGGAGAAATTGCTCAGTAATAATATTCCAATTTACTCAGTCATATAGACACTGAGGCCACTGATGTTATAATCTTCGAGTTCTTTTTATAGGATTAGCGTGAATAAAGTTCACGAACAAGAGGATTGACATGACATGAATGAACATGAGGATAAACGGTTATAAAATTTGTTCGATCGGGATAGGAATTTCTTGACGGACGTATGGAATTTTAAATCTGTATGGATTAGGTTGGAAACAAAAAAGATGCTGAAACCATTTTGCGAAGGATTTTGGATTGGAGGATTTGGATACGATTATAATTAGATCGTTTGGTTGAACCTCAGAGTTCTGCATCGTATGCCCAAATAGGTTTAAGTGTGACTTTGTAGATTAGCAGTTTGTTGGTAAGTGTCAAGTATCGTTTGTCAAGTAATCGCATCAGCATTTTGTAACGTTGAAGTAGTGCCAGCCTTTTAAGTCTGGTATGTGGATTCCAGGTGAGGCTTCGGTCCAAGATAGTCCTAAGTAGCGAACGTTTTGTACTGGCAGTGCCATAATAACCTGAAGCGTAGTGATTCGTCGGAGAGTGAAAAAAAAATGGTTTTACTCTTTCCAACACTGATTTTGATTCCCCATTTGGTTTGAACCATTGTTGAAGTAAATTCAGGTGAACCTAGGTAGATTGCGAGTTGTTATTCCGGGATCATGGCGGTGGCATTAGCGAATGTGTAGGGAATGGTACGGACATTGTTGGAATATCAGCTGGAGTAACATTTATTCTATGGAATCTGTGATGGTAGATTTCAATTGTTATTTAGGTTGAACGAGGCGCTATCTTCTGGGCAGTAATGTAATCACATATAAGTAGTACCAGTTGGCATGTGTGTTAGCTAACAAATCCCATCATCAACAACGCTATAATTATGTTAGAGCAAATTAAACTGAATAAAAATGCCATGTTTGATGATGATTTATATTGAGTTTAACTATTTTAAATAATTATATTTAACTACAGTAAAAGAAAATATTACGTGCTTTCAAAGTAGAGTTATTATTTTGGTGAGAAAAGATCGCCTGTACTTCCTGTATTATTGTATTATACAATACTTTATCTTGCTTTATCAAGCAAGTTCGAAAAACATTTCCTCATAAGTTAAATACCTTAAAAGAGTTTCTTTAGCCCCCCCACTAATCGGCTTTAATGTTTGGCCCTCAAGGTGAAGAAGCATGAAATCAAATCGGCTTAAATCTCTAAATTCGGTAGAATTTTGCTTTCCATTAAGTTATATTACAGAAGTTTTCTTTTCTAAATTTAAACAAAAAAATTGCTGCCTCTTTAAATACTTTTTTAAAAGTTTAGTATTATTTTTTTAGGTGTTATGAAAAGTAAATAAGAATTTAGCTTCAAGATTAACAGGTTTTACTTTCTCTTATGATGAAATATTAAAATTTGGTGAATAAGAATGTTTTGAAATGATGAAATGAGTTACTCTATTACGTGTATAAAATATTTAGGGCTAATCAACCTTAAAAAACAACAAAAAAAAAAAAGGTGTGAAACACTCGAAAGACGCTTTACTTTCTCTTTCACCTAATAACGGTAGGAATTGTGCTCGTGCCAAAATTTTCGAAATTGAGTTTTCACCGGAAATACAAGCTTTGAGCTCCCCCTTGTGTTTGAGTTGCACACATAGAGCATGGAAACTTGCAGCAAATGGGAGGTAATTTGGCGGGAAAATATACGGCAAAAATAAATCGCCCGGTGGTCATGGTAACGATAGAAAACCTTGAGTACAAAAACTTGAGTGTGTGTCCAATATCTCAAAAACAAAAAATCTCAGGGAGCTCCGAATGGGTGCCCCGGCACTGCATCAGACGAGAAGTTTTCATTCAAAATCCATCAACCGGAAATGCAAAATATAGTGAATTATTTTTAGATTTTCTAAATTTTAATGTATCCTACCTAGACACACAAATGCCAATTACTTTCATTTGGGGCATTTGTTCCTCGCCATTTTTTTTTTTTTGCGAGGTTCGAGGAGGACTAAAATACAGTGTACGGTGCTGCCACCTATATAGAAGAAACCCGGTCAACCGGAAACTGCGACTTTACAGAATCCGTTTTTAACTTTTTACAGCTACAACGATTTGTTTTAAACTCGGAAGTTAACTGACAAATAAAGACATATCAAGTTGTTTAAAACATTTTTTTTTTTTAATTGTTGTTTGGAAGTTTCGGGTTCGATTTAAATTGCTGGTTGCGACAGAGGTTGCTGTTACACAAGATGTACTATGGTGTAATACCTACCAACTTGTATATGGCAAGCCCGACTGTAATTTATATATTAATTATTTTTTTCTGTTTAAGGCACGTTAACATATAGATGACCATAGGGTCATTGGCGCCGGAAAATTCTCAGTGCATTGCCGACCTTCCGTCAGTGTCCTCTCATTACAAACAACAATTCCATCACCTAACTGTAGAGGCTTCTAGGAAGAAAAATCTAGGGGGTAGCATTGGACTCGAACCCGGACCTCCTCGTGAAAGCCCAACGTGTGCTACTAATCCCTTCCCTAGAAATCTTCTCCCAAGTGTCATGTTTGAAAACAAGGCAATTTTAAAGAATATTTAAATCAAATTGGATTAATTGCTATAAGAGAAAGTCGTGTGAGTGTTTCATAACCAGAGTTTGTTCTCACTGCCATTCTCGTAGTCATAAATGAAAAACAAATTCTTAGAATTTGGAACTGTTACTGAATACTTAGTTCCATACTATAACATAAGTGGGGGAGCCACAGAAGCCATATTGTATCGATTAACCTTGTTCGATCCATGACTATATTACTTTAATATTATACAAGAACTCTTCCGCTCCTTTTTTCGTTGTTTACATAGTAGGTAAGCAGTTAATATTGTCTTTAGTTTGTGTAGAATTTTTATGCTTTAGTTTGTGTGAATTTTCACTTCTACAGGTGTGTTACTTCTCCAGGTGTGTTACTTCTCCAGGTGTGTTATGCTTAAATATTGGTTGAATACATGCATGAACCTGAACTGAATACTAGTGTAAAATATTCTCCCTGCGAGAATGTTAAAAAAATAGCAGAAAATAGTAAAAAAAGACTAGTGGAAAACCAAGAGAAGAAAAACTGTACTGACCACGTCGAGAGAAAGAGCAAAAAATGGACCCAAGGGATTGAAGAACCTTGTGTTGATAAGAGATTATGTGGGGAACTACAGGCAAATGTGAAAATAGAAATAAAAACTGAAAATCGACAGTTTATACAATTGTTCAATATTTATTCAATGACTTAAGGTGAAATGTTTTCAAATCATTGGACATCAGCGCGCTAACAGTGGTCAAATTGTGAAAATAGAGATCTATTTTGTGTTAGAATAAAGCGTAAATTAAATATTCATTTGAAGTTGAGTGAAAAGTTTACAAGTAGTAAATCTGATTTAACTAAAAGGCACCTGAAATGAGAAAATTAAAAAAAAAAACTCCTCGTTTAAAACTCTCTTTCTCTTACTTTCTCATATTCAAACTTGGAATTTTTACTAAGCAATAATATTATACGTATAAAAAATCTGTTTGTGATGTACTAACTAGACATTTTCTTACTATTGTCAATATAGTTTTTTACTATTATAAAATGACAGTTTTTTTGTTGAAATTCTACTCAATTGTTTTAACATTAAATGTAGAGATGGTGGGTGACAAATACCTTCGCAAAGAATGATGATTAATCTAAAAAACAGCGCCAATAACATTGAAACAATCTCAAATAACATTTGAAACTTAACGTCACACATTATACTACACATAAAGTATAATATAAAAATCCTAGTCCCGGTAAGCCGATTTTCCTAAAACACGGAATTTCGAGACCACATGAAATTGTTATTAACATTAAATAGACGATAGAATCGTATAATATATAAAAAAGCCACTTCAGAAGAAAGCCTAACGGGTCACCCTGCTCCCAGAACAACCCTTAAATAATTTTTTCCGTTTTATTTGTCAATATATCTAGTTTAAAGAAATTTTGTTTTTCTTTTTCCCTTTGGCTATTCAGCCATTCTGCGTCGCGTGACCCAATATACAATTTTAGGCTGCGCTGGCCACAGTTGCTGTTCGTTTAGTTGGATATCCAGGGGCACGTGACAACAATCTTGAACGCCAACAACTACACTCCCAGTTTGAAAAAAAATGTAAAAAAAAAAAAATGAAAAATCTGTTCTCCAAAGAGAAACATCCAGTCAATCGTTCTGGAAAAACCTTATTGTCGCATTCCCCGGTGAACCTAAAGGAAATATCAGTTAATCACCTTTCTGCGATTTTCCGTTTTTGAGTAATGCTGACACACACACACACACACACAGACCGATTTCTAAAAACCGCTTTAAAAAGCCCTTTTCTTAGACTATAAAGTCATGTATTTCTGGTTAAAACTTAATTTTGAAAATGTGACACGTCGCATTACTTCCTCTAACTGCAATAGAAAAGTAAAATAACGTATCCCTATCGAATTCCCTTAGGAAGCATTGCTCAGTAACCATGGCAGTGATCCTCGCTTAGCTCAGTCAAAATAGTACAATGTATTAAAGCATAGTGGACAATCCAAATATCTTTGAGAGGCTCTCTGCCGGTTGCATTTTCTTTGTTAGCCATTTTATAATTTCCTCTACTTTCCTTTGCTAAATCTGTCCCGGCCATTCCGTTTCCTTGGAAATCACTGTACATTCTGGCATTAAGAGACCCTAGGCTATTATGGTTCTCCAAGAAGACTTTATCACAGTAAGTGTCTTCCGGGTTTCATCCTAGTATTCAAAGAGATATTTTCAAATTTAATGATTAGGATTCCCCTTTTTACTTTGTTGGCGCTCTCAATACATTCGGTCGATTACTTCCATTTACGGAGCGTGCACCAAATAATGGTGATCACATTTCCTGAAATTCTGATTGTTCACAACAAAAATACAAACAAAAAATTTGATGTGAAACATTCACACCACTTTCTCTCACTCTAATTAACACAATTTAATCAAGAAATTTTCTTTAAACCTGCAACAATACAATGTTTAATTGGACTGGCCATAGAAATTGGGATTTTACTTGTATACTTAAGCTTGTGTAAATTTAATTTTAAACTAACTACACGCCTCCAATACCCTTCTAAAATCAATTTGACGATAAGAGACAGTAAAAGTGGGGTACCAATATAATTTAACGGTCAGTTTGTTTCAAATGAAATAAACTAGTATGTTTAAAACGAAGTTTTAACACAAAAAAAAAGAAGGAAAAAACAACTCAACACTAAGAAAGAGAAAAACATGGTAAGTTGTTTAGAAAAGAAGAAAATTAGCTTTTCCTTAAGTTACTACATATGCACATGTACATAAACTGTAAGTTGTAAACAGTTTTATTTATTTCTAGCGTTATATAAACATTTCACGCAAAAAAGAAATGAAAAAAGAAAGTTAATAACGAGAAGGAAAACATGAAAATAAGAAGAAAGTAATAAACATATTACAACTTTAATATATATATAGCAACCATCTCCGAGCGCGTAAAATACGACTTAAGTTAGTAAGTTTATATTTTACTAGCCTCCTGCATAAGACAGAGAGGCAAACCGAACTCATTCAACTTCGTATGTACCTCACATAAAGTTCAAGAAGACTGGCTTCTAACTTTAAAGTTGACCCAGATATTAGACAGCACGCAGGTCCTAATTGATAAAAGCTTCAAATATTGTAATTCTAATTGTTGTAAGTCAATAAAATATTTAATATAATATAAAAGTTTTATATACTATTTGTTTGTATTTATATGAAAAGGCTTATCTAATTAAACCAGGATAGTCTAATTCAATGTGGAAACTCATTTGAGACTAATAAAAGACTGTAATTAAAAATAAGTGAGAAACAAATAAACTACTTTCTTTTACTGCAATTTCCTAAAAAAGGTCAAAAGTTTTACTAACCGATTAGTTCCCTTGATTCCCTCCCAGACGGTGTGACCATACTTCTACTAAGGAGGAAATATAGATAGAAACTCCTTCAGTTCCTGCCAAGTCAATTGAAGACTGGTATGAAACTGATTGGGCATCCTTATCATGGTAATTACTAACCAAAATAAGATTTTTCTAGTTTGGGTACCCGAGCGTTCAGCGACAACATGGTGCTAAGATCGCCTTGTCCGAGACTCATTTGGAAAAGACCTGAACCTTTATGTGTAAGGCGTGCTATGGTGCACAAAGTTCACAAGAATACTGGGGTGAAAACGCCACGCAAGAGGTGTGAGATGAAGTTCATTAATGCCCCCAGGCTTATTACAGAACTATTTTAAGATCTCAAGGTTTTTTTCACTGGCCTTTGTAGATTTATATAGAATGAACCTGACAATGGATAGTCTGTGTTGGTTTTGTCAGAAGGTAGAGGAAATAGTACTGTATGTAGTGGTCAGAGTGAGGGGCTTGTATGGCTGAGATATCGCCTTTTTTGGGGAGGAGAAATTGATGCCTTCTAGTTCCATCGTTTCGGGAACAATACTAATAATCTTATTGGCACTCACTTGGAAGTATTCTTCTATAACGGTGGCGATAAACGGCGAGCTAGCAAAATAAATCCGGCATAAAGATGGATGAAAAGAATGTAAGAATTTTTTTTTTTTTAAATATTTTGTTCCAAAAAAAGTAAATTATATAAAATATGAAAATATGATCCAAATAAAATAATCAAAAGGAGAGAATAATAATAAAAAAGAAGCTGAGTTGGATTTACTCACCAACTTTCATACAAGATTGGGGAACATTAGTCCTTTTAGCTCTGTTCTGCTTTTAGCTCAACTATTACACTTTCTATCACGAGTAGGATTTGACTAGCATACCATTCTGTGAATAGCTAATTAACTTAACCCTTTTTGAATGAAAGATTTTGCAGATTTTCATGGAATATCTTTCTATTTTATATCTACTTACGAAATAACGCCGTCTGCTTTACATAACTTCACTTTACAAGCTTGTGTGCATAGAATCCAGTAAAAGCAACCCCATGATTACTAATCAAAGGGCTAAAAAGTTATTTAATAAATTTAACTTGACAATGTTACGTATTCTAAAACCATTAGTCATCTGTGATCTATATAAGTATATAATTTGTAAAATTTCTTATTATATTTTACCGAATATACGAATATTACGAATTAATTACATTAATGAAATAGATTTCAATATAAATAGCTCTGAAAATGTATACTAACTTTTACAAGGAAAACTTGATGGCTGTGCAAAAGTAGGTTTTTTTTTTTAACTTTCTTTCCTATTATAAATCGAAGTAACAGAGTTCAAGTCAAATTTTCAAAATTGAGTTTTACATCAGAAGTTATATTTCGAAGTGCCTAAGGCAAAATCGCAGAATCACAGGAAGCTCATCTTGTTATTATTTTTATATCGCAACTTGAAAATGTCTGCCTAAATCCATCAACCGGAAAAGTTGGAAATACTCCTAAAAAAAAAAATCAGTCTTGTTTGGTTCATTTTTTCCAGAAACATTGATTTTTGGGATGCTGAGCTCGATGAGCTGAAACGTTAGTTTTCTTCCATATTGCTATAACGTAGAATGGATAGTTTGACATCAAGAAAACTAAATGACTTTTAAGAAAATTTGTCAGTCAGTATCGTGATCATTAGAAAGTTATGTGAGTTTTTCACACTAGATTTTTACTGTCAGTTTTTACTGCCGGTAAAAGGAAATATTGTAATCGTGCCAAATTTTCGATACCAATTTTACACCGGAAATACATGTTTTGAGGTCTCCTGAATCCGAAAAAGTGGTTTTTAAAAATTAGTCTGTATGTGTGTGGTCAGCATAACTCAAAAACGGAAAATGTCTCTGATGTTAAGGTTGATATTTCCTAAATGCTCTACCAGGGCACCTCACAGTAAAGTTTGGCTCAAAATCGGTCAACCAAAAAAAGTACCACTTACTGAATATACTTGCGATTTTCATGAAAACGACTCCGATGTTTTTTTTCCCCCACTACACACCTTATGAACTGCAATTTTTATTTGAAACGTTTCCCCGGGAGAATTCATTTAAGGGGGGATTTTTCCGTCATGAAGACTACTTATCCCCAGAAAGAAGCCTTATGCTCATCAGGCCGGCACCCTCACAGAGGATGTGTACCGGGGTTTCTTCCTCGACCTTGCAGAGTCGGCATATCGCATAGCTAGACGCTGTTCTTCTATCTAAACTTTGATAGAAGTTTGAATTAGGAACCTGGACAACCCGCAGAAAGGTTCGGGTCCTACAAAGGGTCTTCGGGTACTCCCTTGAAAAAGCATTCTCTCTTGCCCAGAAACCCCGTATGTCCCGGCATCCGAACTTGTTTTATTAACACCATACACAGAAACTTATCAATTCTGTTCTCTGTAAATGAATAATCGCATGTAGCTCAAAGATCATATTCCTATTAGATACCACTATTTGACAAATGCATAGTTGGGTTAAAAATCCATCATTCGGAACTGGCTGCAACAATTTTGTTTAAACTTCGTGCACACTAGAAATTGTTCTTTAGAGAGATATTGAGTAGGTACAATGTTTATCATTTTTCTAAAATGTCATTTCAGTATAATTTATGGTTCTACTATATCAACGTTGATCAAAAGCATGGTTTGAATTTCAAATGTGAATAAAATCGGTTAAATGGAAGTGTGATTTTGCAAAATAGTTTCAGTAGTTTTTTTGGAAATGATTTTTAGAAGGTTTTTGGGTGCCCCGTGAGTTTGGTTTAAATTTAACCTGCCGTTTCAAGCTTTGCTAAGAAGAGGGCGCTGCCAAACAATGGTGGCCGGTTATAGTAGCCGGCAACAGTATAATCTCCTTTACTTTTATTTATATAGGTCCTAAAAGCCCAACATTGCAGGTATACAGACAGACAATCTGTAATTACAATTAAAATTCTAACAATAGCACTGAGGGAAAGTAATGTGAGTATTTCACAGCAGATTTTGTTTATGTTTTGCGAACGCTAAAAGTGGGATATATTAAAGTAATAGCCTTTTAAGGCAATAGTGCGTAACTGACGAAGACAAATAGGCTACATTATTTATTCAAAGGAAAAAAAAACCTTCAAAAAAAGTAATTTGCGGAGAATTGAGTGTCTTATTTTTTTCTCACTTATAGTAGGAGAATATACAGGGAATGTGGTGGTAAGAGAATCAAACAAAAACAAAAAATTGTGTGAATCTTTCATATGACTTTCTCACACTGTGACTAATATAATTTTGTGGGCAAAAAATTTTCTTTCCCAGTTCTATACATTTCGTAATTCTTGATTTCAGTCGTTGACGGATTTTTAATCAAAAACTGTCTCGAGTCGTTCATCAGAGATGTGGGTGATGTTACCTAAACGGATCTACAAGAGGATCCTGCGATTTTTCGTTTTTGAGATATTCTATTCGCATACATATACGCACACAGACCATGACAACAAAATCGCACTTAGAAGATCTCGAAACATATATTTCAGGTGAAAACTCAATTTCGATTAATTAACACAACCGCAATACTTCCTTCTTTTACTAGCAGCTGTAAGAGAAAGTAAAACAAAAAATTGTAAAACTAAACCCCATATGACTTCATAATCATATGCTTTAGCATATTTTTAGTTGATGGCCAAATTTTCCTAAAAGTCGGAATTTTTGTATTTAATATTATATTATCGTAACTCCCACCAGATAATTGAAAGCTTATCTCCTCTCTACTAAAAGGCATAATAGAGTGAGAGAGAGAGAGTGAAAAAAGACTAATCAGCTCCCGAGAACACGAAAAGTCAATCAGGGTGCTCCGTGATTGATTCAGACCTAGGAAACAAAGAAGAGACTTTAGTCCGATAGAGGCAAATTTACTGGGTTTTGTGTAGGTTTAAATTGTGTTTGATTGCATCTGGACACCTATGGTAAGATAGGTCTTTATATATAATGTACGTGCCAATGTGTAAGATATGTCAGTTATGTGTCTTAGCGGTCTGGAATGGAATGTCTGGATTCTGTGCATGGTGCAAGTTTTGCCAGATTAGCAAATTCCACGGGCTTGCATGATGACGGCCAATTAATTGGTCAGTTAAAATATAGATTAATTTATGCCCAAATATAATAGACAAAGCTAAATCTTGACAAATCAAAGATAAATCTTGACTTTCCTAAGTTGTAATGTTGAGGTACTTGTGGTAAGAAAACTGCTGTGCTCCCTGTGGCGCCTTAGGTGATGTATGTCTGTGAGTTCAACGTATATAAGTGGACGTTTATCTGTCTGTGAATCAATTAATATTACACCAGAGCCACCAAGATATAATGTCCAGAAAATGGTTTGCTATTCTGGAATTACGGAAGCTGGCAATTTATCGAATTTCTAATGATGTTAAAAAGCCATTAGGCCAAGAAGATTAACTAAGAATCACTCTTTTTCTTGGGAAATATACTCACTGAGGTTATCTTTTCTATAGATCTAACTTTTAATAGTAGCTCTGGGGTTCTGTAAATGAATGATAGCATTAGAAGTTCGGGAACCATCTATCATTTAGTATCATTCACTAAACCCAACTTCACTTCAAAAATAACCTCCCGCTACATTTATTACCTATGAGGAATTACCTTAATTAATCACGATCGATATACATTTTTCTTTTGCTCTTTTCATATGTTGGATGAAATTTCCTTTCACGATATGATTGAGGATGCGATGTAGAGGAAATCCAGTGTATAGTGTTTGGCAGGTCCATCAAGATGACATTATATAAATTAATTCTCAATATATAAATTAATTGATTACTTATAATTTTAAATTTTTAAGAAAGGCAATGTATAGTTTAAGGATAATCAGAAGCTTGTAAAAATAATAAATAAATACGAAATCCGAGCAAGGTTAATACAAGAAAAATTGGTAACTAGATTAACAAAACTTTTTACGCAAATAATTCAATTTAGTTTAGAAGAATGGGATTCGGCTCATAATGTTATCTCACAAAGCCAAAATGGTTTTTGAAAACATAAAGGTTGCATGGATAATATCTTTATTTTAAACTCGTTAATACAATTCCACTTTGTTCTGGGGAAAAAGACTATATTGTTTTCTTATAGACTTTCAAAAGGCTTTTGATTTGATACCACATTATTTACTTTGGAAAAAATTACAGACTTTGGGTGTAACAGGGAAAATGTTTCGATTAATACAACTACTATATGAAAATATGAAAATAAGTATAAAGAAAAATAATTCTAAAACTTGTGAGGTGTCTCTTAGCAGGGGTGTTATACAGGGAGAAATACTTAGTCCAGTGCTATTCAATTTTTATATATGATATTGACACCTTTATTATAAAATAAGAAACTAATGGAGCTCGAATAGACAGTCAGACAGATGTAATTTTGTTATCTTATGCAGATGAGCTAGTAATTTTTGGTGATAGCTTTACAGACACGCAGCATAAAATTAAAAGTGCTAGAGGTAAATTGTTATACCAATAAACTAACTGTAAATGTTAATAAATAAAAAATACTAAAATTTGGTAAGGGTCGTATTCCGGCTAGACAGAGACAGTTTTATTACCGTAACACAAAAATTGAACTTGTGAATCAGTTTATATATCTTGGAGTACCATTTTTTAAAACTGCTTTATTTAGCCAGACCGCTCAGGCTTTCATTTGTAAATCGAATGTAGCAATTAGAAAATGTGTACATTATGTAAAGGTAAATCCAAGTCGTGGGAATCTCAGGTTTACTTGTTTGACTCTATTGTGAAAAATATATTGCTATACTGTGCGCCACTGTGGGCCCTCAGGTATTTAGAAGATTTGGAACAGATACAATTAAATTTCTATAAAAATGTTTTCTACCTCTCGCAATACACCTGGGTATTTACTACGCCTGGAAACAGGACGTTCAAAAATTCACTTTGCAATTGATAAAGCATCTCTTAATTTAATGTTCAAAATTTTGAATTCTGATTCTTTTAATTACACCAAAATCTGCCTCCTTCAACTGTTTCCATTTAGTGTCAAACCTAATAATAGTTTAAGCCACAATTGGTATTCACAGCTAACTGATATCATTTCAGGTTTAAAGCTGGGAAATTCAGATTCATTAATAACTTATTTAAAAGATAAATCAAATATTAATGTATAATTAGAAAAATACAAAGCGCATATAGTTTCTTCTGATTTTGATCGAATGTTAAATTCTAATTATGTTATGTTTATAAAATCTACTTATTTAAATAAACAAATAACCCAACCATATTTAACACAAAAACTTTTATTTCATGTAATTAAATTATTTATTCAATTTAGAAATGCAGGACGTTATTTTATTAAATTTACTATAAAAAATATAACCTACACAAGTGACCCAAATAAAATTTGTACTCTCTGCAATAGTGGAAAACATGATTCAGTTGTTTTTGGAATGTCCTGTGTATGATGTGTTTAGAAAATATTTAAACATTGATGTCGATAATATTAATAATGAAATGGAAAGAATAGCTAATGATTACAATCAGCAAAATATGTGTAATGTTTATAAATATTTTAATACTCCGGACTTTCTTACTGTATGAATAGCTAGGTAATGTGTATTTTCATTTAATGTTAACGACACAAAGTAGCTGCATTAATTCTGCCTCTTGAATAAAAATGTTAATTTATAATTTTATTTTATTCTATATCATTAGTTTATTTTTTTGTTTAAATTTGTGCAAGATGAGCCCACTCCTTTGTTTCAGGTTCTAACCTATAAAACAAATACATTTCTAATTCTAATTCTAATACAAGAAAATATGAAAAATATTTTCTCTATTTATTTATTTTAATATCATTTTCAATTTGCCATTTGCTGCCAACCTTCTTACATATCAATCTTCCTACATATTTTCTTGTATTAAACTTGCTTGGATTTCATATTTATTTATTTATTTTTACCTTTTTTGACTATCCTTAAACTTTGCATTGCCTTTCTTCAAACTTTATCTGTTCTTATTAGTGTAGTATACACCTGAAATTTCTTATCCCCCCTCATAATAAAAATGACTTGATAATAAACACTGAGCATATTTTACAACAGCTTTTAAAAGTTAGTTATAAAATAACCTTGAAAACATGCTATTTTTAATATTGAAAATACACTATTTGAAAATACACTATTTTCCAATATCTAATAATAATTCCATTTTGTCATTAAATACACACACACACACACACACACACATATATATATATAGTAACATAACCTTTAACCTGCAAATGTCGAGTGTAACAGAAACATTAGTTGAAGTGATCTCTCTACACGAACTTGATTAATTTTAGTCTGACGAGATATTAAAATCCGAAACCGGTCAGGAATAAAACAAATATGCATGCTACGATGGATAAAATACCAGTTGTTATCCAGCATTGCGGCCCCAGACACATATTCAATATATACATTATTACTGAAACCAGGACTGTCCTGCTTGAGGCACTTTTGTTTTGTCATTAAAAGTACTCCATAGAATGCATTGATAAATAAAAGGTGAACTTTAAAGGGGAAATTGAAATATCGTTAAAACAATTAAACAACATTGATATATTATTAATGTCTTCAGTTGGTAAATGGAAATATAATATTTGACAAAATTAAATTGAAATCATTTACTTTTATTTTCTTTCTTTATTGAGAACGAGTCATGGCACAATGGTGCTGCTATATACAGTGTTGAAGTTTTAAAACATTTTACTACGAGAATCGCTCGTCAAAAGGTTTTGAAAATGAGAAAGTGGTTCACCTGCCTTTAGAAGTCGTTCCCCCTCCTAACCACAAGTCACAAAAAAAAAATTAATTTTAAGTAGTTCTGCGGGAATTTTGTGGCATTTAAATTTCAAATGTTATATAGATTTGGTTCATTGTTATTGGCGCGCTCTTCTGGGTAGGCGCTTGTGTAGGTGTAAGTTTTACTTGTCAAAAATTGTTTTCCATTTAAAAATTAATTTTATCAATAAATCTAAGAGTAAATCTTATAATGTAAATTCATTAGCAATATTAAAATTTTAATCGAAAAGAAAAACTTCGATTTTTGTTTGTTTATTTGCTTTTATTAAAAAAGCACATTTGGCGCAGCATGCTGGGCTAGTTATTATGTAAATAGTGCTCTGAGTTTTATATTAAAGAGGGATAAAATAAGTACGACCTCCTACAACTTTTGAGCATTACGTTAATGCTATATAAAAGTTGAACAAATAAAAACTATGCCAAATATAAAATTACATCTACATATGTATATGTGTATGCAGCGGAAAAGCTGTGCTAACAAAAAAAAAAACATAGAAAATAAAACGAACACTTTTCTTCTTGGTTGAAAATACTTCTTTTTTTTTTATGTGTGGTTTTTTAATATTCAGTACACGGAGTGCTGTGCTAGAAATCATACTAAATGTATAAATAGATAGTATAGTATGTGCAAAAAACTTACATACGTACACAAACAAACATAGAGACTAGTATGTTCACTATCGTAAATCAAGCAATCTGACCAAATTGGGGGGAATGCCGCTATCTACCAGTAGTCTGCGGTTATTATTATTTCTACATGCATAAGAGACCATAAACCATGATTTTTGCTTTGGCTATTGTTAGGATAGAATATTAAGTTTGTAGTTAGTTATAGCGGAGTATGGAAAGAAACTTTAGATTTTCTTATCGTAATACAGAAAATATAATAACAATAAAGAAAAAGTTCGTTTTTTGTTTTGTTTTTTTTTATGAAAAATGCATTACTTTCTCTAACTACTATTAGAGGAAGTATTGCGATCGTGCCAGATTTTCAAAATTGAGCTTTCACCGGAAAAACCCGTTTTGAGGACCCCTGAGTCCAAAAACGTAGTTTTTAGAAAATGGTCTAAAATGGTGTGTGTTTGGATGTGTGTAAAAAGAATATTTCAAAAATGAAAAGTTGCAGGAAGCTCAAACTTGATCTTCCTTGTAGGGTGCTGCCACCGCGTATCTCACACGAACGTTTCGGACAAAATGATTTCAATCTGTATTATTCATCTGTTCTGGTTGGTGGCTAAAAAAATTTGGACATTTATTTTGATGATTTCTGCAGTCTCTGACTCCTAGTGCGAGGAAGTATTTTAATCGTGTCAAATTTTCAATATCGAGTTTTCACCGGAAATAAAAAATAATTTTTATAAAATGGTCTGTGTATGTGTGTGTGTGTGTGTGTGTGTACCGCATAGAAAATCGTAAAAAATTCAAACTTGTTAGTCCATCAAGGGTCACCATCGGATCCGACAGTAAGTTGTCTAGAATAAAATATTGTAATGTTTTTCGAACTAGCTACTACAACTAGTAACTAAGTGGATTCGGTTTAGATAAAACACACTAAACTTCTAACAACACCAATTTATTGTTCAACACAATCCATTACAAATAAAACACTTAAACACACTGTATAAACCAGCAAAATTTCTCTCAATTCATTTTTACAAGCGTGCACCATTTGTAACAAGACAGAGTCACTCGAGCTGTTCTTCTCCTATTTATACCACTGGAGAAGGTTCTGGAATTTTCTCGAACATTTAGGCCGCGGTAAACCGTGTGATACCGCTGTAGAAGAGTCTAGAAGCGCCCCGCTAGCGCTTCCCAGCGGCCACGAGGAGAACTTGAGGTGCCTGCTTCTTCTCCTAGATGGCACTAGTGGCTGCGTTACAATATGTTGTCGAAATCCTGAGTTTGAAGAAAATCGAATTACCGGAAGTACGACTTTACTGAATAGGTTTTTCAGTTTTTGTGATTTTCTCCCTGCCGACCAATTCAAGCAATATTCTAATCGTTAAGGATAAACTGTTTTTTACTTTCCCTTACTGCGATAATAGGAAGTATTGCGATCGTGTTATATTTTCGATATTCAGTTTTTACCGGATATACAGGTTTTGAGCTCCCCTGAGTCCTAAAAAGTGGATTTAGAAATTTTTGAGAATGTCTGTGTGTGGTGAGGGCATAGTGGAAAAAACGGAAAATCGTTAAAGTTTAAACCTGATATTTAATTTTGATTAAAATCAGTCAACCCGGAAGTAACACGTTACTGAATGGATCTTTACATTTTTTGCAGTTTTCTCGAAAATGGCTCCAAAGAATTTCTTTAAACGTCGTATATAACTACATACATAGAGCTACAACCCTTATCTGAAACATACAAAGAGGTCGTGGGGTTACGTTTACCTCTAAAGTGTTATTTCACAATTTATTATATCATTCTATCATCTCCATAATATTATGGCAATTGTAATGTGATGCCAAAAACTTCCGAGTTTGAAGAACATTGGTTCACCGGAAATGCAAATTTACTGAAGTTTTTTTTCCAGTTTTTGCAACTTCCTGCTTGAAGACACCAACGAATTTCATTGGACGTGTTATATTAACCATATATACATGGACCTATCACTTCTGTTTGAATTAGTTTTTCGAGTAAATTCATTTAAGGGAGGTTCTGGGGACGAGTAAGATTATATTTTCCTTAAAACGTACTTTTTATAAAGTTTACATTCTCCCATTCATCATATATCTTCAAGACAACTAAACATCTAGTAAGAATTATAGGTTAGAACAGAATTAGTCAATTATAACTAATCCCTTATAAGTTATAAAATTATAACTGATTAATATAAATAGCAGTAGAAGTCGTGTGAATATTTCGCACTAGATTTTTTTTGTATTGTGGTTGTTATTGTATATAGATCATTGTTATTGTTATTGTATTGACTTTCAACCATATTGGCGTTTGCCGTTGTTGAAGTAACGTTCATAGATAAATAAACAAGCTAAGAAGTGTCTTGGGCTTCCAGCGTTTCTAACGGCGTATATTGGAAGTATTTTACTTTTATTTAACCTAACGGTTATATTATTTTTATTTTATTTTATATTTTGAATATAATCAGCTGGTGTACCGTGTTATGTGAATACATGCTTGATTTTTGTGCTATAAACTAAAACGTTTTTCAGTGGTCAAAGTGAATAATTAACTTTTGAATATTTGCAACATATGGACACCAGTCAAAAAAATGTTACAAATAATAAACGTGCGTTAGCATAACAATTTTAATGTTTAGCCAGGCTGTTCCAAGCGGAAACAGATGTTTATTTTTTAATTTTCTTTTGGAAACAATATTAACGTTAAATATATATTTTTTAAAATTCATCCATGACCTTCTGGCAGCACTTGTATAGTGTAGTGGAATCGTTTATTGTGATTCCTATGGTATGTAGTAGATGTCTTGAAGAGGGCGGAAGTTAGTTTAGAGATTTTTGGAAGTTAGTGCTCGAATTATTAACACTGAATTTATAAAAATAGACTGTACTTGTACAATAATTTAAACGTGAGTGATGGTAACTATTAACAAGAAATACTTAGAAATAAATAGGTGATAAATAACTAATAATTTAGAATGATTAAAATGAATGAACTAAGATGCACAACTAAGGAAATAAGTATAAATAAAAACTGTAAAGGGACGCGGAAACTGCTGCTCGTATAATGATCTTGAAGACGTACTGAAGTATAATCACATAATCATCCCTCTTCCAATGGGGCGAAGTTTATATCAGTGTTAGCAACACTCACACCAAGACATCTGTCCTAGTGTGCGACCTTGGTTAGTTCGGTGACCAGCGATTTAGGTAAGTGGCCAGCTTATCGGTGCTTGCTTTGATGTAAAGTATTGACCCTTGGATTTGTTTGTTTGGCCGCGGCCTTGTCTTGAAGACAGCGGTCGGCTAGGCCACTAGTTATAAATTATTCTTTCTTTTGTTATGTATTGTGAAGGTTTGACATTGCTATGACCTTGCCATGTCATTACAATAGGAAGAATGTTCTCCCACTCTTTACTATTTATCCTGATTACAGCCGAGACCTAAAATTTCCTGAAGCCATTGTTTCGATTTAGATAAAAGTACTTACCTGAAGTTGTACATACACACCTGTAGAGAGAGAGGGAGGGAGAAGAGATATTTGTTAGAAGTGATTGCAATATCAATCTGTTGTTTGAAACGACTGTCTTTTTTTACTTTCCCTTACTCCTCTCTGTACGGGGAAGTATTCCGATCGGGTCAAATTTTCGATACCGAGTTTTCACCGAAAAAATACACGTCTTAAATTTCCTTGGGTACGAAAAAGTTTTTTTTTCACGGTGTGTATCCACCGTGATCAAAGAAAAAATTGCAGTAAGTTCAAACTTGACATTCCAGTTTCAGCATCGCGGAAGTTATCTGTCAAAGTTTCGTAATCGGAAGTACCACTTTACTGCATGAATTTATCGTTTTTTTTCTAATTTCTCGAAAACGGCTCCAATGCCGATTTTCATTAATCTTAGTGTTTCAATTAAACATACTAAGACTATAACTTGTTTTGTAATATTTTTCCGGAAAAATTCATTTAACTTGGCTGTTGGGGGAGGGGGAGGTTAAACTGTCTTCAAATAGTGGGTTAGATTTTCCAATTGAGAAATATTGAAGACACGAGAATTAGAATTTGACAAAAATCATGTATTACTGTAGTGGAAGTAGCCATTGGGAAAAATAAATATGACAATAGTGAATATGACAATATTTTAAGGGAAATAAGTTTGGAAAATAAAATACTGAATTTTAGCTAGTTCAAATAGTGTATTTTAGTGAAGGGAAAAGAGCCAGGTACTATAATTTAAGGTAAGTGTTACTGAAGAGACAAAAGGGACAAGAATCCGTTAGGGTCATTGCAACTTGGCCAACTGTTTTATAGGAGAAAATTCCCTCGCTAGAGCAGGGCATTCTTTGAACAGTCTAAATTCTGCACTCAACCAGATCAGTCTGAATTAGATTTTCTACCACTATTATTCACAGGGAGAACATCAGTGCCACTTTAAGTGTAAACTTTAAGTTAAATCAATCTAGCTACTAAATATTTCATTCAATGCATTTATTAGTTAATTCAAGAATCACAATTATAATTATTTTGTAAATTTACTAATTTAATATATAGCTAAGTTTTATTTAAAAGTGGTTTTTATTCTGTATTTCTAATACTTCTATCTCTATCTTAAACATAATCACTCACAAGCCCTTTACAAAACTGCTCACGCCACACGATACTACACATACAACACAACATCACCAATAATATTTCATTACATATGTAATAGGAGAAAGTTGTGTGCGCGTGCATTTTCAGATTTTTACGTTTTATACTATTTTGATATAATAAAAATTTTAAAGTATTTTGTTGACCGTTGATCTATTATATTGTGAATAAATTTAGTGAGGATCGGACAAGAAAAAACACGTTAGTTATGTCAACGTTTCCTCTCTTTATCAAGGCTTTAATATTATATAGATACTATTGGAAGATGTAATGGAAATTTTTTTTTAGTGGAGCATAAAAACAAACATTTGTTACAATGTACGGATAAAAAAAAAAAAAAAGGGGGGGAATGTGATTACAATACTTGGAGTAAGAGACATAAAATTGTTCACAAAACTCATTGACACATTGAATGATTAACACAAACAACTAGAGTAACTTCCATATTTAAGTTTGTTTTGTTATGCTATTATATACCGGCGGTAGTTCAAAGTGTTTATTACTTCTTGATCCTGTCTTGCTAATCATGAACTCTCCATTTCTGGAAACAGTTACCTCGTCATACAACAGTTACCAGACATACGACACCAATCTGTGGACTTTAGATTTTCTGGATTCACCTGCATCCATGTACTTACTATTCCGCAACTATAATTTTTAAGCGTCGGTTTTTATTATATTATTTTTAAGGCGCCTCACCATCTGTGGTCATTGGCGCTCCGGAATATCTCAGCGCAATGATGGTCTGCGAGGAGTGTTCTCTCGTTACAGACAACACTGTCCATCACCGGACAAATATAATTTCATAAAATTAATATCCCGAAATTGCACTCAATGTAATATGAGTGAAGACTTTTAGACATATGATAATCGAATGCCCAAAAATTTAATGATTAGAACATTATATACATATCTGAAGGCTTGCCTGAGCCACCAAATAAACTCTGAAGAGTTGAATGAAACGTCAAATAGTAATGAACAGTCATCAGATTCTCATTCACTGACGACTACAAATATACGATCTCTTTTAACAAACATAGATTTCTACGATTGTATATTGTGTTTAAATTGCGGGGGGAGAAAAACTGTGCGTGAATTTTGAACATTATTATTCAAATCACAGTACTATTTCAAACAGTATTAGACAAATGTTCAAGTCTGTTTTTTCAGATTTGATGATTTCTCAGAGAGAGGAAAAACTTTGCGCTATAATATAAGTGTGATGAAGCACATGCAAGTGGAATTTTAGACTCACTGAAAACAAGTATACGTAATATAGCTGTTAGCTACTAAACTAAGGTCATTGAAAAGGAGTAAAGAGTATATTTCCAGATTGCAGCGTTTTCGAAATGCCTCGAAATGAGGGAACCCCCGAGAAAGGTAGAAAATAATATTTTCGTAGTTCAGTAGCTCCTGTTGGTACTACTTGTTTCAAGGGAGTGGAATTCACTTACATGTATTTCAACCTACTTAAAAATAGCATAAAGATTTCCCGTCCGAGAAAAACCATCTAGAGATGTTCCTAAGTGGAGAAACAAACTTGAATATCCGACCTTTATTTTTTTCTCTGAGGTATTTTTTGTGGGGAGGGGGATTTTTTCCATTATATGTCATAAAAATATTTATATATATATATAAAATTTATTTTAGGCACCGCTTCCATTCTTATCGGTTCAAGGCCGGTTCCTCTACTATGCCAGTCCCTTTAAGACTTTACTTCATCTCATCCATTTTCGGTCTACTCCCTCCTTCCGTTCCTCCCAGTTCTTATTCCCCATGATTACATACATTAAGCAGCTGATTTTTCGTCCATTTTCTTTTCAAATGGCCGAGCCACCGAAAGCGTTTTATTTCCATTTTTTGCAGGATGTTCTTTCATACTTCCATTATCTTCCTTATATCCATGTTCTTAATCCTCTCCTTCTTAGATTCGTTTGCTGCCCTCCTCCGAAATTCAATGTGTTAGACCTAAAAGCCTTTCCCTCTTATTCATGTCTACGTTTCGGAGCCGTATAGAGCCACTATATCTTCGTATATGGACTTATATATTAACCTCTTAGTGGTTCTGGTAATTCGAGGACACCTGAGTATTGAATTTAGGGCATCCATAACTTACTTGCCTTCCATTATCCTTTAGTTCACTTCATACTTTGATCCCTTAACCGCTGAATCAAGGATCCCAAATGCTTGAAACTGTCTTTGAGTTGTACTTGTCAAAATTCATGAAAAATGTTTCTAAATTTTGGACAATTTAAACACAATGTACAGTATTTGCAGAAATCTGTTTGTTAAATTGTGAAAAATAATGATAATGATTTCATTCCTAAATGTCATTTCTACATAATTGATTAAAGTTCTCTAGTCGTAAGTTTATTATAATTATTATACGTAAATATATGCACTACATACATGTCAGAAAATAAGCATGACAACTTATGTAAGTAACTTTCGTTTCTCTCTCGCAGCTTTTATCAACAATAACACTGATGGAACAATACTGATGGAAGACATTACACTGTGTATACAATAAAATATTAATTCTCCCTTCAACAACAACTCACTAACTAACAACAACAATTTTGCAATGATTGGTAACACTGTCGTAGTATTAAATACAATAGTGCGTTCTTGTGAAACTATGGACGACAGGAAGTTATCAGGTCTCAGGTGTGCTAACGGTAACATTTTGTAATGGTTTCATTATATCAATATTAACAACACGTTCTCATCCAGAGTGAGATAAAGATGAGAAGAAAAGCGAAAAGGTAAAGGGTATTACTGGGAGAATTCCGTTAAATCTGTTTATAATTTATTGTAGACTTTATATTAAATAGTGAAAACAAAATGCTGTGAAACACTCACACGAATTTTTCTTATTGCAATTTACATAGTTTATTAGTAAATTCACTATTCTCAAATACAACTGTTACTAGGGATGTTTAGTTGTCTTCAATTTACCTGAGTGGGGGGAGAATCTAAACTTTATAAAAACGACTGTTTTGAGGAAAACATAACTCCCCCTCCCCACAAAACCCCCTTAAATAAATTTTCTCATAAAAACTTTCAAACAAAAGTGATAGGTCACTTTATATATAGTTAGTATACCATATACAGTTAGTTTAATGAAATGTTTATATATGGAGAAAATCTGAGAAACTGTACAGTAATGTTACACTTCCGGTCAACCGTATTTCTTCAAACTCAGAAGTTTTGTAACTTCTTTCATTCTCATTAATTTTATATAGAGATTATAGAATCGTATAAAGAATTGAAATAGCACTTTAGACGAAAGCACAACCCTTGCGCTTCCCCCAAAACTGCCCTTAAATGATTTTTCCCGGAGAAATGTTACAAATAAAAGTTATAGCTCTTTATATGTAATTGATATACCAAATTTAAAGAAAATCGTTGGGGTCATTTTCGAGAATATCGCCAAAAAGTGGGGGAAAGAAAATCACTCAGTAAAGTGATAGTTTTGGCCGATGTTGACCAAAACCTTATTGTCAGGTTCCCTGGTGGATCTTGAACTTTCTGCATTTTTCCGTTTGAACTAACTCTTTAAAGTTGATTTGTTGATGTTGTTTGCTCATTGAAGTTTATCTGACGACAGTTCTCTATTATTTACAATTTATCTGCGACTGTTTTAACTCTTGTAGGTTTATTTGGAAATTCTTCTAGATATAGATAAACAATCAAAAATTGTAGTCGATTGTTTAGAATCGATTTTACTAGAAATATTATCTGTACCATAGCTATCTCCCGAAACATTTCCACACCATCAAATCTAAATCAAAAAACCAGTTTTCCGAGAGCTTGAATAGAGAGACAGAAATAAATATGTGATGAGATTACTCTATCTCTCTCAGCCTCTCTCTGTCTATCATTCTCCATCCCCACTCTCTTGAAGTTTTAACTATTCAGTAGAGCGAATGGCTACAAAGCCCCATTAATCCTACAAAACTATAAGCATCCACATCGTTCTCACCCTATCATGAAATTATAGCAGCTTATACGATTTGGGAAATTTCACTTTTATAAGCTAGACTGATCCATTGATCTTCCCCCCTCCTCTCCAAACCCATAGTTTTACTCAACCACAACTGTAGTGAGATAATGAATAAAGAGTGAAAGAGAGAGAATAACAAAATATATTGTATAGATCAATTTAGAAATATATTCTATTTCTAAATTGTATACTTCAAGAAATTATCGAGGGGCGGTCCTAAAAAAACAATATCCAACGTTTCGAATAAATTTACTGTCTTGTTCAGGGTAATTAAATGCAAGTGATGAAAAGTTTTCATTTGCTTTCTTTTTTTAGCATGGTCTCCGAAGCAATACTCTACGCTATAATAATTACTAAATAATGAATAATATAAATTAAATAAAATAGATCAAAATAAAATAATAATAATAATAACTGCCACAACTTGACGAAACCCAGACATAAAAAACCTGGCATGCTGCAGCATTTGAAGCTCTCGAATGTCTAAGATCTTTAACCAACTGGAAGATGAATTTAAACGCCGAATTAACTCGGTGCTAAAGACCAGTCTGGCCGCCAAGTACTTCGTAAAGGCTATAAACACTTGGGAAATACCCTAGTAGCTTTGGGTAATAGCTTTGGAGCCCTCAAATGGCCACAAAACAAAAGCGAGGAGCTTGATTGTTTTGTTAGGCTTCATTGAAAACTTATTTTCTTAACCACGAGTCGCCTCTTTTCCAAAATATATGCCGGTTAGATACGAGGTATACTGCCTTGAATCTGGGGGACCCAACTGAGAACATGCCTCCAGGAGAAGATGAGCTGTACAGCGAATGGGCCAGGTAAGAATTACACGGAAGATTTTACGCGCAGCTTACTTCGGCTAATGTCGACATCGACTACTCAACAAAATGGCTACAGAATGGTAAACTATTCCCGGAAACCGAAAGATTCGTTCAGGCGATTCAGGACCAGGTCATATCTACAAGGGCATATCGCAGGTTTGGGAGGGGTGCAGACTGGGCAATCAGACTACGGAGAGCATACACCACCTTACTGCAGGCTGCTCAGTACTAGCCCCGAAGGATTATCTGCACAGATACGATAATGTTGCCAAAATTGTTCGTTCCGCGATCAGGATCTGTACTGCCTTTGGGACCGCACTTCTTATTATAGATATAAGCCCCTGAATTTCTTCAATTGACGAATAAAGATTTATTGGGATTCTCAAATGATCACAGACAGATCGGATCCCAATAAGAGGCCTGACATTCTTGTGCTAGATCTGGAACGAAGACGGGTAGAATAATTGTTGTAGCGATCTCTCTAGACGAAAACTTTCAAAAAACGCACGGAGAGAAAATCAGAGAGTACCGAGAGTTGGGCATTGAGTTAAAACAGATGTATAATTATAATGGAGTTGATGAGGAGAGAAATTGGGTTAGATTAATTAGACGAGATATGAAGACACTGTTATAATATGACTATAAGTCTACACTGGACTTGTAATGATTTTATAGAATAATGGATTAGAGTAGAGTTATGACACGATGTGATGTATATGGTTGAATCTGATAATAGATGCCTAGATCTCTCACTGGCTTATATACAGGTCCTCCCCACTCTAGCCTGCTTAAGTCAGAGAGTACCAGAGAGAGTCTGTTTTCTCTCAGTCGGGCTTATGTTCTCTCTATTGCCGTTACATCATCCCCTCTCCAGAAGAAATTTTTCACGTGTGAAAAATTTGAGCGTGCTGATGAATGATGTATCTTTGTAGCTCATCTGGTTTGGCTATGTGTTTGTTGTAGCATGCCTGAATTTGTTGAAACTAGCTATGATGATGAAAACTAGCTTATGTAGTAGAAAGCTAGTGATGGCCTTGTTAAGAGCTAGCTAAGGATGGTGAAGCTAGCGATGTGATGATGAGAGCTAGCTGGTGATGTTGCAAGCTAGCGATAATGATGTCCTCTTGTGTCATATTTAAAAAACAAAGGAGAGAGAGAGAGAGAGAGAGAGAGAATGAATTCATGAGTTCGTAGTCCATGGCAGTAATTCAAAAAATATACAATTATGATGAAAAATATTTAGCTTACATCGAGTATTTAAAATAATCAGATAATGAAAATGTCTTCAGTTCGTAAAAAAAATATTGACAAAAATATTGAAAAATTTATAAAATTAAATTGTTTTCTTTTATGTCTGAATCGTTACCATCATTAAAAATATACTTCAGTAAAAAAATATATACAGTTTTATGTTAAATTTATGCTTAATTATGAAAAAAAGTGAAAAAAGTTTTAAGTTAAATTAATAGTTTACATTGATAAAAACATTGATAGAAAATCATGAACAATAAAATATAGTTTAAATATTTACAGTTTAAGTTAATTTAATTACTTAGATATGGTTAACATATGACGTTCTATTTTATAGTTCTAATTATTTAAAGTTCAAATATATTATTATTATTATTTTTTAATATTTCTAATTGCTATATTTACATATAATGCTAATTATAGCAATTAGATGTTTTGATAGTAAAAGAAGAAAAAATGTTTGAAAAAAATATACGGACAATTACAATATAAAATCTAATACAATATTCATTTAACATTATTAATGATTAAAATTAACTTGCAATTCTAGTATAAAAATTAATATATTATTAATGTACATATAAATTTTATATATATATATACAAAAGCAATTAATTTCGTATTAACATATTAATTATTATATTGAAACGTTAGTAATGCACGTTAGTAACAAACACCTATTTAAAATTAATATTTATTTATTTACAATAAATTATGATCATCCTTCTAGGAATTATAATTATATTTGTGTGTGTATTATATCATTAATAAAAATATAGGAAAATCGGGGTAAAAACAAGGGAATATTAAAGAAAATAAGGCTAGTGAAAAATATTCAAAGAGGAGAAGTAATTAGTAAAGAAAAAGATAATAGATAAATATGGAATAGTAATTAGTAAAAAAGAATGTATGAATTTAAAAAAAAAGATTGTACCAGTACAGCATTTTGGTCAACGAATTTCGTCAAGTCAATGACTATGTTATATAAGGCAAGTTCATGAACAGTGTCAATATGTGTTATTTAATTATATATTCACCCCAGTTAATGAGAAGTGTGAGTATGTATTCTCTCATTTGACGATGATCCTCAAGCCCATTCATGTTATCAGTGTTTCTGAAGTAATAAAATTCACCTAAATCTAAATTCCTTCTTATAGGAATTTTGTTTTTATGTTTATAGTTTAAGTTTCATTATGAAATTTACCTATTTTGAATCAAGGTGCAATGATTCAATTTGTTTCTTTCTTATATGAAGTTTGTTTGTTAATTTAAGTTTAAAATTTTATGAAATTTTCCTATAAATTTTTTGAAAGTAAGTGGAATGATTTGATTTGTTTTGTTTTTAATTTCTCAATATAGTTTTTCAATATAGTCGAAGTTTTAGGTCATATATATGATATAATATGTTTAATTTTATCAAAGCTTGTGATTTTTATTTTCGTCGATTGAAATTTGTATATTAATCATTGTTTTGTATTTTAATTTATTATTAATAATAGATTTTATAGTTATTGCTTATGATTATAGTCTAAAGCTAAGCGAGCAGGAATAAGGAATGATTGCTCAATTTCGTGGGAAGGAAGCGATCGCAATGTTCCGGAAATGAGCTCATGTGGGCACATATATACTTTAAATATGGAACGATGTCTGCAGATTTCGTAGTATTGTTATAATTGTTTAACATTCCTTTCGTAGTTGCTTTGAAGTTGCTAAAAGGTCGTAAGGAATAAGAGTACATTGTTAAAACATATTTGAAGATTTTCATTCATTAAAGAAAATTATACTTAGTTATAAAAATAAAATGGTTTTGATAGTTCTAAAGCTAGGGAGAGAAAGAGAATACATCATTATTTAATAACTTTTACCATGGATAAAATAATTTGAAAGGATTGTCACGATACAAAGGAATAAATATTAATAATACATAAGGGATGTAGACAATCACAGTTCAAATGCCGTCATATAAAGCAATTTATTTTTAAGGATCAAGTATTAAATGTAAGGGATTTTACTTGGTATAGAAAAGATTTACCTCAATAGAATTCGGCTCTCCTGTTTGTAGAGAAAACCTTTGTACGTTTTATTCATTGTCACTGGTATCTGGCAAAGTACAGTGAAAGGTGTCCACATTGTTTCTGACCTAAAAACTACTTTTTATAAATTTGAAAATTCATTATAAACTTGACCTCCCTTGTACTGTGTAGACAATCACTTGAAAAGGCCATTGGTTGATTAGATTTCGGCTTGTCTGTGGGGTCGTTAGCTTAATTTCTTTGTCTTGAGGCTGTCTTGAAGTTGATTGTTTTGGGTCTAGGAAAAACATCTGTACAGTGAAAGTCACATTGTTCTGTTTCTTTGGCCTAAAACTTCTTATAACTTTTAAGCGCATTGTGATTTGACCGCCTTTGCTAAAACATTTGAAATAAAGGAAACATATAAAATGTTCTATTCACTAAAGAATTTTTACTGCTTGTCTACCTAAAACATTAAAGGAAGGATTTGCAAAGAAAATTAGTACAATAATCTATAAGATCTGAAAAAAAAATAGGTTGGTAAAATTAAACAAATTCTTTTATTAAATGTGTATATTATCACGTCGCAGTCGGTAAGGAAAATTAATTGATTAAAATGTTTAAATTTACTTTATAAAAATTAATTTGTTGAAATCTTTGCGCGACCCGAAATTCAATAAATATTTATTGGATTAGTTTTTATTAAAAATAAAAATTATATTATTCTACCACACTGAAGATAAGTTTTTGTTTGAACTTGGTTTTAATTTGAATTTAGAATTTGAATTTTGGACATTTTCCTTGGACTAGATGAGAATGATATTCTCTCTTCCCAACACCACGAAATTTATTTAAAAAAATTTTGTTTTTGAGTAAGTGCAAAATTTGTTTTATCTTTTTCTTGGCCGTAGATTCATGGCGTGCGATTTTGATTTGCCTCTAATGTGGGCCTTTTTCAGTTTGCCGAGGTGTACCAATTTTTTCTCATTGTTATTGAGAGTTATAGAAGCTGTGTGGTTGGGAAATACTTTATAGAGTTGATAAGAGCCATGATATTTCTTCAAGAATTTTCCGGTAGATGTAAATGATTTTAAATAAACGTGGTCACCTACACTTAGTTTTTCTTTTGAAATATTTTTGTTATAATATATTTCTCTTCTTAATTTGGCTTCTTGATTATTTGTTTTGACTTGTTTCCTAACTCGTTGTATTTTGTCGTAAAGATATTTGGTGTGAATATTGAAATTTGGTAAATTTTTCTCATGATAATTCAGAAGCCAGGGAAACTGAAATTTTGTTCCAAAAACCATTTCATGGGGAGTATAATTTGTGGAAATTTTTTTGGTGGAATTTGAGCTGCTTTGACTAATGGTAGATATTTGTGCCAATTTTTATCCGTTTGCACATGGTAGGATAAATTGTTCGCGATGTCTCTGTGCACATGTTCTAAACGACCATTCGAGGCAGGGTGATAAGAGGTTGCGCATATTTTTTTGATTTTTAACAGCTCACAGATCTGGAGTATAATTGTTGATGTGAAGTTGGTACCCAGATCTGGAAGAAGATATTTTGGCGTACCGTATCTGGTAAATAAATCATTAACCAGAATCTGTGCAATTGTTTCTGCTTTTTGGTTCGTCATGGGAAACATCTCCAAATAGCGAGAATATTGACAGATTATCGTTAGTATATATTTATATTCTTCACCTGTGTCGCTGTTATATAGGCTCGAGAGATTGAAGGTCTACCCAATCGTCATTTCGGTTAATGGCTTAATGCCTAAAGCCTCTGTAGATGACATAAAGGCTCTCGAACTTTGACATAAAGGCTCGTTGAGACTCTGCTGGTGGCACAGATTTCGGCCCTCCTTGATAATTCAAGGAAATTCGCAAAATTCTAGCATCAGACTAGAATTTATTTATTTATAATATGTTGATTTTATTTGTTTCTTTATACCCCTCCCCCCACATACTTTTTTAAAATATGTATATATATTATATAAATGAATGGAAGGTTGCAGCATGCTGCCCATCCATTATTGTTCAATTTCCGCAAGTGCGTGATGGAGCAATATAATAATAATAATAATAATAATAATCTCAACTCAACTGTGGCACTACGGCCCATGTAGGACCTTGGCCTCCGCCAATACCCGACCCCAAGCCTCTCTATCTAGAGCTTTTCTTCTCCACTGTCTTATGTTCAGCTCCCGGAGATCCTCCTCCACATCACCCATCCAACGCAGCCTAGGTCTCCCTCTCGGTCTACTGCCTCCAGGGTGACCCTCCAGCGCCATTCGTGGTGCTCTCTCACTCTCCATCCTTTGCACGTGTCTAACCCAACGCAACCTTCCCTGCTTGACCACAGATACTATGTCCTCTTCCCCGTACAGCTCTCTTAACTCCGCGTTTTTTCGGCACCTCCAGACTCCATCTTGGCACACTGGTCCATAGACCGCCCTCAAAACCTTTCTCTCCAAGCGGTTCAATTTCAATTCGTCTGCATGCCTCAACGTCCACGACTCCGAGCCATACGTTACCACGGGTCTAAGAACTGACTTATAGATCGTCAATTTGGTCTTTCTTGACAGGGATCTATTATAGAATGTCCGTCTTAACGCTCCCAAACATCTGTTTCCGGCCGCTATTCTGTTGTCTATGTCGCGACTTACTTCATTTTTGTTAGTGAGGACGGCTCCTAGATATTTGAATTCTTTAACGCCCTAGATATTTGAATTCAAAACGGTGCTGGCCCGCGATTAACTCTCTGAAACATCTCGCGCGCCGAGTTGTGACCATGTACTTGGTCTTCTCCTCATTAATCTTCAGACCATAACTGACGGCGCCTTCAGCCAACTCCATAAAGGTTTCCCTAAGAGCAGCCTTTGACCTCGCTATAATGGCTACATCATCTGCGTAGGCCAAATAATTCTATTATATATGTTGCCTCCGGGGTTAATCGTGCATTTTCGCATTGCCATTTCCAATACCAGGTTGAAGAGGATCGGGGACACCGGGTCTCCCTGCCTTAAGCCCATATTTATAGCGAACTCTGAGGACATCTGTCCTTGGATTGCTACTTTTGCCACCGTGTCTCTCAAGGTCATTTTAACCAGTCATATCACCTTAGCTGGGACTCCTAATGCTTTTAGCCCTCTGAATAGGCCAATTCGAGAGACCGAATCGTACGCCCTCTTAAAATCAACGTACAGTTGATGCAACTCCAGGCCGTACTCATAAAATTTCTCCATTACTGTCGCATTGTAAAGATATGGTCCATCGTCGATCTTGCACTCCGAAATCCAGACTGGTAATCGCCAAGCTCTCGCTCTGCTACTACTGACACCCTTTCTGTTATAAGTGCCGCCAAGATTTTATAGGTTACGCTCAGCAACGATATCCCTCTGTAGTTCTCGCATTTCAACCGGTTACCTTTTTTATAAACGGGGATAATTAAGGCAGTTGCCCATTCTTTTGGCATTTCCTCTCCCAACCACACATTTAGGATCAGGTTGTATAATTCTTCCTGAAGGCGTTCACCCCCTTGGCGAATCATTTCTATACAAATCCTATCCTCCCCTGGCGCTTTATTTCCTCTCATTCCTCCTAGAATCCTATCGAAATCTTCCCTCGAGGGCGGCTCCGCATCCTCTTCTTGTGAGATAGCTTCCTCGTCTATCCCCATAACCATTTCACCATCATTCCAAACTTCCCGGAAATAGCTCATCCATCTGTCCACAATATCCTCTTTCCCCAACAGCAGCCTGCCGGCTTTCCCTTCTACACATCCCGTGGCTGGTAACCCTCTTTCACATTTCTGACTTTCTTGTAGAACTTTCTACTTCTATGCTCTTCAAAATCTCTCTGCATCTGCTCTACTATCTCTCTTTCTGCTTCCCTTTTCTTTCTTCTGCACATGAGTCTAGCTTTTGCCCTCTTTTCCCTATAGTCCTGCGCACTTGCCCTTGTTTTCCTTATCAACATCCTTTTCCTTGCCTCGTTTCTTTCCTCTAACGCCCTAGCTACCTCCTGATCATACCAGTCATTTCTTGTTTGTTTTTTCCTGTCTCCCAGCGATTTCTCAGCAGCCGTCTGTATTATCTTTCTTAGCCTAATCCACTGGGTTCCCACCGCTTCTTCGCCACTATCCATTATCTGTCTATCATCCTCTTCTTGGAACAGCCTTTCAATTTCCGTTCTAAAGCTTTCACTGACCTCCTCCTCCTTTAATCTTTCCGTAGCAAACTGCTTCCTCTTTTCCCCTCTTCCTTGCCCTCTAACTGCAATTTTTAGCCCCAATTGTGCCCTAACCAAGAAATGGTCAGAATCTATATCTGCTCCCCTATAACTCCTCACGTCACTAATACTCGTCGCATGCCGCGTCTCTATCAGGACATGGTCTATTTGATTTCTTGTGACACCATCTGGGGATACCCAAGTTTCCAAATGAATACTCTTATGTGGGAACATCGTACTCGCCACTCTCATATTCTTATCCCCCGCGAAGTCAATCATTCTTCTCCCATTATCATTTGTGATCTCATGTTTGCTATATCTACCAATGACTGGCTTGAAAACATCCTCCTTGCCTACTTTCGCATTGAAATCACCGAGCACTACTTTTACATCATGCCCGGGAACACCAGCAAACACTCGCTCCAATTCCGCGTAAAATTCCTCCTTTATATCCTCCTCCGCGTCCTCTGTAGGGGCATGTACACTTACCAACGTGATATTGAAAAATTTTCCTTTCAGGCGCAGTAAGCAGATCCTTTCATTAACCGGTTGAAACTTTATTACCCGTTGCTTCATTTTATTGCTCACTGCAAAGCCTGTTATAATAATAATAATAATAATAATAATAAAAACTTTTTCGATAGATCTGCGACTGACGCACGGAGGTTCTAGTTTCGAAGATTTTGTATATATTTATAATGATTTCACTCATACTTGACCGATTCCTATCACAATTGGTGCGATGTGACAAGTTCCTGAGAAAATTGATTTTCTTGAGAATGTTCTGGGCTAATAGGTAGTAACGTTTGACTTTTCTCTAAAGTACCACTTCCGTGCAATGTATGATTTTGCTATATAAAATTAATGCACATAAGAATCATTGCTAGAAATTTAAATTTGAGGAAATGGAAGGGCGGCTATACAGAAAAGATTTTTGAGTTTTTTTGGGGAGGAATTTTCTCAAAAACATCCGTGGCGATTATTGGTATGCACTGCACAGACATAAACCTATATATATCAGTGACGAAACATTTTTCCAAAAAAAGAATTGATTTTAGGGAGCTCCGGAAATTGTGACGTCATATTTGAAATGTTTATTTGTTTCGTTCAATGTTATTGGCGCTGTCTGCTGAACTATAATGAAATCACCCTTCTATTACCACTTCTATTAGTAGGTACTTGTCTCACACTACTTCTACGTTTAAGATTATTGATTTACTCGTATACCAGATTTTATCTTATGTTTTTTTCCAGGTTACTTAATTATTATTTTTTATTATTAATAATCATCATTATTATCATTGCCGGTATTAATTGACAGTTGGCCCCAAGCCAATGAAATATGATCTTCATTTTTCTTACAATTTCATTCTCCTTTTTCATCCATGAAGAGCGATAAAAAAAAAAATGTGATATATAAAGCATAAAGTTAGTTTTGATTTTTTTCCTTTATTTTTATTTTATCTAATTTTTTTGCTTTCTAAAGTCGCCATATTAACTAATGATCAATTCACTAATTGAAAGTTTGGAGAGTATGAGTGCAATCCAATTTTTTTTTAATTATTTTTATAGATTTTCCAACCCTTATCTTGAATTCACTTTTCCAAATATCAATGAAAGTTTTCCAACATCATTATTCGTTTCATACGTCAAAGATAAAGTAAACTTTGCACACAAACTTGGATCATTAAAATCTGTTAAGGAAAATGAGGGAAAACATTAGTTTCAGTAATGAGATCTGCGTACATTTTATTCTTCTGCTCCCTTCCAAGTTATCTTCTTTTTCTTTCCAACAATTATTTCCTTCTTTTTTTTCTAGTTGTAACGTTATATTTACATTTTGCTGGAAATAAAGATAAACATCAACATTTTATCTTCAACTTTTTCATTTGGAATGATGAGTTTGACTAATATACTATCACTTTATTAAAATAAATTCAGATGTATGATTCAGAGCTATCTATCAAGCTATGTACGAGTATACTGTAATACAATTATGCTGTACCACTGCCAAAGTACAGCAGTTTTCCCTTTTAAAAAACTCTTTTATTTCCTCTTACTATCGATCAAATCTACAAAAATAATATTTTACCAGTAGTACATGTTTTTACGTCCATCTGATTACGAAAAATAATGTTTTTAGAGAATGGTCTGTATGTGTGTGTTCTGAATAAAATATCTTAAAAACTATAAAAAACTCAAATTTGCTATTGCGTTTAGCTACTACCACCGTATGTGATACATATCTCAAACAGGATCTGATTTTCGGTCCTAATCGATTTCCTTTAAACCTCCTATTCCAATCCGCACATACAATTACCATAACACTTTTATTATGAAACATTTTAAATTCCAGACTTAAAGGAAATTGGTTAACTGGAAGGGGGATTTAGTTATAGGGATTTCGAGTTTTTTGGAGGGAAATTTTCCTCGAAAACGACTAATTTTTAAGGAGTTGTGAGCTCTCACTCCTAAGAATATTATAAGAATTTGAAGAGAGAGGCGCAGTAAGAGTGACACAATAAGTGTTTCCTGTTCCTTTGCTTTCTTTGTGTTTTTATTAAATTTTCCCCGGATCGCATCATTTCCTTGGAAGATTTCTATTAAAAGGAAATCTAGTAAAATTATTACCTCAGTGTTCATGACAGGAGAAAATAATAAAAAGGAAACAAAAACAGATTCTCCACAAAGAAGCTGAAAGTAAAAACTTAATTCCTCTATTTCCGTCCAAGAAAATGACGGATGATTTTTTTCCTACTTAATTACTGAAACAATAAATTTCCACCAGTTGCTTCATATATATTGTTCTCATTTTTGAGCAATTATAACAAAGTTAGCAAAGTAAATATGGTGATAAATGTTTGTAATTTATCAGTGAAAATCTGCCATAAATTTTCTTGTAGAGTTTAATGGGAAATTTTTTAGTATTGATGGTATTGTTTGACCGGAAGTACATCTTTACAGATTGGTTTCGTAGTTGGTTTTTTGTTTGTTAATTCTTTTCTAAAACAGATCCAAAGATTTTCTTTAAACCAGGAATTCTAACTAGCAACTGTAGCGGGGAAGTTCTACTGGTATATCAGTGTTCGTTAGTATTCAGCCTTATTGAAATTCACTGTTTTCTGGATTATAAAGTAAAGATAACATTCTAATATACTAACTGCTTACGTGCAGAAAATGGACAATGTATCACTTGTAGTACTATTATTGCTTTATTCGGGCAACTTTCTTTACAAAATTGCAAATTTGTTTCAAAAATTTGGCCAATTTTATAATTAATTTTATTAACTACTTTATTAAATATTATATTAAATATGAGAAAGTCGTGAGGGTGTTTCACGCCATTTTTTTTTTCATTTCCATTTACTTACGTTACTTTTACGTGTTTATATCCTGCTCATGTATCTCAATAGAAATACATATGTAAACTCTTTTTTCTTTTATGAATAGAGGCCATCTTTTATAGATCATGTTCCTTCAACTAATGGTTACTCCCTCCAGTTTCTTTCTTCCTCATGTGCTCTCTCTCTCTCTCTCTCTCTCTATATATATATATATATAGGGGGGTCAACACAAAAGTTTAAGGAAACAGCACATTTACCTTTCCCACCAGCACCATATTTTGCTGTCTTTCTTTCTAAATATAACCTTTACCAGATCCCCCTTCATCCAGCACGGTTATATCCTGCAAACAGACAGACTAGTCAGACAGACATACATACTGTATCTGTTGCTCTAAACTTCCTTTCCATTCCATGAGGTTCTCTCCCCCCCCCCCTCGCGCACTATTCAGTAATTCATCTTCATCTTGTACTGTGAATGCTGGTTGGGAGAAATGTGCTTTTTTTTTTCTCTTTTTTATCTTTGTTTCTACTTCCTTTGGAAAAATTCTTTCTTCATTTAAGATTTATTTTCACTAATGGAACATAGATACGTGGGAGGGGAATAAAGAACTAAATTATCTCCAACATGTTAAAAAACAGGTGAAAAAAATATGCATTATTGAACAATTAATGAATAATTTAATGAACTTTTATAAATAAATTACATTAAAATAATTTCTCTCCTACCTGAATGCTAAGTGAGTTACTATTTAGAGCTCTATGTGAGTGAGTTACTATTTAGAGCTGCTTAAATATCACTTCCCCCCCCCCAAGCTATTTTTACTTTCACCTACTCCTAGCTAGTAAGTAGAAGTGTTGCGATCGTGTTAATTGTGCGAAATTGAGTTTTCACCGGAAATACATGTTTTGAGTGTTCCTGAGTGCGACAAAAATGTTTTTAGCGAATAATCTGTACGTATATAAATATATGTACGTGTTTTAACAAAATATTTCAAAATTGAAAAATCGCTGGAGGCTCAGACTTGGTATTCCATTTGCTAAATATGGACTACCGCCTATCTGACATGAACATTTCGAGCAGAATCCACCAATCAAAAAAGCGACATAAACGAATAATTTTTCCAATTCACTGCGATTTTCAGAACAACAGTTAATCCAGAGTAACATAACCTTATAACCTCCCCACAGATATACAACCTGCAAGTGTGAGTGTAACAGACACTGTACGTTCAAGTGAAATCTCTACACGAACTTGTGAATTTGCTCTAACGATGGATGAAAATCCGAAAGCTGTCAGGAACAGTATAAATATGCATGCTACGATGGATAAAATACTAGAGAGTAGAGACTCTAATGATTTCCTTCAAACTGCGAACACTATCGGCACTGATATAAACATGTCACAACATAGAATATCGGGAGACCTGCAAACATGCATATTCGGTGAAAAATGCTTTAAAAAACTTGATGCGTTGCTCATTTCCTGTGACAACAATCAGAAAAAGTGTACACTGATAAAAGCTTGTTAGAGGGTAGGAAACTAGGACAGTGTTTTATAATCATATATGAGAAAATTATGCTACAAAGTTATATTAACGTTAAGAACATTTTTAACAATATTTAAATATCAGACATTCTGGATGCCAATTTTAACGCTATATTTAATTTAAGAACTATACAAGTAAATTAATGCTTTTTTTTCTTAGGCGGTCTTATAACTTAACTTACTAAATCAGATGGCATGGCTAAATCAAAGCAAATACTTTACTTTCGATTTTTTTTAACTATAAATATAAAATTTCTTTCTTTTCCACATATCCTTGGTGCCGAGTAATTATAGAGTGGAAACAACTCCATACTTATAACCATCCAACGATTCAGTGCCCCTATTTTAGGAACTATAGTATCAAATACATTTTTCGGACAAATCAACTAAACTTAGAGCTCTTCTCTGATTGGAAGCCATAATACCCACTTTCTGGAACAAGATATACACTACTCTGGAGTTACTATGCGTTCTGCCCACTAACTTTCATTAATCTCCTTTTCCAAGGGGTCAAACTTCATCTCCAAGTGAGCATAACATTTTCTTCATGTTCTCTCTTTATCTAATGGGCGGTATACTTAACCTCAAAATATGTTGAGAGGTATAATGCCATTAATATCCATTATTTCAAGTTTATAGCAGCAGGTCAGGAATACTCTACTTTCAATATGTTATATTGCATGTTTATAATCCAAACTCATAAACTTTTGTGGAATAAATAAAATATTAAATATATTCCAATAAACTAATTTTAGAGGAATAAAAATTGATTCTGTTTGGCTTGAATTTCTGAGCTTTTTATTTTAATTTTTGTTATTTTAAGGCGCGTCAATATCATTGGCGGCTGGAGCCTTCTCAGTGAAATGCCGGCACGACAGTGAGCTGTAGAGGCTTCTAGGAAGAGAAAATCTAAGAGTAGCACTGCTGGACTCCCGTGCGCTATCCATTGAACTAATCCCTTCCCTGGGACCTTAGAGCTTAAATTCCGGGCATCCAACTTTCTGAGATGGTGGCATTTGGAGTCACTACTATGGTACGTTTTCTCAAATGGTCGGATCCTGCTTTACACATTCGAGCAGTTCCTCAGCATCGACCACCGACGATCAACCTCGTCTTGGCTAATCATGAAGGCTGGTGTCCCAACTTTTGAAAAGTTTAAACCAAAACGCTCGGTGGTCGTATTTCGGTGTACCAATTCCACTCCATCCACTGCACAAATTTCTTAGTCTGCTACCTTTGCGCTAGTTATTTTTTCCCAACAATGTCTCAGCAGATGGCGAATCACAATTTTTTCTTATAGTGACAATTTGGTGCAGATATAGTATATGTCTTTGAGGGTTGGACAGAACATAAAACCTTAAGTTGAATATTATTAGACTTACTGAACCCTGTTTGTGTTAAGTGCGAATATAAACACTGCAAGGGTTTATACTATAATTTGTATAGTGAGAGTATGATAGCGTGAGAAGAGAGTGACAGAGTGACTGGCAGAGTGACGGCGGTAAAACGAAGTTCAATGAACGTTGACGGTTGACGGTACAGCGTCTGAATGATTCAACTGAGAGAGATCAGTGGTCAGGAAATAATGCCCTTTTATACAGGCGGCTGGCCTAGCTCCTACTATTTTGAACTTCTCCTTCTCTCCTGTGCTCCTTAGTTTGCACCCTCTAGGCGCTTAAGATAGGGAGACATGCAGTGAACTTGAAGTGGGGAGTGATTAGGTCCATTACGAAAATTATATTAGTAAATGCGAGGTAAATATGTTTGGGTAGAAAATTGAATTAGTCAAAGTAAACGTTGATATGAATTATATAAACAAATCCAATAAATAGGATTTATTATCTAACTTGAAAGACCAGCAATGTTTTTATGCACAAAAACTTGTGTAACAACTTAATGAAAATGTTTAAAAATAGAATATAGAAACTTTACAAAACCGTTCTCTTATAGAAATGGAGAATCACTATGCTGTGAATCAATTTAGAGGACAATGCGCCAACGATGCTTCTCATACTGCCACCAAATCAATAACCTGCTTTGGAAGTTGGCAAAGTTAGATAGATCTACTGTTTGGTAAGAACTTTCAAAGAGAAATTCTATCAAGAACCCCCACTGAGGGACGGATAGCTAATATTGTGTATAAAATGAGAAGACGATATAAAGTAAACTATACGCTTAACATAAAATATAAAACAAAGCCTGCAATAGTGGGACTTCTCTAGAATTATGAAGTTTTTCTTATACTTAGTGCTCAGTATCGGTACAAAGTTTGGGATTTTCTATTTTTAACATTCTTATCACACTTTAGACATCATTTTTCTCGTTTTATAAATTGTATTACTTTGTCTTACTCCTCTCCATTGGTAAGAGAAAGTATTGCGACCATCTCAATTTTCGAAAGAGTGATTTCACCGGAAATACACATGTTTCATGGGTTCCTCTATTTACGAAAAATGTCTTTTAGTGAATGTGTGAGTGTATATATATAATAAATTTCAAAAACAAAAATTTAGTGTGAAACACTCACATTATTTCTCACTCCAATTAATACGATTTAATTAACAAATTTTCTTTAAATTTGCAACGTCACAACGTTTAGTTGGGCTGGCGCCCCAAAAAAATGGTAGGGATTATTCTTGTATATCAAAGCGAACAAAGTGTGGAGAGCTTTCAGTCAAAAACAGCAAAGCGTGTGCTGTTTAAATTCTCTAAAATCCTTTTTTCTTTATTTTTTTTTTGGAAAATGATTCGAATAAAAATGATACGTTTCTATCAGTGCGTTGAGCGCACTCCCAGTTTAAAGAAAATCATTTTAGCCGTTTTCGATTCCAAAAAAACTCAGTAACCTATTTTGTAAAGTCGTAGGCAATCGGTAAACCGATTTTCTTCAAATTTGGAATGCTAGCAACCTCGTAATGTTTATTAATATTTTGTATTAATTAGGAAGCAGAACTGTACATTGTACTGAAATGGCACTTTAAAGGAAATCTAAACGCTACTGTTTTCCCGAGAAATCCGAAATATCAATTTTCTCGAGAAAATGATTAAATAAAAGTGATGTATATTTTTGTATGTACATAGTAAAGGACGTTTAAAGAAAACTGTTGGAGCCTCGTTCCAGTAATTTATTGTGGAAAATAAAAAATGAGTAATGTCGCATTTCCAGTTGATGGATTTTGTCTGAAATCTTGTGTCAGATGCGCTAGTAGTGCCTAAACGGAATATCCAGTTTGGGCTTCATGCAATTTACACACACGTCTTGGGTACATAAATACATAGTAATACAGACCATTCGCTAAAAACCTTTTTTCCTACTCAGGAGACCTCCAAACATGTATTTCCGGTGAAAAATCAATTTCGGAAATTCGACACGATCGCAATACTTCCTCTTACTAGGAGGGTAAGATAAAGTAAAAAAAACCGCAGGAAACTGAAACTCGATATTCCCCATCGGATCCAACGTGAAGGTTCAGTCAAAATTCCTCAACCGGAAGTGCAATTTTGCTGATTATACTTTTTAATGATTTTCGTCATTTAAAGATAAACGACCAAATATGTTTTAAAAAGACGAAATTTGAAGAAAAATCAGTTATCCGGAAGTGCAGTTATACAGATCTGCGTTTTTCCACTTTTCCGCGCTTTTTACGGAGGTTTTGGATGCATGATAAGATATTAGAGTTTTCTTTCCTCTAGCGCGTCCATCTGGAGAAGAAGTGCTAACATGGGACACGACAGTAAGATTTTGATGGAAATCTGTCAACCGGAAGTAACACTTTATTGAATGGATTTTTGCAATTTTCTTGAAAATGGCTCCAACGATTTACTTTAAACTTGCTTATATTGATAACATATAATACGAGCCGTATTGATACACATAATACGAGCCGTATTGATACACATAATACGAGTCGTATTGATACACATAATACGAGTCGTATAAACAGCTACAACTTTTATTTGTAACGTTTTTCCGGAAAAATTGATTTAAGAGGATGGGTTTTAGGGGTAGGAGTGGGGTTATGTTTTCCTCTACAGTGTTATTTCTGTTTATAATATCATTTTAGCATCTATATAAAATCAATTGCAATGAACTGTGCTGCTATTTGAAGAAAATTGGTTCACCGGAAGTGCAGAACGGCGATTTTCTCCACAAAGGCACCAACGAATTTCATTAAAATCGTTATAGTAAACCTCTCATTTTTGTTTGATTTAGTTTTGCAAGTAAATTCCTTTAAGGAACCATTTGGGGGAGGAATAAGATCAGACTTTTCTCAAAAAAACAAACAAACAAAAACAGTATTTATAAAGGTGTAGATTCTCCCATTACCAGATATATCTGAAGATAACTAAATATCTGGTAAGAATTATATGTAGAGAATTAGTCAGTTATAACTATCTAAATCGCGATAAGATATAGTCGTGTGAATATTTCACATCAGATTTGTTTTGTTTATATATTTGATTAACATATTTTTATAAACAAATAGATTTATATAATATTTGTTTTATTTCGACATAAATAATGCAAACGTGTTTATTGAATATGTGTTGTAAACAATAGATGACTGATATTCATACGCTTCTGTAAATATGTAAATAGAGTTCATTTTGTTCTCCACTGAACAATAACAAAATGGTAGAAGATTCAATGGAATGGAAATGATTGATAGATTCCGGCTAAAAACGGAAGTACTGAAAATTATTGTAACCTATTATTTAAATTTAGTTCGATTGATAGTTCAACTGAAATTAATGCATTAGATTCTTATTAATTTAGTAAATGTTCCGGCGATTAGTGTAAACAAACTTTAGTTTACTTTAAGTCCTTGACATATGAATCATGACAAGGAACATGGTTGGGAGAATGGGTAGTGTAGATTAGTGAACAGATAACAGGAGTTATTGATGGTTTGCATACAGATGAGCATAAAATTATGGAACAGCATATACCACAATACTCCCTGTGGCGGGGGGGGTAGATAAACTTCTAATTTAGATTTTGAGTTGTGACTGTAATTAGGAAAAGTTAAAAGAAGACATGCTTGTCTAGCTGTTCGAAATTAGCATATGTATGAATGGAAAATTAATAGGTCATAAGAGAACTCTGGTGGGATAAAGCGAGAACTCTTGTAAAATAACTTCCAGATTTTAACTTAAATTCCAGGTGGCCCATAAGTCACGAAGTGGTTTAATTATTTTTTTGATTTTTAGTTCTGTAACAATGAATTTTGTATGGAAAAAGATTTAAGTGTCTCAAAATACGTTACAAAGACGTCCGGAAAACACTTCAATTTGGCTAGAACGTCTTGCAGGTTGACGTTCCTGCTTCTTCTTCTCGGACCCTCTGTCGTACATTTACGATATCTGCTTCCGTTCTAGCTGAACTGATTCAGCAGATCCGTGCAAGTCAGCTACAAGCCTTGTTACGGGAAACGATTCAGTAAAGTGACGAATCGGTGATTCCTAGGGATTGTTTCTTACATGAACATGACACCGATTTTAGCTCGTTGTTTTGTTTTGTAAATTGTTCCATGGTTATTTTCCCAACATTTCTTTATAAAATCTAAAAAAATGTACAGAGTATCAAAATTATGAAAATCAAATGTTACAACACTTTGAAACCCTTTCGTAACTTATGAACTACCATGTAGAAGTCCACTTTGTAGGGTCCGTCTAAGCCGAGTGATTGACGCTCTCATAATGTAGACGCTAATAGTGCTACTTGTCGCGTATTGAACCCCCGAGTTACTTGTAAAATGGTGATGTTTCACAAGCAATTAGCAACTTGAATTGTAGGTTTTCTAGAAACAAGGAAATCTTGCTGGATAAGAAGAGGCTCATATTTTAGATAATAATGTAATATACTTCAGTTTATGGTGGAAAGAACTGGATATTTAGTTGTTAAGAAGGAGTCGTTGTCGAGTCAAATCCAATGTAACTTAGAAGAACAAATGATTCTTCTTTTTTCTGCATACAATGTAAATAGTCTGTAAAGTATAATTGTGGTTCGCTGGAGTTGGCCTGTTTCGGTATCCTAATCTCATCTAGTTGCACACATTAACTAATCACAAGAAAACTGTCTGTATTGTTTCAGTGTTAGAGCTGCCATTGTAAGTGTTCTGGTATAATCACAGAAACGTCAAGATCTCTAAAGAAATGGTATGTTTAACAGAAATGGGTGGCTTGAGATGCAGTTTGTGAGAGTTTTAAAAAGGTGTTTTTCGTTGGGACATGGAAGTACATGAAATCTCATGGACATTAAAAAATACAGTATTTTCTAGTACAGCGGATGAAGTAATAAGTCTAAAACTACATGTATTCTAAGAACGACAATAGCTGCAATAGAAATCATGGACACAATCAGAAAAAACTCGCCGTGACGTATTTTGGCTAATCTTGCCTATTGCATATTATAAGGCGCCGCCCACAATTGCGTCAATCCATATGTCACGTGAGGCGTGACATAGTGACATATCTTCCTAACGCAGACGATTAAGATTCTGGCCGTAGCAACAAAGTGATCCACTTAGCTAACAACCTAAATGTAGGAAGGAGAAGTTAAGGAGTAGTAGGGAAGTTGAGAAAACATATAAAAAGGCACGCTACTCTCAACTAACTTTCATTAAGGTAACTACTACCATATCAAGAAGTCATCATACACCATCACTCTGCCAGTTCAATCTGTCATTCTCTTTCACGCTACCCATACTCTTTGCTATTTCAGCAGTGTAAAGTCTTTGCAGTACTTTGTACATAATTAATATACTACACAGTATTCAATCTGTGCACTTTCAATGTTATATCACTCTCTCGGTCGAACCCTAGAAAACTCCACTGCAATCCCAATGTGTGTTATGAAGAAAGAAATATATTTCATTAGGATAAGATCATGTTCGATGTTTTTTAGAGGGAGTGGCATTATACTCATATCCAGAGTGACCTGAAAGATCATTGTGGCTCCTATAGTCGGTAGTGTTTGTAACAGAACGTAGTCCGCCTGCAAAGCTCCAGGAAATCTACAGACCATATAATTGTAGCGTATTGTGGGAATGTAGAGGATGTCCAGTGCAGGTATTGTTCATGTTATCTGGCTTATGTGAAAATAACGTTTTATTAAGACATTTTAATCCGGCAAAACGGTTTATATAAGCTGATCTCTTACACTCTTTCTTGAGTGCGTGAGTGCCTCTGTGTGTCTGGTAGACATTCCAAATTTGAAGAAAAACAGCCAACTGGAATACCAGAGAATGGTTTTCGAGTTTGTTTTTTTTAATTTTCTTAAAAAACGAACTATATGGATTTCTTTTAAACTTGGATTAAAAAAATTGAGTTTAGTAGTAGGGTGTGTCAGTTAGGTTTAAATTTCAATCGCCACTACAAGCTTTGTTGGTCGTAACAGAGTGCACCCACAAGGTCCTTCAAATATATAGTAATAATCCCTTTAGTTCAGTTGGGCTTGATAAGGCGTTCAGTAAACTTCTACTGTGTACGCAGCTATTTGTCTTCAAATTCATTGTGTACCCCTCCTAAATTTTCGGATCCCATATATAACTAGTATAAACAGTAACAATGGCAATAGTAATTTTGTAAACACTGACCACTGTCAGAGTACTTTAAACCTAAATATGACTTCCAATAACAATTCTAGCGTAATGCCTTCAGACTTAACATTTCTACTGTAATCTCACCAATGTATTTTGTTTTTTGTTTGTGGTTTATTTTATAATTTTATATGTTTATAACTCTTTATTTATTTTTGTTTTGTATTGTTCCTGAAGAAGACAAACAAAGTTTGTCGAAACGTCGAACGTGTTTAATTATTATTAAAAAACATTTAAAAAAAAAAAAAAGTTATATTTTTTTGGTTTATTGATTTTTACCCTGAATTGGTCGTGAAGCCAATTAATTCTTGTTTTCATATTATAACTAACGGCCAACAAAAAAAATCTCCTGATTATCTTTTAAAATTGTCAGAAAATTATAATTTTGTAATACATGCCTCAGATCAACCTACTTACTTTCCCTCAGATATAGACTGCCTAGTACTATTGATTTACTGTTAATAATATTTCGCCTCTACTGAGCAGATCCATCTTAAGTTATGATCATAATCCAGTTATATTTAATTTGAACTTAAAATATTTAAAAAAGACAACTTTTCTGGTAAAAGATATAAAAAATGCAGATTGGTCACTATATCGTAGTTTGCTAAATAACAACATTGAATTATCTGTAAAAACAGTCGATACTAATTACATAAATTATGAATGCCATAGTTTTGCCAAATTAATAGGGAGTGTATACTGAACCTGTATACTGAACCTGAATTACCTTCTCACATTAAGAAAATAATTTGCTTTAAAAATAAAATTAGGCGTCTCCAACAAAAGTATAAACATCCTTTGTTAAATAGGCTACGTAACAGATTGCAAAAACTGATTACTGTACTAATTGAAAAATGGAAAAACCAAAGGTGGACAGGATTTTTAGAAAACATTGAACCAGGCATCTCTATTGAGAGATACCCATCTCTATGGAGAGTGGTAAATTATTTTAAATCAGAACCCAGTACTATGGATATTCCCTTAATTAAAAATAATTCTTATTTCTATACAGCATCACAAAAAGCAAATATTATGGCTGATCATTTTGGGGCAATTCATAAACAAAATACCAACACGGGTAGAGCACATCGTACAAAATTAATATATAAAACGGTAAAATCATACCTTAATAGCTGTTCTTTTCTGCCTCATGAATGCAAACTGACTACCCCAAAAGAAGTTTTAGGAATTATGAAATCTAGAAAAAATAAAAAAGCACCTTGACAATATACAAAATATACTATTAAAGAATCTTCCTCGAAAGGCTTTAGTGCATATGAATAATCTTTTTAATAGAATCATTACCTCTGGTAACTTTTCCTCTGGAAAATTTCAAAAAAAGTTTGTATAAAGAAACCTGAAAAAACCGGCAACAGACCCCAAAAGTTACAGGCCCATTAGTTTATTAAGTAGAATTAATAAAATTTTGGAAAAACTTGTACACATTAGAATTAATGATTTCTTAAACCAAAATAATCTAATTAGAGACGAACCGGAAAAATTCATAGAGAAAAACACACAGGATTGGTGCTAATGGATGCTGAAAAAGCTTTTGATACCGTGTGACATGAAGTTGTAGTATATAAACTAATTAAATATAATTTTCTAAATTATTTAACCAAAATTATACATTCATATCTTAGTGATAGGAAAATGAGTTCGGAGAGTAAGCCTCGGAACAGAAATGTCTAGCCAAAGGCATATTGCTGCTGGTGTGCCGCAAGGTTCAATTCTTGGACCAACACTTTTTATAATCTATTTCAATTCTCTTCCGTCTACCCCAAACGTGCATTTAGCATTATATGCAGACGATATCCCTTTATACAAATCTTGGAGAATCGGCACCATTTGTCGAAGATTAACAGCTGCTGTAGCGAAAATAAATAAGTTCGCTCAAAGTGGCAAATAAAAATAAATACAGATAAAATAGAAGCGATACTCTTCACAAAAAGAACACCATGTCTTTACAGAAAGATCAAATTTGGGAAAGAGCAGATTCCTTGGAAGACCTCGATGAAATATCTGGGTGTCGTTCTGGATAATAAGCTTACCTTTGGAGCGCATATTAAAGAACAAGTTAGGAAGGGTTTACTGGCGATTAGGGAATTATTTCCTTTGCTATGTAGGGGCTCAAAACTCTCTAGCAGAAACAAGCTCTTAATTTATAAAATAGTGGTCAGACCTATGTTTGTGATATGCTCCGCGGGGGAGTATTACGCCCGAGAGAGCTCCCACCAATTGAGAGGTGCTGGCTAAATAACCCTCTAACAGGAAATTGTTATATTTGAATTGAATTGCAAATCGTTCAGAAACACAATAGTTTATTTGTTAATTATAAAAGTATGGCACTTACATACTTCAATCCAAATGAAATAAATATTCACAACAAAACGGAAAGTGATGGACGATGGTGCAGTTGAAGGATGAAGCGGCTGTTGGCTCTGAGATTGAATGGCTGGTAGCTATGAATCTTGTATGTAGATGTATGGGGAAAAAATTCTCTTGAGAGACACTTGAGTGCTGAGCCGTGATGGGGCCCCACAAGAATCGTTCACAGAGTGCAACGATCCGTTTTTCTCTTAACGAGGTGAAAAACTAATGATGAAAAATATTCACCAATGGCGCTGTGTCGCTATTACATGTAACAAAATGTGTGTCTCTCGGACAGACCCAGCTCGACTACTGATTTGTTTGTAAGAGAATTGCAGCCAGCGCGTGGACTTTGACTCCATACAATTACAAAACGAAAATATTATATTATTAAGTTCTATTTCTGCTGAACTCTGCATTTTTTTTACAAACTTTAACACCTATGTTAATTTCTGCTTGCCCAGCCTGGAACTTAACCTCCTACTCTAACCTAAAAATCACGTCAATTAATTCAAAATAAATATTTAATATTTGTTACTGATTCCCCCCGTTACACAAAAATAGCCACATTGCACTCACTTACCAATATAGAACCGATAAAAGAATATATAATCAAAATTGCAACCTCCTTCTTTGAAAAACTATCGCTCAGTAATAACAAATTATGTCAAAGTACAGCCAAATAGTGACCAAACATTTAATCATAAAAGAGTAAGAGCAGGCATTGACTAATTCTTTAATTCTGTAATGACCAATAAAAATGTATATAGATCCTAAGGTTTTTATAATTTTTCCCTGATTTTTAAAAGTGATTTATCTACTTTATTAAGTTGCTGTAAATAAGTAAGTTGGAGAAGAAAGCAAAGTAAGCTCTCTCTTTGTAAATATTGTATATTTTGTATATGTGTATATCAGTAATAAATACTCTTTCATTCATAATAATCGCTATCACCTGCTTGTTTCCTGATGGCTCCGCCCAACTGTGCCTAAGCACTGGAATTTTAAAGAAAATTTGTTAATTAAATTGTATTAAGAAAAAGTCGTGTGAGTGTTTCACACCAGATTTTTCAATTTTTATTTAGATTTTAAATTATTGGAGAAATAATCTGCCCTTTGTGTGGAATATAACTTAAAGCTGGAATTATTTGTAGTTAAAAGCTGCAAATAAATGTGCTTCATTTACTTTTAACTTCAAAAATTTAATCAAAGAGCAAAGTAAAGTAATAAGATCAGTATTAATCCTTTTGAAAAGGAATTTATTGAATACTTGTATATTATGCATTTAATTAGGTAGATTTGTAAGGAATAAAAAGAAATCTTAGATATTTCAGAGATATATATTGTACAGTGATGATATTGTAAAAAGGTCCTTTAGTACTGTTTTGGAAAACAGATTAAACGAAATATCTCCTAATTATCCAATTTACATTCTTTAGAAATAAATTGAAATTCACTAACTGTAAACCCTTTTTTGTTCAACAGTTGTTTGTTCTATATAATTAGCAAATAATTAGTATTCCTAAGGAATTATAATTTTGTGACATTTAATCCAGATTTTAATATTTTATCGATATTAGCGGTATCGATTGATAATTTCATTTTTGTTCAATTGCTGTTTAATATTAATAAACTAAAAACCAGAAGATCTTCACCATTATTCTATTTGTGTGCCCATTATACCAGTGATTCCCAAAGTCAGCGATACCACCCCTCACCAGTTGGCACTGGAACGATTTAAGGGGGCAGTTGTAACCTCAGGTGAAATTGGAGGGGTTGGGGCAGCGATGGAAGATTAGAGGAAAAGATAAGAAAATTTAAAAAAAACTTGTTCCATCTCTTGTCATAGAAAATCGTAGTGAGGGATTAGGCACTTTAGTTTGGTAGTAAAAGTGTAGAATAGGTCCCCTAGTTGTTAGCGCATTCTACAGTTTTTTTTTTAGAATCTGTACCTATCTCTTGATCTACACCAAATGCGATGCTTCTTATAATTTATTTCCGGTTTTTAAAATAAAATATTTTGTAAGCTCCAGAAATTAGTAGTTATTTTTAATCTCTAGAGATAAAAACAAAAACAAATGGCAATGTTGCCAACTTTCAATTAAACAAAAATATATATTAATAATAATTTTAATAATAACATTACCTAAATTAAGCATTTTAACATTTTAAAATCAATTTAACACTACATTAAATATCAGAAGATGTAATATAATTTTGTTTAACTTTAATTTAATGTTATACAACTTTTCTGAATCTAACTTTCCCATTTTCATTCGACCATATTCTCTTAAAGGTTACCTCACATTTTAAATCAAGGGAAGGGAATAGCTAAGTGGTTAGCGTACTGGACGCGCGTTCGAGTCCAGCTGTGCTACCCTTAGATTTTTTCTTCCTAGGAGCCTCTACAGCTCACTGTCCGGTGGTGGACAGTGTTGTCTGTAACGAGAGAACAGTGTTGTCTGTAACGAGAGAACACTGTCCGGAAGCTGGCAGTGCTCTGAGAAGGCTCCGGGCGCTAATGACCATCAATGTTGACGTGCCTTAAATTAAAATATATATATATAAAAAAAAAAAATTTTAAATGCCACACGTGGCCAACTAAGTCTGACCAACTCTTCTGTATGGAATTGATTTTTCCTAAACACACTTTCATAATAAAAATATAAAGTTGGAAAATTACATATCTTACTTATGACGCACAACTCTCCATATTTTTTACATTATCTTTTGGACGCAATCATACACTCTACTATCACCTCCCTAATACTTTAGATTACAAAAGCTTGAGGCTTACACACAAACAACCCAAATATTATATAATTTTATATTTTGTGTATATAAAACAGTATTATATTATAAACAATTTAGCAACTTAAATCGGCGGCGTCGCCGGCTCCTAGGCCCGCTTTTAACAAATTTTAGGAAAAACTTAAAAGAAAAAAGACTGAAAACTTGGAATGTTATTGCATAATCATAAGAGACGAACTTCCGGTAAGTGACTTTCCTAAACACGGAATTTTAACAACACATTAGATATATCTTAATATTATATAGACGATTTAATCGTATAATATAATGAAATGGCACTTTAGAGGAAACCCAAACGTCAGTTCTTTCCTGGAACTTTCTATGCTATGTCGATATACCAAAGTTAACAGAAATCCTTTGTCGAAACAGTTTTTGAGAAAAATGACCCAAAAAAAATGAAAAATGTATTCAGTACAGTGGTAATTCCGGTCGACCAATTTTGATCGAAAGCCTACCCCTTCCTCTGGTAAAGCATAAACGAAATATCAAGTTTCAGCTTTCTGCGATTTTCCGTTTGTGTAGTATGCTGGCCATACTTGCAAACACACAAAGACAAACCAATTTTTTCGGCCTCAGATAACTAAAAACATAAACGAATATTTTACTCAAATTGGTGAAAACTCAATTTCGACAATTTACTACCTTTTGTGTTCAACAGAGATTCCGTGATATTTTCCTGCCTCATTTTGTGGTCATCGACTTGGTTGCGGGCGTTCAAAATAGGTTTGTACGCCCAGTGTATAAACTGATGACCAATGAACTAACTTTGCTGCCATTCGTTTGACAATTTTTCTACAGAATGCTGCCATGACTTGTTTCCAAAATAGCAGTCTTGCACACCATTTATTACGTTGGACACTTTATGGTACTGATTTTGACAACTAATAGTTTTAATAAAACATCGAAATTTGAAAAAATCAATCAGTTGGGATTGTGAGGTTAGGAAATAAAGAAATGACATGTTTCACATCAGGTTACATTATAATTAAAAAAATATATAAAATTATAGTTCAATATTTTAATAAGAGAAAACTAAAATTGTTTATTCATTCAATTAATGATTTTTTTTTTTGTAATCAATTAATCATTCAATTTCCTCGAATGCATTTAAATTATTTATGTAATTAAAATTCAGATGGCGTTTACTAAAACACCGATACGGATTTATTGAGGGTTGTTAAGTTTTAAAGGCATGATTTGGCTTTATATCAAAAATGTTGGATAAATTATTGCTGAAGTACCATTTGGGAATGACCTTTTTTTCTCTTTTGTTTTTTATCAATAATTATTAAACGTGCTATATATTCTTTAATTTTGACTCCATCGGGAAAATTATTGAAATAATCTGTGGTGAAATTCACACGATTTTCTCCTACTACATTTTCTATTTCATATTTTCATGAAACTTGTAATTTTCAAAATATATGGATTTGTTCTATACCGGAGGTCACGTCCAGGAGAGTGAAGCATCGCAATTCCTTATAGGGAGCAAACCTAAAATTAATTTTATGGGGAAAAATATTTCCAAACAAAGAATGTTTTTTTCATGGATAAAATCTCTTACGAGGTTCCAATATCCGGGAGGTTTCTAGGGAACATATTTCCTTCACCAATATGTGGCATGTATCTAATCGAGGTTTAGTAAACCTTTTCTAAATGTTAGCATTCGCGGTCTGTTATAACAATAATTAGTGTCTCCTCCCCCATCATCCTACATTGCTCTTAGAGTAGCTTTTTTTCAGGTATAATTTTTTTTTTTTTAATTTAAGGTGTGTCAACATCTATGGTATTGGCGCTTTCTCAGTGCACTGCCGGCCTCCGGACAGTGTTCTCTCGTTACAGACACAACACTGTCCATCACCAGACAATTAGCTATAGAGGCTCCTAGGAAGAAAAAATGTAAGGGCAGCAAAGCTGGGCTCGAACCCGGGTCCTTCGCATAGGAGTCCAGTTCGCTAACCACTTAGCTATTCCCTTCCGTTTTAGGTATAATGTCCTTTATGGAAGCCGTTGCCACGAGCAACCTATCTTTTACGGACTTTTTCTGAGTCCGTAAAGAGAATTTAGTGAGAGAAAGTACTGCGATCGTGTCAGATTTTCGAAATTAAGTTTTCACCGGAAATACATGTTTCTAAGTAGAAAAAATTGTTTTCAGCGAATGGTCTGTATGTATGTATGTGTATGTGTGTGTGTGTGTGTGTGTGTGCTCTCCAACGTTTCTATTTAAACTTCCGCATCCTGACTATATACAACAATAGCTGTCATTTGTATTTTGTAATATTTTCTCGAGAAAATATATTTTTGTGGTGGCAGTGGGAGAATAGTAGCATTAGGCTTCCTCTCTAAAGTACCACTTCAGTACAATGTATGGTTCTGCAACCTCTACGATATTAATATACATTAGAAGTTTTCTATGAATTCCATTCAGATAAAAATCCGTAACCCGGAAGCGCGTTGTTATAGAACAGAGAGTTCTGAGAATTTTTTGAAATTTTCTCGAAAATATCGACAATGATTTTCCTTTGAACACAGAATGCTCACTGCATAAGTATATAAATTTATCATTTTTATTTGAAACAGTTTTACAGGAAAAGTGATTTTCATGGAGTTCTGGAGAAAAACCTATGACGTTAACATACAAATGTTTTTTCTGGAGGGGGGTGTTTAAGAGATGTCTAAGAGATTCATTTCAACCGCCATGGACGCTAAAATATAAGCTTATATTATGTTAGCAATTGAACAAAAATTTCCAAGTCTAAACATAATGGTGAATTTTATACTATATAGTCGTAGTACTGACTGCGATATGAAATTAAATTTTCATCAGTAAACTTATCTCTCTAGTTTTTAACTATTAACCTTTTTTTAACTATCAAATAACTGTTGGCACCACTGTTTTGCTAGTTACAAGTCTTGCATTAATTAGTGTATTTAGTTGAAACTGCTAAAGTTAATTTTCTACTCTTGGCCGTTATCTAAAGTGTGTAAGAATATATGCATAAACCCTATAAGAAAGGTGTATAATTTAGTTTTTACCTCTGTCAAATATCAGCAGAGAGAGCAGTGTTGTAATAAGAGTATGGCCAAAACAACGTTGGGTTTTCCATTAAGAGATAATGGGCCGTAGGGTGGTGGAGAAAAATTAAGTGTTACAAAAAAAACAGTATAAACTCATGAAGTTAAACAACATGATTACATCGGAATAACGGAAGGTGGAGGTTAACTAAGTTAAACTTTGAGATTATTATAAAAGCTTTCATAATTTTCCCTTTTACTCCTCCTAGTTAGAGGAAATATTGCGATGGTGCCAGGCTTTTGAAATTTAGTTTTCACCGGAAATAATGTGTTAGGGCCCCCTGAATACAAAAAAAAAGGTTTTTAGCGAATGGTGGTATGTGTAAACGGAATATCTCAAAAATGAATTATCGAGGAACCTCAAACTTGGTACTCCATTTAGGCACTACCATCGCATCTGACATGAAGATTTCGGGCAAAATCCATCAAACGGAAGTGCGACTTTATTCAATGGTTTTGTATATAACTTTTAGAGTTTAGAGGGAACATTAACTTTAATCCTCCCCACAAAATACCTCTAAAAATGGATATTTCTAGAAAAATATCATATAAAAGTGATAGCTTTATCTAAACATGTATCATTAAGTGTGAAAAAATCGTTGAAGCCATTTTCGAGAAAATTTGCAAAAAAGTTGGAAAAATTGATTTAGAAAGTGGCACTTTTGATTGAGGAATTTTGCCACACACACACACACACACACACACACACACACAACCCCATATGTTCTAAAAACCACTTTTTTGGACTCAAAACTTGTATTTCCGGTGTAAAACTCTATTTTAAAAATTTGAACGATCATAATACTTCCTCTTAGCGGCAGTAAGAGAAAGCTATATATATCTATATCGTATATATGTTACCAGCAAAGTATGAAATTCAGGCATTCTATAGAATGCCTAGGCATTTCACATAATATCATGCATGTTTATACTCAGATACCAGATTATATTTCTTATGATAAATTTTGTGTATTTGAAAAATATTCTTTTAAATATTCCTATTATTCATTTGTTAACTTGGGGAAATTCTATTGTAGTGTTTCAGTATAATAAATCATGGTATTCCAAATGGTGTTTCGATAGTTCTGGTACTTTAAGTAAAATAATTTAAGTTTTAAATGATTACTATTACAATATATTTTGAAATCGGAATGTATTAAACTAAATGGGGGCTCGTCCGGAATGAATTTCATACTTTGCCGGTAACATAACTAATATATATATATATATGTTACCGTCAATATATATATATATATATATATTAAAATCCGACAATACATTTATATATTAAAAAACCGTAAAGTACTCTGCCAACAGCATTGAGGTGTGGCAAAAATGAAGGGGGAACAAAATAAATCCCAGTCTTAAGTTTTCTAAACCGCCGGAATATCCAGCTTTTGGAGTACAGTTTTGAAAAAGTTAAGATGGTTTACAAATCTTAGGTTCAGCAGTCACATGCAACAATGGCATAACACTAGATTTGAGAAGATGACAACACCTGCTAATAGAAATTACTCTACTTTTATGAAGCCCTTTAAGAGCAAGTTGTTGTCAAGGTGATCGTATACAAGACCCTTACATATCCGATTCTAACTAAAGAAACATGGGCCCCCCACGCCAACGAAGCAGAATGAGACAGAACTCCTTGTTTCTGAGAGAAAAATTTAATAAGAAAAACATTTGGCCTACTTCTCTGAGGCACTTTGGAGAAACAGAAAGAACCACGAACTAAAGAAATTGTACAAGGAGACAGATATAATTAACGGCTGTTAAAGGCTGTAAATAAGGCAAATGAAAGTGCTGACACTATGTTACGTATGGCGGTAAATGAAATGCCAAGACAAGTTATAATCAAGATGGGTCGATTGCGCGAGAAGTGATGGTCTGGGAATCCAGAACTGGTGGCGAGTTGGACAGGATCAGGAGAGTGGGAAGAAGTTTCTTGAGAGTCTAAGAGATTCCTTAAGAGGTTGCCATGCCATGAATTGATTGATGGAAGGAATATATAAGTAAAAATAATTAATTGAAACTAATTTTCTTAATTTAAAATGAAAATAAGCTTCATAAAACTGCTATTATGGTGGCATTGCAAAACGTAGAAGATATTGGTTATGCTCACAGCAGAGAGGACGATTGAAGAGATCAATTTAGAGTTGTACTTCCAAGTAATCTGATGGTAATGCTCTTAGGAATGTCGTCTAATCTACAGGAGAATCCATGCCATCTAGGACCAGCACACAGGCTAACTCCAGTTAGGTTCTCTCTCTGTACCAATATGTATGTAATAATCTCATAGATAAAATCCCTATCACTATATTATCTCATAGAAATTGGAAATTCCTTCGAAAGAGAAATATGGTGAGAAAAACTCATACGACTTTCTCTTACTGTAATTAATACAGTTTAATTAACAAATTTTCTTTAAAAGTGCAACGTTGACAAAGTTTGTTGAATGTGTGGATGGGGTTCGCAATGCTGGATAACATTTGGTATTTTATCTCTCGTGTATGCACGTTCCTGACCGGTTACGGATTTTCATCCATCGTCAGAGTAAAGTTATCTTGTTCGTGTAGAGAGTTCACTTCAACGCAATGTTTCTTGTTATGATAGCCTCCCGCACATACATACAATCAACAAACCAACAAGTGTCGAATGTAACAGAAACATTGTGATGAAATGAACTCTTTACACGAACTTGATAAATTTACTCTAACAATGGATGAAAATCCGAAACCGGTCCGGAATAAAAGAAATATTCATGCTACAACGGATAAAATACCAGATGTTTACAAAGTTTAATATAGACTGGTCATAAAAAATATATGGTAGGGATTAAAATTGTATACCTGAGCGGATTTGTGTGAAGCACCCTCTGTCGAAACCAACAAATCGTTAGCAATTAAAATTTAAATCTAATTGACAGTCCCCCCCCCCCAACGCCCTTTAAAATCATTTTGGCGGAGAGAAATGTGTCAAGTAAAAGAGGTACGTTTTTATATGTGCAGTGAGCATTCCAAGTTTAAAGAAAATAGCCATTCCAAGAAAATTAATACAAAAAAGTATCCAAAACCTTTGCTATAAAATTCCGATCGATTTTCTTCAACTTTAGAATTCTAGGAATATTTCTAATGTATTTTAATATTATATGTGTTAATTACCATTCTGAAGGGGACTTTACAGAAAAGCATAGCATTATTGATCCTTCAATAATCCCACCACATTAATCAATTGTGTATAGATTGTATATTAAATTTAAAGAAAACCGTTGTTGCAGAAATAAATACTCGAACTATTCAGTAAAGTCGCACTTCTGGTTGTTGGATTTTGTCCGAAACCTTGCTCCTATCAAGTGCGGTGATAAATGCCAAGTTTTGAGTTTCTTACGATTTTTTTTTTAAATGTTTTATTGACGCTAAAAACATAATTTTTTTTTTTTTTTTGGTACCCAGGAGACCATAAAACATGTATTTTCGGTGAATAGTAAATCGATAATTGGATATGATCATTAAAAGGGATAAAGCAGGCTTCACAATATTTCCGCACATTTTCATTGTAAAGTTCATTTAGATTAATGTGTATCCAAAGTTTGTTTTTGTTGTTTTTTTATACATACAAATATTAAACTAGATATATGAATTCTAATTATTTTGCTTCTGGTGTAACTGTTGCGTGTTTCATATTAAATTGATTTCCAAAATAAGTTTTTAATCGGAAATACGTGTATTTAGTTCCCGTTCAATATAAAAGCAATGGCTTAGCTCGAAGTTCAATTTAACTGACACGGCTAATCTGTACGCATAGGAAGCAAAAAAGAGAAAAAAAAAAAAAAAGAGAAAGGATACAAGGCTGTACCGTTATGGACATTTTAATTAAAATGAACTTAATACGAAACAATCATTCGACTTCCACCTACTGAAATTATTGAAATTTTAATTTTGTATTTTTTCAGATTTGCACGTTAGTTTCCCCACTAGTTAGGTTTCCCCCATTCTTGACTTCTCTAGTACAGTTTTTAAAGGCAATTTTAAAATGTCGCCTAATGCATAGATTCCCTAGAACCTCCCAACTTTTCCAGATAAATTGTTCAAATTTAAATGAGATAATGTCTGCAATTAGCCTTCCAAGTTTAAAGAGAACGTTGGTGTCATCTTCCAGAAAATTTCAAAACGAAAAGTTAACTCAGAAATCTATTTTATAAATTCATTCACTTCCGGTTAACTGATTTCTCAAAAAAAATAAATAAAAAGAATTGGAGCAAGTACAGACAATTCGTGAAAACCATTTTTACTTTCTCTTATTTTCGTACTCAGTGAACCCGAACACACGGTTATTTCCGGCGAAAATTTGTCACCGATCACCAACTTCCTCTTTCCTTTAACACCACACAACTTACTCTATACTATACTTCCTCAAAGGTTTTTACTCAAAAATTTTCTTAGATTTTAGTATTTTGATTATTGTTTTGTTACCTTCCATACTGTCCAATGTACAGTTTAAACGTAAACTTGATGTTCAGTTCCCCTAGAATCCCATAAAATTATTTCCTGAACAATTGTCGATCATTATATAAATAGGTAGTTGGTCCTACCACGTTTAAAGTAAAATCGTGGTGTTATTTATCGAGAAAATTTTGGAATAACTACAATATCCAAATAATGTTTCCCAGTTGATTCTTCTTAGTAATATTAAGATGGAGGAACTGTATAATATATAGACATGTCTATTTCATTAAATAAATAAAAGTCTATTTCATTTAACAAAAAAATCACGAAAAAATCTTTAAAATGAATTTTCCAGAAACATGTTTCAAATAAAAGTGATACGTTTCCGTCTATGCAGCCTGGATCGCAAAGTTGAAAATCGAGAAAATTCCAAAAAACACAAAAACCAATTCTGTAAAAACACATTTTTGGCTAATCGATTTACTTCAAATTTGGGATTCCATAAATACCTCCAATGTATTTTAATATTATGTAGATGGCAAAACCATATATTATATTGAAGTGGTACTTTGGAGTGAAAAGCATAATTTTCCCCTCAGAAATCCCCCCAAAAAACTTTTCTGGAAAAATGTTTCAAATAGAAGTAATAGGTATTTGTATGTGTAGATATTATACCAGTTTAAGAGGAAATCCTACGAACCGTATTCAGAAAATTACGAAAAACTATTCAGTAAAGTTGCACCCTTACGATTGTTGAATTTTGCCCGAAAACTTCCTTGCCCAAGAGATATTCTGTTAATACACCCACACACACAGAGACACAAAGACTATTTGATAAAAACATTTTTTCTCGTATTCAGGGGACCCCAAAAATCTGTATTTCCGGTAAACACGCAATTTTGAAAATCTGGTACGATCGCAATACTTCCCTCTTACTATGGAATAAGCGGTAGAAATAACTAAGGCTTCAGCACGCAGTTTTCATATACGTATTCGTCATACATTTTTTTATACATTTGTATACAGACCGTTTATTTACATAAATACATATGTATATAAAAACATGGGATTCACTACAAAATGGAAAATGTTTGTATGGGAAATGATGAGAAAACAAAAGAAAAATTTTAAGTGACCATAAAAACAAATACTGTTTTTTCAAATAAAACGCATTCCTTTAACCTTTTTCTTCTAATATTTTTCTTATTGATGTAAAAAAAAAACCTATTGCGCACGTGATATATTTTCAAAAGTGAATTTTGCTTCTGATTAATTTAAAAACATAAAAAATCAAAATTTGAATGTAACATTGATATTTACCCTATCACATTATAATCTACTCTATTCCAGATTCAACAGTTGGGTCGCTCCTCCTCTTAAAATACACATATCACCGACTTAAACTTATAAGATCAATAAACCCTTCTACTCACCGAGTACAAGAGATAAATTGAGGAATTAAAAGAGCAGCGTCGTCTGGTCATGAGAGACGGCTTTCTCAAATAATTTTCACTCAAAACAAGAACTAATCATTTATTTAATTAATTAACTGACGTTGAACTTTGAAGACTGATCGTTGTTTTGATTGAAGTGTTCTCATTTGCATATTGATGAAATGTTTTTCTTTTTCACGGTTTATATCATCTGTTATAGTATTCTATTCAAAGGTCTTGACGTAATATTTGGAATAGATTACAAACAACAGAAAGCAATGGGGGAAAATAACGAGTAATAAACTCATATAACTTTCTTTTGCTTTCAAAAACACACAGTTCCGACCGTGACCAATTTTCTTAAAAATCGGAATTTTTATTAAACCTTTAGTTCCTTTAATTCCTACCAGATATTCAAAACGTAATTGTACTGATTAACAATGTAAGGGGAAGTCTAACGTTTCAGAACCACCTAAAAATAAGGAAAACTTTCAAATAGAATAGAATGACACGGAGGGGGACTCAAACCCAGGACTGCAGCCTACCCATTGAGGCTTATTGTGCCAACCCCTTTTACTCTCGCCAACAGTTCTGGCGACCATCTCGGTCTGTTTCCGCTCCGCCTGACTTTCCGTGAGTAGGTTGCTTGGGTACGCCTCGAGAGCAATCGCCACGATGGTGCCTCTTCAGGGCCTATTGCCCTTTTCCTCTCCCCTTTAGCCTTGTCCGAATCAGTGCTCGGCGTGCTCACCTCCGATCGTGCCCGCTTGGAAGTCCGCGAGGAGATGGGGAGGGCGGCCACTTGTTCTATCCTCCCCTCGACCCCGCCAGCTCTACCCTGGGCGGTCAAAGTCCTAGCCACGCCAGCTCTCTCCGGATGCTTGAAAGTGGCTCTCCCCCTCTGCTTCTTCTTCCAAATACAATTTGGGATCCACTCCCTCCCCCCAGCAGCTGTCCTGCGCCTCGCCTCCTGCCTACGCTTGGCCTTTTGGGAGTGATCTTACTGTCCCCAAACGTTGAGGGACACTTCACCGAGAAAGTCCGCCATTCAGGAGCCTGGACAACCACACCCTTCAGCAGCCGCCCTCCCATCATCAGCTTCAAATGGGGCAGGTTGATTGTAGTTTCTATAGTAGCAGGCGTTCCTTCCCTAGACCCTGGGGGATAACCACCTGCCAAAGATAGAGAGCTGAGCGAGCCTTTTTCCTCGCTCCCTTTTTCTAGTTTTTTATTTTCTTTGCTGTTAGCTATGTCAAATCCCACGGGCTATGTCATAAAGGTCACTTCTGGCAGAGCCCCGTACCACAGGAAGGCTACATTATAATGGGATGTCGCCCGGTTTCCCAAGGTGACCGCTACACACCCTGTACGCATCCAGCCTCGACGCGCATCACTTCTCGGCTTGGGTAGGGATACCTATAAATGGACGAGTTAGGATACTAGGGATGGGAAGAGAGAAAAAAGAGGGAGACCGGAGGGGATTTGCTCCGGTCCGTCATTTCCCCGAACGGGGTCCGTTAGCCGAACGGGGGTGACTCCCCGTTCCCCAAGGGAGGTGCCCCGAACCACACCGCTGGAGGTGGGGTTGGCTTGGGGAGTTAAAAGCGGACAGAGACGCACTAGGCACTCTGCCCTATTGTGGTCCAAATTCATATAAATCACATAAATTAATAGTAGGTAATCTGTGAACTAAAATTTTAAAGAAAACCTTTGTGTCGTATTCAAGAAAATCGTTGTGAAAATTAAAAAATCTGGTGTGAAACACTCACACGACTTTCACTTACTGCAATTCAATTCAATACAATAATCAAGAAGTTTTCTTTAAAATTCCAACGTTACAATTGGAAGTTGGCTGGGGATTTTACTTGTATACCTGAGCGGCCTTATGTGAAGCGCTCTGTGTCAAAAACAAGAAAGATTCATGCAAATATAAATTTAAACTAACTGGCAGACTCCCTAACACCCCCTAAAATCAAGTTTTTTGAGAAAAATGTTTCAAATAAAAGTGATACATTTAAATCTGTTCAGTTAGAACTGCAAGTAAAAGAAATCATTATCGTCGTTTTCGAGATAATTTCAAAATACTCAAAAAATCTATTCTGTAAAATCGCACTTCCGGATAATCAATTTTCCTCAAACTTGGGATTCTAGCAATGCTTCTAATTTGTATTAACATGTTGTTTATGTGGTAAACCCATATATATTACACTGAAGTGGTACTTCAGAGGAAACCACAACGTTACTATTCCCCCAGAACCCTGTAAAAATCATGTTCCAAAAAAAAGTGATAAGTACATAGTATACGAAACATTTAAGAAAATCATTGGAGCCGTTTTCGAGAAAAACAGTAAAAATTGAACTTCTGGTTGACGTATTTTGCCCGCAAACTTCATGTCAGATGCGGTAGTAACTAGACAGAATATCAAGTTCCAGCTCTTGGAATTTTTCTTTTTTCGATATATTTAGTATATACGAATACTAAAATATGGGTCCAACATAACATTTTGTTATGGACGAAAGATCTCTCTAACATGTATTCTCGAGAATAAAAAAACTCAATTTGTAGAATTTTCTCCGCTCTAATGGACAAATTTCCATACAAAATCGGAGGATTTTACTGTAAATTTAGTTACGTCTAACTTCCACGGGAAAGTGGGGCAGTACTGTAGATACACAACAGCTGGTGTCCCAATATTGGAATTTGCATGTGACGAAGTTTATATGACTAACTGTAGCTCACTATCAAACACACACACCCAACTGCTAAAAACATCATCATATTCAAGGGATTTCAAAAATAAATACTTCTTGTTAAATACTAATTTCAAAAATTTACCGCTATTGCACTAATTCTTCTTACATTAGAAAATAAAGTAAATATTTCAAATATTTTAAAGAATTTAAATTTAAAAGTTTCTGATTAATAAAAACTACAAATAAATACAATGTGAATAAATTTAACAATGAATTAAATAATAGAAAATATTAATACAATTTAGCTTAACTTTAACCTGTTTTAAACTTTTCTGAAGTAAGCTTTCCCTTTTCAATTGACAGCTTCTCTTGGAGGTCACTTTATATACTTGCTAGATTGCGTATCTTATTTAAATATATTTAAATGTTGCTAAAATACTAAATTTAATGCGAGAAAAATGTTCTTTTACAACTCTCATTTGTTGCCACTTTCGCTTGGGCCGTTATACATAAACCTGAAGTCGAGTTTGTAAAAATGGCACTTTACTACACATTGTCAAATCAATAACTAATTTCCTTTTCTTATATTAAATTTTAATTTTTTTTGTTGTTATCTTTTTATGTTTTAGTCTGCCAACTGATGTTAACAGTCGTTGTTTAATGTACGAAAGAAACTATACGGAACTAGTAGTGACACAGAACTACACCATACCACCCCCAGGTACTAGACTGGTACCGTGTTTACATGGCTGGGAATTCGATTATACAAAATATGCTACAACTGTAGTGACCGAGGTAAGCAATCTTAGTTATTATTATTTTCAAAAGCTGTTTCTCTCAATTTTCTGTCTTAAAACAATTATTTACAAAAGTTGAATAATGTGACAATTCATCTTTGATCCACTTATCTTTGATCTTGTTTTCGCATATTACCGCTAGATGTCGGCTAGTTAGATTTCAGTTACTTTATTACATTCGTGAGAAAAAGTAATGGCTGCTTTTACATTCTGACATTTGGGTTTAAAAGTAGAACTTCATTTACTGCTCTTGGTTTAATAATTGCCACATTATTACTTGGTTGCCGGGAAATTGTATTTTTAATCTTTAGACCACTCCACGTGGCATCTCTTCTATTCTTTTCTACTCCAATGCTCTGTCGATTGGACTTACAAATTTAGCACTAGTATTATCTGGAGCGTGGTAATATCACAACCTTCTTCCAATCAAAAGAATACCCCATCATAATCCACCCCACGTCCTTATCTTTTGATATTCGACTATAGTTTGGAAGTGTTAATCAAAATTCCTTACTTTCTTTCCTTATCCCCTTTTATCCATCCATAGACAAGAAGGAGAAGATAGAATTAAAAAATCAAGTACCACTGAGTTGAAATGCTTTTGAGGCCATTGAAAAATGGCTCATACGATAATCCTCTCAATATAATCCTCATCCGGGAGCGCTATAGTGGGAATTAGGCAATTCTGGTTACTCTTGGAGGTCTCGTGATGCTCACCCATACTAAACCTTTTTTTGGGGAGAGATGAGCTAAGGTGATGAACGCGGATCGCCCTCCTTATGAAAACATTACCACAAAGTGGACTCTTAGCAGATGCTTTTTGTCCTTGACGATTTTTCAAGTTTCGCGCAGGATTTCTTGTGCCAAACTTGGAATCGAAGATATCTCTTGACATTAAGCCTATCCTGACTCCATGTCGTGTAAACCCGGCGCCTTGCTGCTAAATTGCTAATCCCAATCTAGTTTCCTCTGATGGACCCAAAATACCACCGAATCCCTTGGGACTCATCTTGCAACATGCGAGTGAAAGTGAAAACCCATCAATTTTCACCCCACCATGTCCCTACCTTTTTGTCTTCTTCCTGTCCTTGTTGTATCTGTAGACCAGATGCCCGATAAGGCTCTTGCACTTTTATTCATCAATGGGTCAGGGATGATGTAAGAGTTTATCCAGGGAGCACAATGGCTCCTTGAGATCTAAGTGCATCTACTTCTTTTCGGAGGCTCTTGAGATCTAAAATAGAATAGAAAACTTTAATTTTCTTTGTTTTTTTCTTTATCATGTACTTCGTGAGGAAGGATACCAAAAATATAGTTAAACAAAGGATACAAAAATAGTAGCTATAGTTCCTTAGTTCCTTGCGGAATCCGGATACCAATAACATAAACCACGCTTATACTGGCACCTCCAATATTCACAGAATATCGTTGAACTATCGAGATGGTTGGTATTTTACCTGGGCACCAACTAGTAAAGTGTAGCTCTCATACATTTACTAATGTAGCTCACATACATTTACTAATGTAGCTCACATACATTTACTAATGTAGCTCTCCATACATTTACTAATGCAGCTCACATACATTTACTAATGTAGCTCACATACATTTACTAATGTAGCTCACATACATTTACTAATGTAGCTCTCCATACATTTACTAACAATTACACATGAACTTTTAGGTTTCCTAAAATTTTCATGAAAAACACTTGAGTTTCCGGGTTGAGACTGCCTCAGTGGTTTGCTAAAAACCAACGTTTCGCCCATGTTGCGATGAGCCTCTTCAGAGTCGCTACACCTTGAAAGCCAATAAGGTAATCCTTATTGGAAAGCCTTATTGGCTTTCAAGATGTAACGACCCTGAAGAGGCTAATTGCAAAATGGACGAAACATCCGTTTTAGCAAACCACTTACGCGATCTCAATCCAGAAACTCAGGAGTTTCGTTTTTCAATTACACATGGTACATTCTAAAGTCAGGCAACTATATTCTATGTAAAACCTACGAGGTTCATAACAGATCATTAAGATGACAGTGTTTTGGGCTTTTACAGCCATTTCCTCTTCGCAGAAACCAAGAGCAATTGTGACAATCTCTGCCATGTTTCCCTTGTTTTAAAATGAAATCTGTTTATATGGGGATAAAAAGAGAGAGCCTCACAATTGGAAAGACAAATCGCAAGAATCAATGCAAGCTAATTCGATTAACTGCCACATTTCGATAAACTGAATGGCTAAACTTTAGGGCAGATCTTGTTGCTACTGCGTGTCCAACAATATATAATAAATTAATTATATGCTAAAATGCTGGTTACTAAAGAGCTTGTTAAATGTAAATAAACGTCTGGTTATTTATAGATCAAAGACAGTCTATATAATGGTGTACTCCACTGGAAATTAATTCTCGTTACAACATTAAGCAAATATTATATATATATGCAAAATCTCTTGTTTTATCAAATTTGTATTAATACTATTTTTCGTCTTTTATTGCGCAACCCTTTCTATCATGTCCTTGAAAGAAACAGAGAAAAAATGAAATAAATAAATAACGTATTGCAATCTTGTCAAATTTTAGAAATTGAGTTTCACCCGGAAGTACATGCTTTTTGGTCCCCAGAGTTCGAAAAAAAAGTATTTCTGGCGAATGATCTATGTGTATGTTGTGTGCTGGTGTGTGTGAACAAAATATGTCAAAAACGAAAAATCGCAGGAAGCTTAAACTTTGTATTCTGTTTAGGTACTACTGCCGCATCTGATACGAACGTTTCCGGCGAAATCCATCAACCGGAAGTGCGACTTTAATGAATTTTTTGTCAATTTATGGGATTTTCTCCGCTTTAACGATTTTTTCTTTAGTCTTCATATATTACCTGCACTATTCTGCAATATTCAACCCTCAGTAATTTTTGTAATTCGGATGCTCTAGCTTGGTATGTATAAAATTAAAAAGTATATTTGGTACTCTTGACGGTCGCCCAAAATTTACTGATCATGAAATGGCCAAATCAGTTGTGACAATTTTATTGAAAGTAAGCGGAAAGCGTCTCACGTCTACCAATTAATTTTAATTCTTATTAATATTATTTTGATGATAGGATCAAATAATTTGCGGATAGGATATTTTAGTTATCGTACATATTATATACATTCAGTAGTTTTTGGTAAATCGTTGGAGCTAATTTGCGAGAAAATCCCAAAAAAACTAAAAAACAAAAATTCCCTGAGTAAAGTAATTCCGGTTGAATGATTTTGACCAAAATCTAATTATCGCGTCCCCCCTCCCCTGATATAAGTATCTAAACCAAATATCAGAAATAAGTTGTCTGTGATTTTCCGTTTTAGAGTATTGCCGCCATACTGGCACCGATACGCGCGAGCACACACAGGCAATTTCTAAAAATCACTATTTCCTTTTCAAGGGACCTCAAAACATAAATTTCCGGTGATAATTTGACACGATCGCAATAATTTCTTTTACCAAAAGTGAAAAAAAGAAAAGAATCAATATTATTACATGGATTTTGATCAGTAAATTAGTGTCAGATCCAAGTGTTAACTAAATGAACTTTCTGCGATTAAGATCTTGTATTAGAAAATAATAAATTAAAAAATTTTCTTTTATATATATAATTTTATTTATAATTTATAATTTTATTTATTATATATAATTTTATTTATTATATATAGATATACAGTTTAATAATATATATTATGTACATTAGAAACTTGTGTATCTCAAAAGCCGTAAACCTTAAAATACCAAATTGGATTATTTATTGTTTATGCGGTAATTTCGTAATAAAATCAATGTACCGGATATGTTATTTTAATATATTTATCTATTACAATTTACAAGGTTCTCTTAAAAAAATCGTCCTGATGAAATTTATCTCTTTAAACGCCCTTTAACCTTACTAAAACAAATATCACGTCAACCATAAAGTGTCGCATAAACTGCCCCTGTTTCTGTGAAATGTTGATTAAATATCACGTATTTCTTAGCTGAATTCGGTTTACTTACAAATTCTGAAAGTTTCACTAAATCTTATCTACCTTTAGAGTTCCCGTGATTTTTCTGTTTTCAATTTATCGATTTTTAAAGCATCAAGATTTTCTATAAACCTTGTAGACCTGTAAAATCTTGTGGGAGGGGTTTATTTTAGTGGATAATCTATGAGAATATTAAATAGAATTTATTCGTAAATTGTAAAATTAAAAAAATCTTTATTGAATAATACTTTAATTGTAATCAAATTTGATTAGCGTGAATGTATTTATTGGTCATTGTTAATTAATGTTTTACACACGGTATTTTTGTTTGTTTTTACAAAATATAAATCCATTCCAGTAAAATAAATCTAATAAAGTAAAGCTTTCCATCAATTTTTTTTTATTAAATAAATATAAACTCTGAAATCAATGATTTATATTTAATTATTTTATTAATTGTTTGGAATTCTAATAAAAAAAAAAGAAAGGAGAGAAATATAAATTAAAATGGTTACTTTTTTATTCGAAAGATAATTAGTTTTTCTGCTTTTATTCTTTTTACTGTGATCGTCTGTGGTGGCTGTGACAGTGGGCACTTGCGTTCTTATACAATCTCACAATAAAATTAGTAATAACAATTGTGTTATAATTTGATACTGCTTTCTTTTCATTTTACATTTTGCCTTTCAATTATTAATCTTCATTTTTTTTCTCTCTAACTGATTAATTTAATTTAATTAAATTTAGTTCTCTAAAATAACTGGTTATTTGGAAGTGAATGAGATAGAAACTTATCACAAAGAAGTGCCAAGCTTTCCGGCCAAAGTGCAGGTAACTTTACTTACTTTAATACTAATATTGTACGAGGAAAGGGAGAGAGAAAAAGAAAAACAAAAAAGAAAGATTCAAAGTCATTTTTCAATAATTATTTTATTACAAATGTATAAATTTAATTAAAAATATATTAATATTTAACTTTTGCTAAAATAAACAAAAAGGCATTTGTTTTGTTAAAAGAATTACATTTGTTTTTTTTTCAATTTTATTAGCAAAGTTCAAAATGATGATAAAGGTTAACTTTTTATTTACTTCATGGTTTTATATTTTTATTATTTCTTTTTTGTATATTTACTTTTCCATTGTAATGTATTCGTAATTTACTTATGTTTTATGCATTTATAAACAAACTTCATTGTCTAAAACAGTTACTAATAAATAAAAAAATAAAAAATTAATAATTTACAATAGCAGATTAGGCGCGTCTTTAATAAAATAAATTGTATTATAATTTATATTCATAAAAATTTTCAATAAATTAATATTTAGGTATTGATGTAGGTGGTAAAAACCATATTATTTCCGGTGATAATTGAAGTTGTACTTCATAGCAATACTGTTCCCCCAGAACCACCAAATATTCGATTTTCCCGGGAAAATGTTTTAAATAAAAATGATAGGTATTTATATGTGTAGATAGTGTAATCTTGGGGATAGATATCGATAAAGTTTAATCAATTTATAAATTGGCCAGTCTAAATTTTTACAAATTAAAAGTAAACACCACTTGTATAGATAACATAACAGTTGCTTTTAATATCCACTAATAACCAGTCCTCGAGTTAATGACACCACTGCATTTACTCTGCAATATACGCGACCAACTTATACTACTTACAAACTAAGTATTATCAATTAAAAAATTAGTATTAGAGTAACGAGAACAAAAGAATAAACCTCCTCGGCAAAATAACATAAAATATCTCAACATAATTAAGCACAAAATGACTTTCTCGCAGACCCATTAAAAGACCGGAAATGTCTGCAATTGTCTCTCTACAAATTCGGTGATGTTCACGCACACATTGCTCAGTTAGTCCACCACCTACACAAAACTCACCGGTGACGTCAGGACTATCTTGCTAGCAGAATTTAGGGCCCAAATTGCTGTCCTCTGTTTTGCTCGTTCTCTCTCTCTCTCTCTCCTTTTGGCAATCGCTCGCATACACTTGTGCACGAGTCGTCGGTCTCAGCCTTCCTGCCTGTCTCTCCTCTCTTACAGCGCTCCCCATTCCAACGGGCTGTGCATGCGTGAGTAGAGGTCCCTCACTACTTTAGCTGCTGCCGTCCAACATCCTATTATTTCTTCGTATTATAACTATTATTTCTTCGTATTATAACTATTACAATAGCGAACCAACTTTAAGGAAAATCGTTGCAGCCTATTTCGAGAAAAACACGAAAAACTGGGAAAAAAATTCAGTAAAATCGCACTTCCTGTTAGTGGATTGTTCCCGAAACTTTCTTATCAGATGCGGTAGTAGTGTAGCTCAATGGAATACCAATTTTGAGCTTCCCGCGATTTTTCGTTTTTGAGGAATATTTTTCCACATACAAAATTTATATATATTTTAAGGATTTCGGCTCGCGAAATGCCTTTTTAATAGTCTACAAGTAATACACAATACATGAAAAGAACAGATTAAAAGATGTACGAACTTAAATCTACCAGTGCTAGAGCTACTGCTTGGCTGCCTTCCTATTTATGATAATCTATTACTCACATATTAAATTACATATGAGAATAGTCACCAATACAAATGATATAATTAGACAAGTTGTTATACACTTCCATATCTTACATATATAAATATATACATATGACCATTCGCTAAAAACATGTTTCTCGTACTCAGCGACCATATAACATGTAAATCCGGACGAAAACTCAATTTCAAAAATTATTAGGAGAAAGAGAAAGTAAAAAAAAAAAAAAAAAAAAAGAGTAAAGTGATTTCTGTTGTCATGTACATACTGCGTACATTGTCATGTACATACTGCGTACATTGTCATGTACATACTGCGTACATTGTCATGTACGAGTATATAGAGTTTAGATGAAGAACCCTAGTATTCTTTTCACCAACCAGAAAACATGGTAGTGAATCGTGAATGGAAAAATGATTAGATTATATAACAAGCTTTAAACCTCCTTCTGTTACTTTCTAAAGAGAAAGAGTGGGAGAGTTAGAGGTTTTCTTGAGCGGGGAAATACAAGGGTAGTTATTATTATCATGGTGGTATTATATGAGCATGTAACCGGAACTAGATTTACCGCCCGCCGCTCCGGAGGTTAGGTTAAATTAAACAAGGAACCACACCCGACAGCTGGGCCTGTGGCGCACCCATTCCAAACTGGAGATTCCTCCCCCAAACCTCCATCCCCACCCCAAACCGCTTTCTACACCGGAGTTCTGTCTCAATTATAAAACTTTAGACGAAGTTTTTTTTTTTTTTTTTAAAAAACCATTAATGAGATCTATGACTGTATGTGTTAGGTGGATGTGTTTGGCGGTTTGTAATTTGAAGTTGGTAGTATTGCGTGAACAGAGTTGCTTTTTTTGTTTATTATATCACATTTTTTTACGCCTATTATCTCTAAAATAATACCTGTCTTATTTAATATCATATCGCATAATTTAATAGTTTAAATATGTTTTTTATTTTTTGGTACACCCCTATATGGTGGTATACGTAATTGTTTCATGAGAAATTGTATTATGAGTTTTTAAAAGTTTATTAATTTCTTATTCAGTTTATTCCGAAAATTAGAGATAATTAAAATGGAGAAGTAACTATTCATAAGCCAAAAAATAATGAAATAGTAGAGGCCGGCAGACCTGTGTAATATAAATTGATGAGATGTATTGTTGTATGTTTGTAGTAGGTAGCGAGCATAGATGAAAGTGGACTTATGTTTAAAAGAGAAGAGAAGTATTAAGAAATAAGTAGAATTCAGCACTAGATTAAAATAAATATTTATTAACTCTAAATGAATTTAGTAACTTTACAAATTGTGAATATTGAATTAAGTTATAAATATACAGAATCAATTATTGATTGATTAAACTCAAATGTTAACACTTATAACTGGCACTGAAGTTAAGAGAGCGACTGCTTGAGACAAATGTTACTAGTTAGAATGCTGGTGAAAGAAGCCTCTTCTTGGTAGTTAAAATCCTTTCCTTCAAGTATGATTGCTAGACGGGGTAAAAGACAAAGCTGACTAAGTTCTCCGACCTCTCTTGTACAGGTTGTCTTGTACCTGGATTTTTACTTCAACAGTTCTAATTTCATTTTATTGCACTAATATATACTTTATTTTGAGTTAAAATTCACTAAAATACTTTTCTCAAAATTATTTCAATTTTTCCATTTGCTTCTTCCACTACACCTGCAAAGGAAGTGTGGCACACCGACTGCACATTAGTTCAGAGACTTTCTGAGCATCTAGTAAAAACCCGACTGTAGAGTCAATTAAACTGAGAAATATTACCAGGAAGCTGCATTCCAAAATTTTCCGGGAGAGTCCCGTTAAAGACTTGCAGAATTTATTTCTATTTGGGAAAACGGAAAGTAGAGCTCAAGGAAGAATCACTGTTCTGGTAATTGAGCATTGCCTTTTAAGGAAGCATCTACATAGTTTGGGTCTAACATGCGCATCGACTTATGTCGGAAAAGAAGTTATCGAGGAAATGTGCGCAAATTATTCACGTCATTAAAGTCGGGAGCATGGAGCCGGGGCATTCAGTACGTTATCCATTCGTCAAAGTACTGAAACAGAGATGCTGTCTGTCACCCTTTGTTATTCAATCACTATGCTGAGCAAGCGCTGAAAAAAATGGAATAGACAATGCTGAAGTAGGGAAGTGGAAACCGTCGAGGTAGTGGAAATCTGTTCACACTATTGAATTTTAGTTTAATTTAAAGCTAATTTTATTTAAGTTAAATAAATTATTTAGTAAATGTAAACAAAGTTTTGAACATTAATAATAATTAATTTTGTTTTAAAAGAATAGCTGTATTTAAATCAAAAATTATTTCTCTTTGTATCTTTTTTGAAGATAAAAAAATATATTCATATGTATTAAAAATATATTCACATATATTAAAATATATAAAAGAAATATAAAACTCTTCCTTCTTTTTATTCAGTTTTCTTTAATTTTCTTTCCGCTATCAGCAGTTATAAGAGAGGAACACTTGTAAGGAAGAAAGTAATTATATTCTGTTTGAAGTATAAAAGAATATGATTATTTTAATATATTTTCTAAGTATAATACATTAAAAAAAAAAATGGTTTGTTTGCCTTTATTTTGAATAAACTTGTTGGGAAAGTTATTTTTAATAAACGGCTAATCCTAAATAGCAGCAACCTCTGTCTCAACCCTTTAGCAAGCTTTGTAACTTGTAACAGTGATAAATTGATGAACATACGAATTGACTCTAAACGCATAATTTTTATTTTAACGAATTTACAAATGCATCCAAACCGGCTAAAATCTCTTATTTATTTATTGGAAGCCTTAGTATCGGAAGGAGTAGTATAGGCAGGCTAGAGTGACCGAGACATGAGTGATTTTTGTTGATAGCACAGCATTTTAGACTTGGCTATCTTAAAACCCTTGAAGAGTGATTGGCTAGTTAGAACTCTTGCTGAGTTTTAACGGTTGATTAGCTAATTTGGCCTAGCTTGGTGAAGATTCGTAAGGGTGAAGATGTTGTAGCGATTGATGTTTCATCATTAAAATTTATCTGATGACTGATCATTAAGCCCCTCAGATGGTCGGCCATTATTTGCCGCTAGCGACAGCTTCTAGGTGAAACTTGGCTGTTGTGGGTGAAGTCCATTTGTCAATATATTGTAGTGGGCGTGATAGATTGGTTAATGCGTAGTTGGTGGCGTCTCAATTCGGTTGCTAATGAAACCGCAGGAATCTTTCGGAATTCCCCCAAAATTAATATTTCTACAAAAAAAAAATGATTACATGCAAGTTATTTATATGCGTTGCATTCCAAGTTTACAGAAAATCGTTAGATTCGTTTTCAAGAAAATTCCCCCAAAACTCAGTAATTTATTCTATGAAGTCACTTTTTCCGATTAATTGAGCATTTTGAATTCTAGCTGTACATTTGACATGTTTCTTTTTTTTAATTTTTTTTTTTTTATTAAGGCTCGGAGCCTTCTCAGTGCACTACCGGCCTCCGGGCAGTGGTCTGTAAAAAAAGCTCGGCAGTTTCTTTTTCATTCTTTTTATGAAAGGAATCCCGTATAACAGACATTTTGCATCGTTAAAAATACATTGGGAATAGGCAGATGGTATGGTGGGGATAAATAAATTAAAAGAAATTTATAAGCGAAGACAAATTTTGATAAATGTTATCTCTAAAGATTGTAAAGTAGATAGTATAGAAATTGAGAAAACCTTTTCATGAGAGAGAAAATATTATCTTCTGTGACCAGAAGGTTTTCAGTACTTCCCACAAGTTCACCACGCCGTAATCAATCATAGTTTGTAATAATGATGATAGCTGCAGTCAACAACAATCAAGAAGGCCAACATAGACAGCGTTTTGTAGGCAATGTATCATTTTCCTTTCTGTAATATATTTTCCAGTCTTGACAACTGTTGAATGTTATATTTAAGTTTAATCATTTTCATTTAAGTGCAGATTTGCTATTCTTTCCTCCATTCGGCTAAAATTCTAATTTTTTTGGAAGTTGTTGGAATGTTTCAAATAAAAGTAAAATTGAATGTGTGGTTGGTTTCACAATGCTGGGTATCATCTTCGATCAAACATTTATGTCCCTTCTAGTATGCTTCATTTTGTTAGTTCTAACCAGTTTCGGATTCTCATCCATCGACAGAGTAAGGCTATAATCAAGTTCACGTAAAGAGTTAACTTCACCTTTATGTTTCTGTCATGGATCACACTCTTATGAGTTTTCAACAGGGATCGGCAACTTATGACCAGGTAACCAATTCCGGTGGTTTAATAGAAAATGACTGTATTATAATTTTAGTATAAATCACGAAACAATCATTGCCTAATTGACGCGCGTAGTTTTTTGTTTATATTCTTAAACTTAATAGAAAATGGTCTTGCGAAAATTTTGGAAATTGATTTTTCCCAGAATTGATGTATTGAAGTCCTCTGAGTGCGAAAAATAATCTGGGAAACACTCATAAGACTTTCTTTTACAGCAATTAATATAATTAAATTCTGCAGCATAAACGAGAATTCCGGAGGAAGCATTTACAAGCGCCTACGCAGAATTTTGCTTAAACCGATTAATTAGCTATAGTAGCAAGTTTGGTAGCTTCTCTAAAAGATTCCCTAAGCCGTTTAGAGCAAGGGGCTGCAAAATATGGGCTGGAAATAAAACAGGATAAGACTAATGCATGGTAACCACTAGAAGATAAAGGAAATTCGCCGAATCAATGGTTGATGAGCATCGCATTAATACTGTAAAAGAATTCCTGGTCTCCAATGTTATCGTAATAGCCATGATATTAAAAGCCGGAATAGGTGTTACACGGCCCTGTTGCCGACGCTCAGTGGTAAATGTCTGTCAATGAAAGCGAAGATCACCATGTATAGGACAATTCTCAAACCAGCGTTTATATGGGCTGTGAGACCTGGACTCTGAAAATGACAGATGAGACGAAACTAAAAGTCTGGGAAAGAAAGTGGTTATGGACAATATATGGACCAGTCCAGGAATTTGGGACATATCGGGTGAGAAAGAATAGAGAAATTAGAGAGTTCTGCGGGGAGAAAGATTTGGTGACTGCAGGGAATATGAGCAGACTGCGGTGGTTGAGGCATCTACACCGTGTGGACTGCCTGCCCTCGTGAGCTGAAAAGGGTATTTTAGGGCAGTCGCTAAGGAATAGACCGCTGGGAAGGCCTTGGTTAGGATGGAGGACGATTTGAAGAAAATGGGAGGAACCATGGCACAAGGAAGCAAATGAAAGGAATGTCTGACAGACAACTCTTCAAGCAAAGGTTCTTCAAGGACCACAGAGCTATAGAATGAATATAATTAAATTGATCAATATTTTTTAAATTTGCAAATTTAATGGAACCAAACCTAATTGATATAAACTTCCCCCTCCCTCCCCCCAAAGAAATCCAATTTTTTCATAAAAATGTTCCGAATAAAACTGATACATTTTTATCTGTTTAGTAGACAATCTATGACGACTTGTCGTAGCCATTTTTTGAGCAAATCTCAATAAGCATGTGTTAACTACGCACTTTTGTTTGGTGGATTATCAAGCAACCGTTTCAGTTCAGGAAACTAAACGGAATTATTTCGTTAACAAAAGCACACATATCTATACACACACGCACATAGACACACACACATACACACACACACACACACACACACACACACACACACACATGTAATATATATAAACAGTTTGTCCATTCTCAGGGGACACAAACATATAATAGTGTTGAAAATTCAAGTTTTGTCACGATCACAAGGCGAATGGTATCTATTTTATGTGTTACATGAGTAAACACTGGGTGTGCGGACCAAATATCTTCATCGAAACAACCGCTGAAAGCTCAAACTTGGTGGTTACCCCCTTCCCTCCACCGCGCCATTTGACAATAAGGTTTTGGTCAAAATCCATTAATCGGAAGTGCGTCTATATTTAATGTTTTTTTCTTCTTCCGTTTTTTGTGATTTTCTCTAAAACGGCTCCAACGATTTTCATTAAATATCGTGTGATATCTCTACACATCGTGTGCTATCTCTACACATCGTGTGCTATCTCTACACATCGTGTGCCATCTCTACACATCGTGTGCCATCTCTACACATCGTGTGCTATCTCTACACATCGTGTGCTATCTCTACACATCGTGTGATACCTAATCTCTTCTGTTTGAAACATTTATCCAGAAATAATTATTTTCAGGGGAACAATAACATTATCTTTCTTTAAAGCACCCCGTCAGTACAATGTATGGCACTTCCAGCTCTGTAATATTAACAAACATTTGTAGCATTGGTAGAATGTCTGATTTGAAAATAATCGGTTAACCGGAAGTGTGACTATACAATAAAATAAGCTTATGAGTTTTCGTAGCAATTTTCTTGAAAATTATTAACTTGTAGCTATTAACCTATCTCTTTTATTTGTAGCATTTTTCTGAAAAAAAAAAATTAATTTTAGGCTCTGCTTGGAATTTCAGGCGGTACTTTCCAAATGTTGTTTATTCAATAATATTGGCGCTCTCTTTTGGACTACAACATAATCATTGTACTAACTGCTGGGTAGGTAGTTCACTTCCCCCACCGCCTCTGTATTTATGTTACAACCAAGACGAGTAAAATTTGAATTTTAAAGAATATTTGTCATTTAATATACAATTATATTAGTAGCAGTTTGATACGTCGTGTGAGTGTTTCACAACCATTTATTTATTGTTTTTTTATAAATCGTAAAGTGATTCGACAAAGCAACATAGTGAATGCAAGATACTGAAAGAAACATCAATCAAAACACATAGTCTGGTGTGTTTGGAAGTGTGAAATCAATCTATAAGGCAGCCCATTCTATGTGGCAAATGAATCAAGTGGGTTTCCTGCCCGTAATGGGGAGGAAATCATAAACGAAAACGTAAACCAGACAAAGTGAGGTTAACGACAAGAGAGGGCGAGAGATTTTCTGCCAGTTTCCAAATCGTAAAAGTATCTCCAGGAATATAATGCTTCCACCAGATGTGTTTAAGTATCAACAATTTAAAGGATGTAATGGTATTGAACAGCAAGTGTGGTTGGGTTTACACTCTGTTTGGGAAATATTTAAATTAATATTAGAAATTCTGGCTCTTCGGTTTTTATTGCCTTATCCATTAAATTTTAATTAATGAATTTAATTATAATCAAGATAAACATTGCAAAATCTGAGGATAATTGAAAGCAATTAATAAAGTGAAATTTTCCTATGGGTCGTGCAAAATATCTAGAACATGGCAATAAGTGCGGTGTACAGTCAAAGCAAAGACATTATCTAAGATAAAGTTGGGAAGATTGCTTGTTTACTTAGTGTTTTGGGCATTTATTCCTGTTTGGTTTAATTTATTTTACATTAAAAGTTTCTTTAAAGGAAGAAATGTCTATTGTAAACAGTACATTTTTTCTAGGACCGCGAATGTATATGACACTGTAAGTCCGGCGTTTAGAATAGGCCTGCTCCTGTCCAGGATGTAATAAGAGGTGACTAAAGACCACATTCCACGTGAAATCTCCCCTATTTTTTCTGAGTAGGGGGAGATAGAATGCTCTTTCCTTTCGATAGACACACTAATTTAGCACTAGGGGGGGGTTATCTATTGGATTCCCTGGATTGTGCGGACAACACAACCTTCTTCCAATAAAAAGAATACCCCATAATAATTCCACAATACGTCCTTACTTGCAGGTATATTTTGATATTCTAGTGTACTTTGGACAAGTGCCACTAACTTGAACTGCTTTTGAGACATTGAAAATTGGCTCATAGGATAAAGATCCTCTTCAGGGGTGGTGTGGTGGGAATGAGGCAATCCAGGTACAATAGATTGTAGAATATATTGAGGTTATAAAATATATTGTAAAAGTTCCATCTTTATAAGAAATACGTTGATTTTTCTTTTTATTTTTGACAATTTCATTATCACTTTTTTCTTTTTTCTTTACAATTTTTTTTTTTTATCTTTTGCTATTTTTCGAATTATTGCTGATTTCAATTTTTTATTTTTATTATGGATAACAAAAATTGTTCGAAAAAAGCTGTACATTTTTCTAGTTCTTATAGTAGTTTCGTTTCCCCCTCCCCCTACCGTTTAATCTTGATACAATAAAGAGGGATATGGATGGAATAAGGAAAGAAAGAAATAAGATTGTTTGCAGATTAAAGATGTCACGAACAATAGTAAGAGGTCACGTCACAAGATTCTTTCTTCCTTCCTCTAACAATCTGTCTCTCACTTTCCCTCACATTTGTTACTTTATTGTTATTATTTTCTGTATGATTGATGTTATTTATTGAATATATATATTTAGATATGTCCAGGAAAATGTTAACTTATGTTTTATCTTATCTGATATTATATTTTTACATTTTTGGAAGAATTTCTACTATTAAAATGGAAAACGTAATGCTTGTGAATAGTCTTCTTCTTCGAATCTCTTCGAAATTCACAAATTTACTTCAAACGAATTGTCAAACAAAAATTTGCTCTATGAGATCTAAGTTACGCATAATTTATGGCAATCCGAATAGAGGGTAATAAAAGAAAATTCCCACACATTCTCACTCCGTGGCTGAGCACCACTATATTTGTTAGTCTGTAAGTGTGACTGAGGTATGTGAAGCGCTAAATTTCCAAATAGCCTGAATGCATCCTCTGCGTTCGTCCACTTGCTTCCACGAAAGTAGAGCAAAGATGTTGCCGGATCCGCGTGGAAGGCAGAATTGAATGAGATTCCGAGCCAATATAACTTATCTCTGGAAACATAGCGATTTTTCACCCTATAGCAGTAATTAAATTCGCTTATCCCATTTGGCTCCAAACGCTACCCCTAAACTGTCATTTAATATTATGTAAGTGCCCCCCCCCCTCGTTGTTCTATATTGTAGGCCAAAGAAACTAGAAGTTTTGATGGAAAAAATTGTCATTAGAACTATTAAGAATTGCCTAAAAAGAAAGTGAAGTGAATGAATTTTGATAAAAAGTAAAAAAAGAAAGATATTTGTGCTAATTAATTTCTGTTTCTCTATTTAAAACTTAGTTCAAAACCTTATTCTCTCTCTGAACTTAACATCATTACTAACTTAACTTACTTGCTAACTACTACCTTCTCGCAGGTTCCCTATTTCCTTAACAGGCTGCGCTGCCTACTAACATTCCTCATTATTTAATTATATTTATACTACAATTACTATTCAATAATTGCGAATTCTATTTCGGTGCGATTTTCCAGACGAACAGTATACAATTACTCTAGCGCTTCATTTAGGAGAAAATTGTATATGATTATTTATGGTATCGTGTAAAACTGATAATTATTAGTGTGAACATGGTAATTAGGTTCAGGGAACAATGAGTATTTCTGGAGCAGTCACTCTACAGTGGTAAAATTATAGGCACAATATATTATATTAAATATATTGATAGATAGAATGTTAGAAAAGTTTAAGGCTATAAAGAAATATACGTTGACAGGCACAATCGATTGAATTTTTTTTTTATCTTTGTTTCTTAAACTTCACATGAATATTATATATATATATATGTATTTATCTTTGTCGAAAGTTTTTCATTGCTTTAAAAGTATTTATTTATAAGATTTATATCGCATATTTGTTCATATTCACAAAACGAACTCAATACGTGGGCTTATATCAATATGGGTTCAATATTGGGCCAACTAGACTCTATTTAACTGTTAACTTTTGTTTTCCAATATTCTTGCAATATATTTCAAAACTTTTACGTATTTATTCGCTGAAATTAAAAAAATAATAAAAGCGCTCTTATTTGGATTGTTTAAGCTAAAACTTATATTGAAAATAAAATAATATAAAAATTTGCATAAAAGGATTGGTTAATTTCATGGAGTCATATAGGATGATTGTAGGCCATCTCAGTGGCGACTGTAAATCCATGAAGCTCATGTATAGCATGTCTAGAAAAATGGATAGCCTGTGTAGGTTTTGTCCGAAAGAAGAGGAAACAGACCTCTACACGCAGTATGGTGTCACAGTATGAAGGCCAAGTGTGGCAGAGAGAGTTCGCCACTTCAAGATTTGCCCAAGCATCTCTCTTCAGACTCCTACGTTTGGTTGCGGAGGGGTTGCTAGCCAACCCATGTGGATTTAAGCTAATCTAGAGTCAAAGAATTTTTGAGTTTTATATTATTTTTTGCTGTTTCACTTTTAAATTCAAATTTTCAGATAGCTCTGGATGGTAGAATTTGAAACATAAATATCTACAATCTAATGTAGAATTTTTTTTTGTTTTAAATTGGAAACATTGTGAACAAAAAGTAGTAATTATTATAGTATGTGCACAATAATTTCACTAAGTATTTACGGCATTTATTGAGATCTGTCTGCCGGAGAAAATAAATAAAATAACTTTAAGTGAAAGCTCTTCCACTTAATCAATATTATTATAATTTTTGGCTGACGGAATAAAGTCCACCATGTTAAAGTGATTGTAAACAGTGTTTTACCAAAACTAATTTTTTTTTTTTTAATTGTCTATGGGGAGGGACCAAGCCCTATGCTATCCAAAGCCCTCCTGGGCCCCTTCCACCTGGGGCGCCTTATGTATTCCACCTAATGTACCTCCTTAATGTATCCGGGAACCTGAATTGTATGTCCCGGATGTAACTTTGTCTCTTGGAGGCATACACCAAATGACCGGTATTCTGCTACCATGCGGCGAAGTCCTTCTATATTATTAATAAAGCCCCGCATGTTCCATTGGATTAAAAACTAAGTCATTTTAGCGACTTATTACAGTGACCACTTCAGGCATGATTTTTCTCGTCGTAAATTGAACATATTCAAGCGATATTTTTAAATAGACATAAAAGTTACACAATTTTTCAGTGTCTACAAACTTGTCTAAAAACTTGTGTGTAGTCCTTAAAAATATATAACCACCATAGAAATCGTTGTGGTATAAATTGCTATTCATTGTTATTTGTTTGATAACAGATCTTATTCTGTGGCGTTCTTACTAGTTTTTCTTTTTGTCCGCCCTTTTCTTTTACGTGTTGAGGGGCGATCTGATAATTCACCCCCTTCCGACTCGGAGGCATCTAAATCCGTCCCTAGTAATTGCCATTGTTGGTAAATCCGACTCCTTGGCCGGCGATGCTCCGTAGGAGCAGTATGTACGAGTGGTGGGTGATCTCCCACCTATTCATATTTCCCCTTAAAGCCGGGGATGAGCTCGCCATAAATTGGTATGCCAATGACTGCTTTATCAGCAAAAGTCACGGACGGTGCCACATAATATTTGCTCTCAACAATCGTCCTAGCTTTGGGCTAGGTCAAATGTTGAAGAGTTTTTAATTTCTGGATCTCTTTCTCTTTCAATAATATTGGACATACTTTTGATTTAGCATTGTGGTCACCCCCACAGTTTATGCATTTTATAGGCGGGCTAGTTCCCCTTCGTGTCTGGTCTTTCCGCAAACACACAATTCTTCTATTGCTTTGCACCGCTGTGATGTATGTCCAAATCGCTGGCACTTATAACAGCGCACGGGCGAAGAGACATAGGGGCGGACTTTGAGCTTATAGAAAGCAGCCTCAATTTCTGTAGGCGGAATTGGGCTGTTAAATGTAAGGACCAGAGAGGCAGTGTCAATTAGACATTCATCCTACCTTCTCTTAATCCTTCGTAAATCAATACACCTTCGGGTGCCAATCCTTCCTTAATATCATCGAGGGCACTGTTTAGGAAATCTCTGCATGCTATAACACCCTGGGATGAATTCAGTCCCTTATGTGGGGCTGCTTCGATATCTATCTCCGAAATTCTTTAAGGCCAGTATTGTTGCTTGACTGGGAGTCGCAGCTTCAATACAAATTGAGCCATCCCCTAGCTTTTTTTATACTTCTTGTCTTACCTAGCGTATTTTTAATAAATGCACTCAATTTAAAGGAACAGCTAGTGCTAAAGCTTCCTTCTTTCTTTTTTAGAGTGAAAAAACGGGCCCAGTTGTCCTGTTCCAAGTTCAGAAATAGTCTCCTTCTTCTTTCCAGTGTTGCCTCCCTTTGCTTTCTTCAGTAGGGAAGAGGGTTCATAAGGTTGCAGCGTAGCTGCAACATTGGCTGAATTAACAGCCACTGCTGACGTAATATCTATGTCCTCTCCAGGGTCTAAGCCAGTTAATCCGTGTCCGAAAGATGATAAAGAATGGATGGGGAGAGGAGTTTGGGGCTGACGGAGAAGAGTGGTAGATTGGTTAAGGGTTTGGGAAATAGGGTTTAAATCATGTATGATTTTGTTTTTTCAGGATCCATGGAGTTCCCATGAGTCGGGACGAACTAAACATCACCCACCGGCAGAGCGTCCTTACCGGAGGAAAGGCCTGCTTACGCACTGAGTTCGGCCTGGTTCTCAGTGGGGCCGATTCAGTGAGCCGATACCCCCGCCCGCAAACCTCCCGGCTCGGTACCTTTCACCGGGATTTAGGGGTTCAAATAAGTGTGTGTGTTGGTGTATGTATGTATGTGTTGTGTATGAGTGATGTTCAATGTGGCGTGGTATCGAGCTAGAGTTCCGTGGGTTGCTAAGCCCATACGGTTGTAAGCCAACCGTCCTTTAATCGCCTCTTACGACATCCTGGACAAGAGCAGGCCTATTCTGTCCCCGGTCCTGCAGGGGCGTATTATTATTGTTCATTTTTCTTACTGCGATTTATATGAATGACAAATTTTTTTCATACTTGAAATTCGTACTAAATATTTTTGTGTCTTAATTTTTTTAAATGTCCTCCCGCCTGAAATGAAATTTCCGGGGTGGGCGGTGGTCGATGTTTTAAATAAAATTTGTAGCTCTTTATATGTTTAGTTGACATTAACAGGGAATTTTGAAACGTGTATTTCCAGTGAATTTCAGATTTCGTAAATTTGACACGAATACAATAGTTCTACTTACGGATGTAAGAGATTGTAATAAATGCAGTGACATTTCCATTCCTTTAAAGATTTTAAAAACCCCGCCCAAATGAACTCAATTATTAAAATTATAATTAATTACATTACTTATTCATTGAAGTGAATTAATAACGGGGTAATTAATGTTATTACCTTATATTGAAATTTAAATACTAATAATGATTTCACTTCATTACATTGAGGAAATTATTCATTCTTGGAACATATATTTTAATCAAATATGATACTGTTGGAAATTAATTATATATATGAGAAAAGTTGCTCTGAAACCAGTAACTCTGCCAGATGGGAAATTAGTTTATAACAAGATTTCGGTGAAATAGCTTTTACTTAATTTCATTAAATTATCCACTTTCCTTTTTAAATCTTTTCTCCTTTTGTTATCCTCCGTCAAGAAAATAAAGATAGCGGTGAGATGTTAGCAAAATCAAATTTATTAATTTATTTATTTTTAAAACTAAATTTTAGGAGGGAAGTTACTTTACTTCAGGATGTTACTTTAAATAACTTTTACGCCTCTCACTCCCACTTTATTTTAAAATCTATTTTATTCTGTAAAGTGGATGGTCAACTAATCCCATAAACTAATTAATATTAGGGGACATATTATGCGTTTACTAAGAATTCCAAGTTTCAAAAAAGATTTGTATATTAAAATTTTAATAATTGAAAGTATTTAATAGCTGATTAGCTGTTTGTTTTTTTTTCACTTTCTCTTACTCTGTAGGAGAAAGTGTTGCGATTGTGTTAAAATTTCCTTGTCGAATTTTCACCGGAAATACATGTTTTGGGGTTCCCCAATTCCGAAAAAAGTGGTTTTCAGAAAATGGTCTCCATGGGAATGTTTAATGTATGTGAACAGCAAAGTTGAAAAACAAAAACAAAAATCGCAGAACATATCTTCACATTCCGTTTAGGTTTCACCATGGGATCCGACAGGAAGTTAATTGTCTATTCCTCAACCGGAAGTTACCACTTTACGGAATGGATTAGTTTTCAGTGTTTTGCTGTAATTTTAAAGGAAAACGGCTCCAACGATTTTCTTCAAACCAACTACACACATAAAGAACTACAACTTTTATTTGAAATGTTTCTCCGGAAAAAATCTTTTAATAGGTTTTTGGGGGAGCGGGCTTAGTTTTCCTATAAGTACTAATTTAGTTGATTGTACAACAACTCAATCATCTAAATAAGATTAATTAGAATTAAATATGTTGCAAAAATTTCGAGTTTGAAGAAAATCGATAAACCGTTTCTACTAAAACAGTGCGTTTTTACTGAACAGTTTTCTGCGATTCTCTCCATAAAAACACCGACAGATTTCAATAAAATTGTAACTACACACACAGATATCTACACTTTGGTTTGAAACTTTTCTGAGAAAGGTCATTTAAAGAAGTTTATAATACTCACTAAAAAATGTGGTGTAAAATATTCAAACGACTTTTTAATTATTACAAATTAATTAAGAAAGAGATTCTTTAAAAAATTGCAATGCTTATAAACATTGATTGGGCTGGCCATAAAAAAAAGTGATAGGGTTTATACATATACGTATGAGTGGTCACTGTTGCCTCTGCTCAACTCCACATGTGCGTCAGTTTAAATTTAAACTAACCGACAGACCTCTGTAAAACCAATTTTTTTTTTTTTTTTTTTAGAAAAATGTTGCAAATAAAAGTGATACGTTTATATCTCTGCAGCAAGCATTCCAAGTTTACAGGAAATCGTTGCAATCGTAGTCGAGAAAATTTCAAAAAACTCGAAAACCTATTCTGTAAAATCGCGCTTCCGGTTAGCCGAGTTTCTTCAAGGAATTCTATCAATGCTTCTAACATGTATTAATATTATACAGGCGATGAAACTATATATTATATTGAAATGGTACTTGAGAGGAAAGCATAACGCTATTGCACCCCCAGGACCACTAAAAATTCAATTTTCGCGAGAAAATGTTTTTAATAAAAGTGAATGGCATGTGTAGATTGTGTAAGAAGTTTAAAGAAAATCGTTTCGGCTGTTTTCGAGGTAATCACGAAAAACTGAAACAAAAAAAATAAATTCAATAAAGTCACACACTTCCGGTAGATGGATTTTGTCCAATAACTTCGTGTCTGATGCGGTAGTATTGGATTAACCGGCATACTAAGTTTGAGCTTCTGCTAGTTGTCGTTTTTGAGATATTCTGTTAAAACACATACACACATATAAGCTGTGGCTATTCGCAAAAAAAACTTTTTTCATATTCAGGGGACTTCAAAACATGCGTTTCCGGTGAGAGATCAATTTCGGAAATCTGGTATGATCGCGATACTTCCTCTTAGTAAGAGATACTAAAAGTTATGCTTTCTTCAAACAACTCATTTTATTTCGTTTAGATTCTCCCATTATATACAGTTGAAGAAAACATTTAGTGAATACTATAAGTTTGAAGAAAATTTGTCAATTACAATTTTGTTAATTGCGATAAGAAAAAGTCGTGTGAGTGTTTCACACTTTCTTCTAATATTAAACTTAATATATTATTTTATTGATTAATTATCATTATTATCATTATTATTATTTTGCTCGAAGCAAACAAATATTTCATAGTGTGTTGTTTGTACACTTGGCCAAAATACCGGTCACGTACGCCAGCGGGATAAACAAGTTCCAGTTAATTAAGTGAAAAGTTCTTGACACAACTATTTGCAAAGGTCAGCCCCACTTTCCCTAGTTAGGGAATGGATATTTAAATAAATTTTGAAAATACATAACAAGGGAAAAATTAAAATAAAAGTGAATATCTTGTTTTATTTTAAATAAATGAAAATTCTCTCATAAAGAAAATTTTAAAAAACTATTTTTCTTATTTGAAAAAAATTTTATGTTTTTTCATGTAAACTGAAGAAGAAAATGATGCTGCAAAAAGTGGAAAATTTTGTTTCTAATTTTAGTAAAATTTAAACTTTATAATTATATGAAGTAAAATTGCCCTTAGGTAAGAGAACTCAGTAAATAAAAATCGATACTCGTTAAAACATCGAAGCAATATTTTAGCTTAGAAAATGCCTGTACTAATTTGTTATTATAATAATGAAATACAATATACTAATATTATACAATATTTATAATAATGCCCTCTTTTGATGGTTATTGTTAATAAAATATAGTGAAAGGTTCTTTTCATACCATCTTGATATTGTATCCCCTTCTTTGCTAATTTATATCACGATTATACACTAAACAATTAGTCATAAAGTTTTTTTAAAAACTATATATATGCTAATCGATAATTATCACCCCTGTAGATCTGGAGCTTAGAATAGGCTAGCTTCCGTTCAGGATGTCGTAAGAAGTAACTAAAGGATCACGTTCCACTGGCATCTCCATTATTCTTTTCTACTCCTCTGCTCTTGGATTTCTGGATGGACCCACAAATTTGGGGATTATCTGGATTATGGATTTCCTGGTCTATGGGGACATCAGAACCCTCTTCCAAGAAGAAAAGAAAAAAAAAATCCTAAATAGTAGGAGTTTAGAGATCATTACGTTTCCTATCGTATTTTATTGCATTTATAAGCAAGAAGGCAAATATGAGTCTGGATTCTACACGTCAGAGATTTTTGAGGCCAGCGAAAAGGTTACACTTGGAGGGTCCAATTATGCCTCACGCACGCTGAACCTTTTCTGGGAGGAGGGGAGAAAAGTGAGCTAAGGAACAGATCTGCTCCCTCCTTTTGAAACATTGCCATAAAATAGACCTCAGCAGATCCTCTTTGTGGAAATTTTGACGGTTTTTCATGTTTGGCACAGTATATCTCATGGATAACGCAGGACATCGAGCTTATCCTGAATTTACGTGGTGTGGACTGGGCATCTCGTCTGCTTCTTTCCTAATCCTAAACTAGTGTCCTCTGATAGATCATTTACAAATATGCACCGGGGGTTTCCTTTCATTGAATTCCTTGAGAGCGTCTTCTAAACCATGGGGACATCACAACCTTAGAGAGAGAGAAAGAAACCCTCATTTCCCACCCCCTTTTTTTTTCAGCGAAATGTGGTCATTTGGTCTTCGACCTTGAATTAGGGGTGTTAATCATAACTCCTTACCTTTTTTTGTCTTCTTCCCTTACCTGTAGTTCCATCTGCAGATGCAATAGCTCGAAAAGACTGGCAATTTATTTATTAATAGAACATGGCTGATGGATGTGTGTATTCAGGAGCCAATGGGAGCCTTGGGTCCAAAGTGCATCTACTTCCTTTGTGAGTATACTAAGGACGTAGGCTGTGTTGATTGGTGACCATGGTTGGGTTATGTTAATTTAAAATAAGCGGCGAAATTTTTCACTTGATTCCACCATACTCTGAGAATTAGATAAGAGAAAGCTATATAAGTGTTCAGACGAGGTTTTCTCTGATTTCATCCATCCATGATCTAAGAAAAAATTGTTAGCATTCAGCGTTAACTTTCTCTTCACAACGCAGAGAAAAAGTACATTTCTTTCTTTTCTTTAATTAATAAGGAAGTAAAGAAATACAACATTTTACTTGATACAGAGAGATTAAATTATTTATATTGTGTTTTAAATGTTAATATTATGCAAATATGCAAATCAAGTGATCAGTTTTGTAAAACATCGAGAGTAATTTTAAAGCAAACCAAGAAACCAACACTGAACAGTCAATGGATGTAGTGGTAAAGAAGATGTTCCCTAACCAGATGTGCTTGTTTTACAGCAACTGTAGGACACCTAATAAAATGATAATTTCCTTCCCCGCACCTTAACTAAAATTTCCTAAAACCAATAAAACAAACTTGAAGAGAGTGTATGATATATATGTTACCTAGTAACTTGATATTTTTTATTATTGGTCTATGGGGAGAAACTCATTAAGCTATCCGAGGCCCCGCTGGAGGCTCATTAAAGCTGGCCCAAAACGGAGAAATGTTTTTCAGACAATACTCTCAATCATTGTACAGTGAGCTGTAGAGTCTCCTAGCGCGAGTAAATCTAAAGAAACTCTGCTGGTCTCGAAAACCGAATCTGCGCGTGCCAAATCTGCGCGTGCCAAATCTTGCACGTTGCCATTGCAGCTAATCCCGCACCTGTATCTTCATGTAACTATCTATCTCGATCTAGAATATAACTTCATATTTTTTTCGGTGCAAATGTTTTTTCTTCAATTAGATTTACATGGCTAGCAACTTTCTCCCAGTATTCAGACACTGCAAAAACATTGCTAGTGCTCCTGACGTGATTACTGCATCATTGACCACCCTCGACTTCATCACTGTATCATTAACAAGATACTCCCAGAATCCACGGCATTCATTAGCATGCTACCTATAATACTCAACAAGCTCCACCCAAATCTCTGCAAAAAAATCAAGGGCAATGCAAGAAAATAGTTAGGTATAGTTAAAAAAAAAATCTTAAGGCGCAACAGCCCATGAAGGGCCAAGGTTTGCCAGACGGCGATTTGTATGGGGGGGCGTATGGGGCACGCCGCAGCCCCTTGCCGTTTAGTTTCAGCTTTTGCTACCTAGGGTGGTACCAATTGTAGCTTCCCCCTTTTTTCACAATGCTTGGTCAACACCGATTTTGCCCTCACCGGGATCGAACCCTGAATTCTCGCACTAAAGGCGAGAGCGCTAGCTACTAGACCATCATCAAAAACACAGGACACTCAAGAAGTTGTCATCACTAGCAACGGTATCGCACTGTCGCTTCAAGACTATAACTATCGATTCTCTCGTCTTATCATGAATTCTCGTATACTATTGAGAGTTTCTAGTTGAAGTAGTGCACAGATTTATTCAAATCAGTTACCCAATCATAACAATGCCTCGTTGACTAGCTACTTCTTCCCTGGTGCAGTAATCCCGGCCTGACAACATGAAAACACCATAATCGTATTTTTCCGCTCTAGTATTATGTTTAAATACAATATTCTCAAGGTCTTTACTTAAATTCAAAAATAATTTTACAGAATTTCAATCGATGGTAATAAATTGTACACTCCGAAGAAGTTTACTACAGAATCTAGAGATTGGCCCATTCTATCACATATTACGTAATAAGAAAAAAAAATTGGTTTGAAACATTCACACAACTTTCTCGTGCTGCGATTTACAGAATTACAAATGACAAATTCTTTAAAATTAATAAATGCTTAGTTGCCTTCAATTTATATGAATAGGCGAATCTAAACTTCACTCTGGATGTTTACTATCCCTCTGTATGGTTACTATCACAAGAATAATGAAATTCATTGGTGTCATTTTGGGGCGAAGATCAAAAAACTGTTCGGTAAAGTTATACTTCCGGTGTACCAATTTTCTTCAAATTCAAAATTTCGGCATCATATTTCATTGCAATTAATATTATGTAGATGACAGAATGATGCAATAAACTGAAATAACACTTTAGAGCTGAACTTAACCCCACTCCCCCCTCCAAAACGTCTCTAAAAGAATTTTTCCGAAAAAATGTTTCAAATAAAAGTTGGAGCTCTTTGTATTAGTAGTTAATACACTCTGTTTTACCGCTATCAAGGATGACAACTGACTGACTGACTTTGGCAGAACAAGACTTTGACTGTGACAGTAACAGAAAGCAAAGAGCCATGATGATCTTGATTGAAAAGAAGAGGTTTACAAGCTGTGTTACTCACACATAGAGGCCTGCAAATTTCACTTTAAAAAAAATCCTTTTCAAACTCAAATGGCCGTTGAAAAACCTATTTCTCCTGATACAAACTCAATTTTTCTTGTATTTTCCTTTGCCAAGTTCCCATAACAATGCTTGCTTACTTCCCTTTAGTTTTGACATTTAAAAGCAACATTGTACAAGTAAATATATAAGCAATTCGAGCACACAATAACTAGATTGCAAAACTGGATAATATAGTAGCATATTGTTTCCCAGTATTAGAACACAATTGTGCTGTTACCCGGACTATAATACAATTATTCCATCGCTGACAACAGTTCATTTGTGCAATACAATATAAGCTAACTTTATTTATGTACCAGCAAGCTTTTAAAGCTTTTTAGAAAAGTGAGCATGATATTTGTAATAATTATTTAGAGTATTACAAATTATGTCAATTTCAGAATTTTATCATTCTATTACTAATAACAATCCTTTACCACAATATTAAATTAAAATGCTTATTATTTTACAAAAATGAGTGCACTAATTTATGAATCTATTGCATTCATAGTGCGATTATTACGATTTATTGCAACAAAAAGGAAATGTTCTTTGTATTGTGGTGTAATTTATTAACAATTTTAGTTTTATCAATGCATTAAAAATTTAGTTTATCAATGTGTAATTTAGTTTATTAATTTCATAGTTCACATGAAGTTTTCCCTGCAGATTCTGGAATTTAAAATATGCCTGCTCCTGTCCAGGATGCCATAGGAGGGGAGCATGCTCGACTTGGAACATAAAATCCATATATTTTGTACCGGGAGATTGGTTCTTTTTATTGATCTTCCTAGAACTATCGTTCCATTGACAAACATTACAACATTACACAAAGAGAACCTATACAAATTCCACAACCCCCCTTCCATATAATATTATTTTTTGATCTACTTCTTTGGATTAGATATGTTTAACATAATTTCTTAATTGATCTTTTAAGTTTCCGCGGCTATTTTCATGAAAAACACTTAAACGCTCCATTAGCTTTCAAAGTGTAACGACCCTGAAGAAGCTCATTGCAATATCGGCGAAACGTAGCAAACCACTGACGCGGATTCAACCCGGAAACTCAAGTGTTTTCATAATAGCTTCATTTGCTTTCTAACCCACTTTATCGCACCTTTAACCGAGGTTACTTAAAATCTTCCCCACCCACAAATCTGTGGGGAGAAGGTTTGCTTTCCCACTGCATTGCTTACTTTCTCATCATCGCCCACCATCTAGTGGACGATATGGTTGGATAGAGCCGCTCTTGGAAATCTCTATACTCTTTGCTCATGCACACACGTTTTTTTTCTGAAAAGATTGAGATAAGAAGTATAGAGCTGAGTCCCGGTTTAAGAAACGGTTTACCCAATGTTTGTCTTGCAAGTAGTTCTGTTTCCCAGAAACAATTTCTCAACTTTGGCTAGAAATTTCTCGTCGAAAATATTTCTGCCATAAACTCTGTTATTCGTTAATGAAACTGAGCTAATATGAGAATTTTTTAATTAGGAGTAAGACCAAAGTGTTTATCTGAACAAAATGCGTCTACGTTTAAATGAACGCAACACCATTTGATTTCATTTAGATATCGTGCATAATGATAGAGTCTGCGTATGTTGTAATAATGAATGGAAAGATTAATCCTACTGACTAACTTTACAGACTTTAACAAATATTTATTTTGTAAGAGTATACAACTATTATAATAAAGCGATAGAAATGATAATTGCGTCAGAGCAAACGAGTAATAGTAGATTATTGGTTGAAGATTGCAAGCCTGCTATAGAAATCTCATTCTTATCCAAGGCGAACACCTTATAAAATAGGAATCCTAGTTCTGGTGGTGGCTAATTCTAGTTCTGGTGGTGGCTAATTCTAGTTTTGGTGGAGGCTAAGCTATCCTTAGTTGCTTAATGTATCTAGCTGTATGTAGTTCCACCATATATGCTAAGGAAAAAAATATTTTGTTACAATATTTTTGGTATTGTGATTTCGTCGGAAGTCAACAGAGGTGCCCTGTGGCTGAAATTATTTTACCATTAGTATTGGTTTACAAAATTGGTGTTCTAATTCTTTTTCGATTTTTCTCTATTACGGTTATTGGGCGTCTCTGAGGGAATGGACACAGGGGGAACACAGCCGTTACTGGAGGCTAAGCACTGGGGTAAAACACAGCAACGTGGTGATGCCCTAGGAGAAGAACCAGAGAGACCCTAGGCTAGGCAGGAATCAGATGTGTCTGATAGCGGGCCTGTTCACAGGGCATGATAGAACCAAAACATCTGCACAAGGTGGGATTAAATAACTCGGACCCCTTGTACAGACTGTGTAAGGAAGAGGAGGAAACGGCCTCTTACCTGCTGTTCGACTGCGTTACAATCGGCAGATTGAGGTACGGAGATTGTGGCACGTTGAGACCGGAGGAGATCTATTACAAGAAGGATTAGTGGGAAGGCACTTGACCTCATAAAGAGGGAAGGTTTCCTCTACTAAAGACAAGGGGAATGGCACAATAAGCCTCAAGAAGCTGGCTGCGGTGTCCGGTTGAAGCCCACTCACACACAATGGTCCAATCTAATGTAAAATGGTTATAACTGTTTTAAACAGATATGATTGGTGAATTTGTTTGCTACAATAGAGAGGATCTTATTTTTGTTCACAAACATTGATTTATGAAACTATTGGTGGAGGAATGTCTGCAATGAGAACTTACCGAATTTTCAGTTAAGCATCCAACATTTCGTACTCTATTAAATTCGAATGCATATGAAACTATATCTTCTTCAGCCGGACTTGTTTTTTCTTCATTTTTTTTATAAAGTCCGGGAGTTATTCAGGTTCCCTAAAGGAAACCAGTTCCACGACGGCCATTCAAGCCTCCATTTCAAGGTTTCAGTAACTCAATATATATATCGAGTCGAAGCAATTTCTATCGCACTAATTTTAATCGCCACATTTCGTTTATATATGGCAAAAAATGAAAAGTTATAAAGCCTAGATTGAATTTGAATTTGGTTTAATCGTGTGAGCATTAAACTTCTAAACGTAATAAGTTACACCAAACTTCTCTTTGAGAAGTAAATCTTTGTATTCCCTGTAACGCAATGTATTATCAGTATATCATGGTGGAAATAACGCATACATTCACTGAATAAGAGAAATTTCCAAGTGAAATTAACAGTTCAGGAGTGAGATTTATATTATTCATAATCACTACAAGTGAAGAACATTTCTCTCAATGGTATTTTATTTAATACGGATATATTAGCATTCATTGACGTTATAGTTTAAAAACTCATTTACATATTACATTTATGCTTTCATTCAATGTCAGTGAATGTTTATTGACTACTTTTTTACTTACTAGTAAGAGGAAGTATTGTAATGTGTCAAAGTTTTGATACCGTGTTTTCACCGGAAATATACATTCTGAGGTCCCCTGAGTCTAAAAAAAGTGGTTATTAATAAATGGTCTGTGTGTGTGAGAGAGAGAGAAAGAGTGTGAATGTATGTGAACAGCATAGCTTAAAAAACGAAAAATCGCAGAAAGTTCAAACTTGATATTCCTTTTAAGGATCACCATGGGATCCGACAGTACGTTATGTTTAAAAATTCAACCGGAATTACTGAATTTTTTTTTACTTTTTTGCGATTTTCTTGAAAACTTGTTACAACAACTACACTAACAAAGAGCTACAACTTTTGATTGAAACAAAAGTTTAAAGGCCCTTTATTTAAGGACACTTTTGGGGAAGGGATGGGGTTATGTTATAATGATATTTTAAGTTTCTGTGGCCATTTTCATGAAAAAATTCTGAGTTTCCGGGTTGAGAACGCTTCAGTGGTTCGCTAGAAACCTAAGTTTCGCCCACATTGCATTGAGCTACTTCAGGATCGTTTCACCTTAAAAGCAAATGGAGTAAACCAGAAACTCAATTTTTTTTATTACTTACATTCTGCTCAACCTAGACTTTCTAATCCACGGACTGAAATTTATCTGTGGTACACACTTGAAGTGGAAATTTCCTTTATTGACAATTTACTATCTTCAATATATCATTCGGCATGCGATGTTTTTATATTGCGATCATTTTTTGTGAGTTATAAATCTGATTTGACTATTGAGATGCACAACTTTGTTTCATACCTACTTTTTGAGTTCTCGTGAACCCGACTCTCTCTTACTGCAATTTACACGGTTATAAATCAAACATCTAATTCTCTGGTTATATATTACAGTAATAAGTAACTAATTAACATGAAAACAAGCATATGATTTTTTCCGATACCAAATTATAGCCAATAAAAATGTACCTTCCACTCTCGCCCAATTCTGCCAAGCTAATTACCAAATACCAACAAAAATACCGAATTTCCCCAATATGCCCCCCTCATTAAAAGACAAATGTCTTTCAAAAACACAAATATACCATTTCTCGTTGAGGTTCAACTTCACTCTGTCCTTCAGTGACACAATCTTCACGATCTTCCATCAAAAGTGGACACAGCTTCACAAGCGGTCTCTTGAATTCGGCCCCGCTAGTATTCACTCGTACTGTTCCGTCAATGCCTGGATGTAGCTTGGTTATCCGAGCAGTCTGCCACTGCAACGGTGGAGTATTGTCTTCCTTAAGGAGTACCAGCGTTCTTACTGGCAATTGATTTCTAGAGTCCTGGAATTTCCACTTTCAATTTCTGGCTTGAAGATAAATATTCCAGCGACCACCTTTTCCAGAAGCATTGTAGCATTTTTGAAGTAACTGCCACCTTTTCAGATGTGATTCTGGAGTACAGGTCAAATCAGGTTCAGGGGGTAAGAGAAGAGAAGAACCAATGAGGAAATGACCTGGTGTAAGGAATGAAAACTCTGAAGGATTTAAGAATAGTGGTGTAAGGGGTCGAGAGTTTAAGAATCTGTGCCAGCAATGTGTTAACCTCTTAGAAGGTCAGCACCGATTTCCGACGACCCTTTTAAGGTGGAACTTAACTGCCTTCACAGCTGATTCCCACAGTCCACCAAAGTGTGGTGATCCAGAGGGTATAAAATGCCATTTAATTCCTTCATTTCCCTTCAAATAAAATCTTAAGTTTCCTCTGTGCTCCTACAAAATTACTTCCGTTATCGGAATAGATATGTGCACCTCCCTCTTCTCGCAAAAAATCGTCTCAACGCTGCTAAAAGTGCCGAAGTGCTTAGATCACTGACCAACTCCAAATGCAAAGCTTAGATACAAAACAAACTAATATGGCTATATATGCCTTCCTTTTGACTGATTTCCTTAATCCTGTTTTAATGTACAGAGGTCCACAAAAATCAACCCTACAGACACTGAATGGGCGAGCGGGTCCTACTATAGACTTAGGAAGAGAAGGCATGAATGGATATATCACCCTTGGATTCGGCCTTTTACATGTCACACAACTATGTACGATTGATCTTGCGGCGCTCTTACCGTTCACAAGCCAATATTCAAGCCTAGTTATGGCTAATAATGTTTGACGTCCAGCATGTAATTTGTCATTAATTGTAACAAGACATCTCTTATATTCCTTAAATTTTGTAAAATGATCCTACTGTATTTTTGAAAATACAATCTCTTTAGGTTTTGCAGTATCTCCTTTAATTTCATATGATTCCAGCCATTTGCATCTACTTTCTAAAAACTGTTCCAAATCATTATAATTTGAAGCCGTTTTGAAGGTGTGGACTATTCCCCTGTTGTGAGCTTGTAATGTCAAATTTACTAGTGATTAGACGGAGCAGTGTATCCCAATATTCTGTTGGCTGATCCAAAGATCTTAAAGCCTTTAAATGTTTATTAAATGTATTTCTGAGGTCGCGTAATCCTCGTGCTGATGATTTATCCATTTTAAGGTAGTTAAATAAAGAAGTTACATCTGACTGTATAATAAGTTTATTATTTTTACAAGAATCACATAGTAATTTCCACGCTACTTCATAATTTTCTGCATAATTTTCTTCTATTGAACTTATGAGATCTGCAGCCTCTCCTTCTAAATAGCCTATAAATAACCAAACTTCTGAACTGGATTTAGACCCTTAACCTGGATGTAGGCTTATATGCTTCATAAAATGTGACCCTATTAAGATAAGATCCATCAAATTTTTGAATGTTAACCTTTGGTAATTTAGCTTGAATCGATTGTAAGTTTTCAACCATATGATCGTTTGGCCGTTGATTTGATTCGCTGTTTATTATATTTAATAAAACTGATTTTAATGTGTAAAATTTGTCTTCAAATTCACCTCTTTCTTGCTCTTGTTTTTCTTGAATTTCTGAATCAAAATTATCCGATCTGATTGCACCTCGACGAATTTTTGCCAAACATCTGGCAGAAAACTTAGCCTACTTTGTAATGGTGTAGTATCTTTTCCTGATATTTTATATTCTTTTACAAAATTTATAATTCTGGTCAGTGATGCCTTTGTTTGACTAATTTTTCAAATATTTTACTTTCGCCTTCCATACTATTTTAATGATAATTACTTGACACAGAAAGAGACAAACCTAAACCTCGAATGAATATGAAAAGAATGTAAATAAATAGAAGGGAGATGGGATTTTAGGATAATGTGTATACCTGAACCTGACTCCCCTTATAACTATCTTGTTCAACCTGAAACTCCAATTATGTGTAAAACTCCAATATTTCCAATTCGGTCCGGTGGACAAATGTTGAGTGCTAAGGAAGATCTTACATCATGTCTAAGCAACAGCCTTAACTAAACTAACTTCCGAATTTGAAATAAGAACAATCTTGAAATTATTGAACCTTTATATTCTTTTTCCGAAAACAAGCATATGATTTTTTTCCCATACCAAATTATAGCCAATAAAAATGTACCTTACACTCTCGCCCAATTCTGCCAACCTAATTACCAAATACCAATAAAAATACCAAAGTTCCCAACAAAATCACTTTCTTTTCAGAAAAACGTTCCCCTCACCCAAAACTCCCTAAAATGAACTTTCTCGGAAAAAGTTTGAAATAAAAATACTAGATCTCTGTACTGATGGTTAGTATAACAAATATAATGAAATTTATTGGTGTTTTTATGGAGGATATCGCAGAAAACTGAAAAAAACTGTTCAGTATGCACGCACTTCCGGATATACGAGTTTTTTCAACTCAGAATTTTGGCATCATATTTATTTTTATTTAATATTATTTAAATGAAGAAATGGTATAATGAACTAAATTAGCCCATCAGAGGAAAACATAATCCTAACCCTCCCCCAAAAGCCGCCTTAAATGAACTTTCCCAGAGAAATGTTACGGATAAAAGTTGTAGCTGTTAATACATGTAGTTGTTACAACAAGTTTAAAAAAATCTGTTGTGAAACAGTCACAAGACTTTCTCTTACTCCAATTTACATAGTTACAGAGTCTGTAGTTTTCTGTAATTTATAATGCTACTGCTTTTTATAATTTATTTGTTTAATTGCACTAATAATTAGTTGATTCCTTTTTTGATATTGTTGCGAGAAACTAGAATTTTGATTGAATTAGCTCTTGCGTAGCTTTCCATCTTTAAAATAATCTTGGAATGGTTTTCAAATCGTCAGGCCTTCAAATTATAATGAGATGTTGATACCGGAAATGGCCACAGGAGTTTTGTAAAGAAACAAAATTCTTTGTTGCACTTCGTTTCTAGTACCATTGAAATTTCAATCTCAACTTTCTCAACGTTCACTCCACTCCTGCCATAAAGAGCTCCGCTTTTGTGCTGGCCTAGAGCTCCTAAGTTCGCCTTTGTATTTCGCCGTTTATACAATGAACAAAATAAAATTGATGTTAAACAGCCATTGAAATTTCTCAAAGAATCCACAATTTTCGCTTAAAAAACTTTTCTTTGACCTGGAGTTTGTAGCCATTCATTATATTGTCCTTAATTTTATGTATGTGGCGCAGTCATGGACGCTAATTCAATCAAAATATAGTTTCTCGCAACAACATACAAAAAAGGATCGAACTAATTATTAGTGCAATTAAACGAAGAAATCATAGAAAGTAGAAGCGTTATATATTAGAGTTAGAAAATCTAGAGAGATTGAATAAATCCAATTATTGGATAGAAAAATAAATAAAATGTGGAAATGTGGATTTAAATTATAAAATAAAAAGTAAATTGGATGGACATAAAACTAATTTAAGTAAACATAAAATTAATTTGAGAAACAAAACTTAATGAAATGACTTTGTTAAGGAAAACATACACTCCCCCTCCCCCCACTTCTTTAAATGAACTTTCTCAGAAAAAAGTTTCAAACAAAAGTGATGGTCCCTATATTCACAGTTAGCGTAACAAATTTAAAGAAATCCGTCGGGGTTTTTTGTTGTTTACAAACACTGACCTTTACTGAAAACCTCTTTTTCGGACTCAGGAAACCTCAAAACGAGTATTTCCGGTGATATTTTATAATCGAAAATTTGATAGGTTAAATTCCTCTCTAGGAAGTAATAAAAAATCAAGTGTGTAGCATTACCTTCACTTTATCTTACTGAAATTGATATATTTAATTGAGAAATTTTCTTTAAAATTGTCAAGTTTAGAAACGTTTAGTTTGTGTGGGCATACAAAAAAGACGGTAGGAGTTTGAGATGTATACCTGGAGTGGACCTTTGAAGACGCTTTCCCTGTTTTAAGAAACTGACTTTGTTACGGTAGTTTTATACTTAACTGAAGATCCACTAGAAACCGCCAAAAATTGATTTTTTCGGAAAAATGTTTCAGCGAAAAATTATAGAGCGTTTTTATCTTGAAATTAACGTTCCAAGTTTAAAGAAAATCTTTGGAGTCGTGTCTGAGAACATTAAAAAAAAACAAACATCAATTCTGTAAAATATCGCATTTTTAACCTAACCGATTCTTTTCTAAATTGGAATTCTGGCATGTGTCTAATCTGTCTTTAGTAGGTGATAGTAGCACAAATTGTACTGAATTGGAACTGTGCGGGAAAGCCTACCTTTAATGCTTGGATAATTAATACCGTCTGTAATACCATTATTGGAGCTGTTTCCAAGGAAGTCGGGAAAAACTGAAAAAAAAAAAATCATTAAAATTGTACTTCTGATTGATGGATTTTAACCGAAACATTCGGATATCAGATGCGGTGGTGATAAGTGTTTGCGGAATACCGAGTTTGATCTTTCTGAAGTATTCGATTTTGAGATATAGTTTTCTCACATAGACTCACACTCACACGAAACACACGAAAATATACACACATTTTTCAAACAACGAAGGACCTTTAAGCATACATTTCTGGTAAAGACTCAATTTCGAAAATTGTCGCGATTGTCCAAGAGAACTATAAAGTAAAAAAGGGTTTTAGTGAATACTGTGTGAATACGAGTATTTCAATACAGAAATATAAGCAGGAAATTCACAAACTTAATATTCCGGTTCGATAACAAATATAGTATCCGATAAAAAGATTTCGATCAAAATCCGTTATGATGGACTGACAGCCATACAGACGTCCACCCACCTATACATCACGTCACAGAAGCCGTAACAGTACCTCCTATCACACCTGTCTTAATATTACACCCATAGGGAAGTCAACACCATCAAGATTTTTATTTTTTATATTCCTGTACTTTGGTTATAAGAGAAATGTCCCCATATTCTAGGAGGCTTTTCAATAGCAGCCTTATCCAACATTCCCGGCCGACCTATATTTAAAATCTTGCTAAAGCAACAATGCATTGTCCGGTCCCCTTCATATGATGATGGTAATGCATAGAGACCATAAGTAGGTCATATAGCATCACGATTACTTTAGGATTAGGATTAGCACTTTATCGCGATGTTTTTTTTTGACTTAATGATCTGTCCTTACAGTGAGTTCAAATAGTTTTCTCCAACTCCTTTCTATCACAATGTTTCAATAATCTTTAGAACACATAAGAGCATCTTGTTATAGTGAAAATGGAAATTTCAGAAAATAGTAGGAATAGTAAAACGTTTATCTTTAAGTCTTGCGCTTATCTAACTTTCCTGATTAAGTCTAGATTTTCTTCAATATATACATATATACATATATATTGGAGTATAAGAATACTCTAGAGGAAGTAGGACTTCCTTTATAATTTTAGTGTGAGTTTTACTTTAAAAGAGGGGTCAGTCTAAGAGGAGCTCCTGACTGATAAACATACATTTGTTCGCATATTTACTGCAGTAAATTTAAAGGGTACGAATAATTTTGATACTTTATCATTTTACATTTTTTTATATCAAATAATTATTCATTCATTAATAAATATATATAGAAAATGAATAAACTCATTTGTTAGAGTATTGCATGTGTCATTCTTTCTAAATTTTAACTTTGAACACCAATTACTTCTACTAATTAATTGAAATTTTGAGAAAAATCGATAAGAGAAGCACAACGGTAAGTAAAGAAAACGTTACAATATATATGTATATTATATATATATATATTTTCGATATAGTTAATGAAGCTTATTAAGTTTTACAAAATCCATATATGCCAGAAATGCGGGATGGACAATTTGTTATTACTAACTTCTGATATGTCTGACAAAAGAGCCACCTCGTACCTGTTGTGGCATGCAGTCACGACTTGTGCATCTTAAGAGTATAGGCTTAATTTAATTTAATATACGTCAATAAAGTGCTACAAATTTCTAGAATTTCAGTAAACTTTAAGTTGAAGTATAGATTAAGAACTTACATCGAAATAATCTGTAGAATCCAGACACACTTTATTTCACACAAGAGATTTCTCAGTTTTCCTTCCCAAAAACAAAAAAAAACACATGCAAGGAAAACAGTATAAGAATAATTGATTATAACTTCAGATCCAAATATTTTATCGTAAATAACTTCTTGATACTCCCTTATGACAGTTTCTTATTTGCTTATTTGAATCAAATGACGTGGTTTTGGCTAATTAACCGCCTCAAATAATTGACCAAATATTTGCTTCAATTAAACTTGTAATGTAATTGAAACTACATTTCTCTTAAGTTAGGAAGCATTGAATATAATATGGTGACTAGGAAATGGCTGTAATGTTAGCGATACACAGCCTATAATTTATGCCAACCATTACAGTAACCCATATTCGAATACATCATTTCCACAATAAATTATATTTCTCCAAAGAGAAACAAAATTACCAAAATAACTTCTTTTAATGATGACATTTCCTGGTTTATTTTTTTCCATCAATAAAGTGAATAAGTGCATAAAGCGAACTATTGTACTCTGTTGTTGATGTCTTTAGTTCCATGAAATTCAGCTATGAAATCCGAGCTATGATTCATTTTACTTTTCAGTTTCCTCAACATAAGTAGATAAATCTTAATTCTCTTAAAGAGGTTTTTAGTTATGAAAGAGAAATCTATTTATTTCTAATTCGGGGCCACATTTCTTTTATTTTGTCACTTTTGTAGCAAACTGAATTATACCGCTTAAGGAAAAGAAAACAAAAAAGGAATTGTACAAGAACGGCATTGAATTTTTTGAGCATAACCACCCTATACACCAAGCTAAGCAATTATAGAAGAGAGGATTTTTCAATGACATTATTTTTGGCGATTAAACGTTGAAAACATATGATGCCTTCGATATTCGTTCTATGACGGTTTCTAGAGGAAAGCCACCTTCAAAACTAATCTTGACGACGCAAGAGTTCATGAAGGGGCAAGATTTGTGAGTAGGTGTGGTTGAAAAACCTGTCACACTTTCACAGACATAGCTGTCCTAAACATACGTCGCAAGATAGCAGCACTACGGTTTCGCATCTGTCCGTGGGGTACATCACACGAAAGAAAAAATACACGCTTGCACTGCCATTTTGAATATGCCATCTTGAAATGCCATCTGTCTTAAGTATAACCTAAAAATTTAGCAGAGCCACTTTGTGTGTTTTTAATCTGTAATTTTTTATATTTATCAAGTTTTACTGTTTCCATGTGTGCCAAAAATCGAAGTGCGAGCCGCGATAAAATATTTTTTAACAAGATAGGAGATTTATCTCCTATAAGACGGAGTTGGACGCAATTGGAAGAGTCTGCTCCTTCATTTAAAACTTCAAACGTGGTCGTACGAGCACTCAAAATACTGACGGTCTGAAAGACCAAATTCGGCTACAATTGGAAGAAATCATCCAAAAAGTCCACAAAACCATTATGAATGATCGGCGGTTGAAATTGATAGAGGTAACTGAGATTGCTCGCATATTGAAAGGGCGCAACACATCCTAATTGAAATCTTGGGAATGAGAAATTTGTCAGCGAGGTGGCTGCCGCGTTTGCTGGCATTCGATCAAAACTGGTATCGGAACAATGTTTGGCTCACTACGAGTCCAACCCAACATACTTCCTGCGGCGGTGGAGTCTGGCTCTAGTAGCCGTGCAAGTAACATCGTCTCTGTAATATTTGTTAATTATTGTCAGTTGAAGAGAAGTTTTTCATTTTTTTTTCTGGTTCACATTATAGCCAGTTGTTTAAAGAACAGTTCACCGAGTTTAGTGTGAGTTAATGCGGTCATTTTGAAGATATAAGTTAAAAATATATCGAATTATTTTAATAAGATTAGGCAGTGCTAGGTGAGTCATCCCCACCATTAGTCTGTTACTCTATATATCTGTCCGCGCACTTTACCAGACGTCTCCTACCTATTCTGCAGTTTGTTCATTAACGTTAATAAACCAAGTAATTAAAATTATGAATCTTACAGTGGAATGAAAACTAGACAAACTACTGTCAGCGGTCTTTTCATTGACACAAGAGATAAATCGAATTAAATTAAGTCAAAATGGACTAGTTATCAAAGTCGATGACTGTCAAAATCAAATTTCTAACTTTACTAAACTCGTAAACGAGGTAGACCGGTTAAAAAACAAAATAACTTACCAAAAGAGAAACTAAACAAAACTGAACGTTCTCTGAGAAATTTAATTCACTAACCTAACCTAAAAAAGTCGATCAATTTAGTTGGAATCCCTTACAGTGAAGGAGAAAATATGCAAAATATCTGTTCTAATAACTTTGAAAATTTGGGTTGTAAAATATCATATAGGGACTTAAATTGTTCATTTAGAATAAAGAAAAAAGATAAAACACACAGCAAAACAATTAGAATTGAATTTCTGCGTTTAATTGATAAAGAAAACTTTTTTACACAGCCAGAGAAGACAGAGACAAATTAATTCTGTTTTCTTTAAAATTAAGCAGCGATAATGAAGATGTTAATAAGAGAATTCATGTAAACGGCGTCATGAGCCTTGAAAATTTGGAGATATTCAAATTATCAAAGGAGTTGCAGAAAACACGTTTGGTTTAAAAATGGAAAGGTATTCGCAGCCAATGAAAATATGCCTACCAAAGTAATTGATAGCAAGGAGGCTTTATCAGAGTTAGTTAATTACCAGACTGACTCGTCAGAATTTAAATCTGATAGTGAACGGAACAATACTATTAGTAAGAAGGTAGAACCTAGCAAGAAGAATAAAAGGAAGGGCCCAGGTAGATTATCAATGAACAGTTCCACACCAGAAGAAAGGAATACCAAGAAAATAAAAGAGGATTCATCCTAGCAATTAATGAATATGTCTACACAGCATTAGAAAAAAAATTACCAAAGGAATTACAGTGTAATATTATATTTTGGAATGTCCATGGACTATTAAATTTCAAACAGGATATGCCCTCGTTATCCCCTGATAATATTTACTGTATCTGTGAGACGGGAATACTTCGGAAACTATTTCCATACCTTCATATATTACAAGTTTTTCATCAGTTATTTCACCAACTGTCAGAGAAAAACACATAGGCAGGGCAAGTGGAGGATTGGCTACTTTCTACAATTTGGAAATATAGCAGCTAGAGGTAATGGCTATATGTGAATACTGGATCTTTGTCTCGTTCTTCTAAAAGTAATGTAGATTGTTCATTTATATTAGGCTCTATTTATTTTAAACCATCATAGTACTTAACTGTGTTTTAAATATTTTGTATAACTCAGTTTACAATATTAAAACAAAATTTAAACATAAAATGATAATTATTGGAGGAGATTTTAATTGTAGAGTCGGGCAGCTGAACCAGTATGGTAGAAATCTAATAGATGGTACTTGCTTCTCTGGTAACCGTTCTAGTAATGATAATATTATAAACAGTAAAGGTGAGGAACTGGTCGAACTTTTTGAAAGTGTGGGGTTTATATTATTAAATGGCCGAACTCCTAGTGACACACTTGGCGGATTTACTGGCATAAATTACAATGGTCAGAGTGTTATAGATCTAGTTTGGTGTAATTTTGAATTTCTCCATTTAGTTTACGATCTCAACATAGAATATATTGTTTCACAATCTGGCCATTTCCCAATAAAAGCGATAATATGTTTTCCCTCTAACTATGAAAACGCAATTTTTAATATTAGTTTAAAGTATATAACAATTAAAAAACTGTTAATGTTTTCTCCGAGAGTAGGGCAGTTACAACACTTAATTCTGACCTAATGTATAATAACTTAGCTTCTGCTATCTATGAAACCTCAGCTTTATTAAACTTATTCTTTAAAAAGAAAAATAATCCAATTAAAATCAATTTTAGAAATGGAAGGTGGTATGATAATGAATGCAAAACTGCTAAACAAAATTTAACAGCAATGTTGAAACACTTAATAAAGTACAATTTTGATGATAATATGAAAAAAGATTATATCAATTCAAAAAGAAATATTAAAAACTTAAGTTTAAAAAACGTAATTATGAATTAGATATTATAAATAAACTAAATGATAATAAAAGTAATAAAACATTTTGACAGACTGTACATAAATTTCAAGTGAAACATAAACAGCCAAATCCAAATTCTGTTGAGCAATGGACTTCATACTTCAAAAGTAAATACTGTGAAAGAATTAAATGTAACAACTCTTGTTTAAATATTTTAGATTCCTTACTAGATGCCCCTATTGATTTAAATGAAGTTAAATTCTCCTTAAATAAAATTAAAAATGCTAAGGCTCCAGGCGATGACCTAATTTCTAATGAATTTTTTAAATGCTTTCCCGAAAATTGGCAGTTATACTTGGTCACATTTTTCAATAGAATAAATTATGGATACGGAAACCGTTACTAGTGGATTGACTAAATCAGTTGTTACAATGTTATATAAAAAAGGTAATAAGTCTTTACCTGAAAATTACCGCCCAATAGCCCTGCTTAACTCTGTTTTAAAAATTTATACGCAGATCATTTTAGAAAGACTCATTATTTTGGTAGATGAAAGAGGTATAATACCTGAAGTCCAAAATAGCTTTCGTAGAGATCGGTCCTGCTTAGATAATATATTTTTCCTTAATGCTATCGCTCAATTAAAAGTTGGCTATAGAAAAAGTGATCTGTTTGTTATTTTTGTAGACTATAGGCAGGCATTTGATAGCATAAATCACAACTTATTATGGCACAAATTAAATAATTTAAAAGTTAGCTCGAGGTTAATTAAATTATTAAAAAGCTTCTACGATAACCAACAATTAAAATTAAAAGTAATGAATTAATCTCGGAAGAAATCGCGATAACCAAGGGAGTTCTCTAGGGGGAAGTATTGTCCGGTTTTCTGTTCAGCCTGTATGTTAATGATATTGAAAGCTATTTTAGATCGCAGGGTATCTCAGGTATACCATTCGATACAATCCATGATGTTTTTATCTCTCTTTATGCAGATGATAAAGTTATCTTTGCCAATTCTTATACTGACGCAAAGAGAAAATTAGAAATTTTAGCCGATTATGCTAGAGAAAATCATCTGCAGATAAATATTTCTAAAACCAAAATTCCTCATTTTCATAGACGCAGAGCAAAAAAGGTAACTAAATTTCAATATCTGGGCGCGGAACTAGAAGTTGTAACCTCCTACAATTATTTAGGCATTCCTTTTTCGGATTCTTGTCTTTTTTATAAAGCCTTAAAGTATGCAGAAACAAAAACAGCCTCAGCTGTATGAGCAGTACTAGATATTTGCCGCACGTCCAAAATAAGATCATGGTACAGCAGAACGCGACTTAATGATTCGATAGCGCTCAGCATCCTCTTCTATGGCGTTGAAATCTGGGGTTAAGATACCTTTATATAATCGAAAAATCCAGTTTAAAGTTTTATAAGAGTCTGTTAAACTAAATAGAAATATACCGGGTTGGATGATTAGAATGGAATTTAACGTAAGTGTTTCAACACTTAAAGTAATTAAATTGGCTCTAAATTAGATTGTAAAGATACGTAAACTGGGAAATAACAGGCTGACCAAGATATGCTATCTCGTACTAAAAGAGAAGCATCAACAGAATATCAAGAATTAACTGGTTCTCCCAATTATACCATATCCTTGAGAGTTGTAATAAGAATTCCATTCTGTCTATAACGGAACCTTCAAAATTTAAAAAAGAAATTAATATTGTCTTGAATGCACTTAAAGAAGATTTAAATAGTAATGATAAAGAATTATTTCAAAGAGCAAAGTACAATACCATTTATAAACAAATTTATGATCCCCAACATAGTTTGCAGCCTTATTGTAATTTAGACGTTTCATTTAATAAAATTAAACTATTTGTACAATTACGTCTCTCACGTAAATATCAAATTAAAATAACACTTGGAAATATAGTTTATATAATCAAGCCCCAAGAAATGTGCACCATTTGTAACCAGAATAGGCGGGAAGATCTGTTTCATTTAATAGCTGTATGTCCCATTTACACACCAATCAGAAATTATTATATTTCTTTCATTAATAAGTTGTTCATAGAACAGTTTCCAGAAATATTCAAGGCAAACAATAAATATAAGTTTCAAGAAATGTTCCTGTATATCAGGAACCTCAAATTAAGATCCTTCGTAATTAATGAATAAAAAGTATTCTGTAATAGAAATATACGTATATATGTGATGATCAAAAAGTTATAGTTTCCACTCTATATTTTTCTTTATTAGTCTTTAAGAAAATTTATATTTTATTTCTTTATAATTATCTTCTAAATGAATTGTTTATTTATTTATTTATTTATTTGTAATATTTTATATATGGAAAGAAAGAAAAAAAGGAAAAAAAAGAAAGTAAATTGTATTCAGTCAGAATCTATTTGTATGGAGGATTGCTCGGAGACATATAAATAAATTATTATTATTATTATTATTATTATTATTATTATTACTTCTTGCGGCGGTTTGTTACTGTGGACAACACCTGGATCCACATTATACGCCCGAGACCAAACAGCTATCGACAGGTAAGTTAGAACCAACCTCATTTTTTTGGGTCGCTAAAGAAATCTTGTTGTAGATTATCTTGAAAAGGGTAGGACGATAACCGCCGAATATTCTGATCTTCTGGACCAGCTGGAGCAAAAAAAGAAGGAAAGAAAGGCTTGATCTGGCGAAGAAGAAAGTTGTGCTTCATCAGGACATGCTCCCAGCCATAAAGCGCTCAGTGTGATGGCTAAAATTCATTAACTGAAGTATGAAGTTGTGCCATATTCACCAGACTTGGATGGTGATCCTTCGGATTTAAGCCTCTTCAGAAACCTGGAAAAATTCCATGCTGTGAAAAGAAATATAGATCCAGTTCTGAAGTCACCGCAACGACGAACGCCTATATTGCAGAGTTAGACGAAAGCGCGTACATAGAAGGAATCCGAGCACATGAACACCGGGGGCGCCACAAGTGGAGAATACATTTATGAGGAGAATATGTAGAGAAATAAAATGAATTTATTTCATTATTTTTATTTCTTCCTTGTTAGGTCGGAAACTTATCATTCCATCCTCGTACAAGTCGTTTTAAGTAGAAATAAACTTGGGAAGATTTTAATCCACAAAGTGGCAAGGTTGCTTGCAGTAACTTCGAAATTAATTATGTTATTGGTACAAAAAAACTTAAAAACGAATTACTCGATTTGAAAGTAAAAGTATTAACGTCTAGCGGAAAATGAAACATAAATTACAATATTATACGCCATTTTAAAACAGTAATAATAATAAATAAATATTAAAAAAACGGTAAGCAACAATGTGCCCCCAGATGAATAGAAAAGAAAATGAAGAAGATAAAATGGAAAAAACCTTTTGGATATGTCAAATTTCAAAAGGAAAAACCTGGGCAGACATTAAGAGCCCCCATGTAATTTATAATTCATGAGCAGTAAGACAGATGGAGCTGATGTAGGATCATCGACGCAGACTGACCTCTCACTCACTCTCTCTAGCTCCCACTCCCCGCCGGAATATTTCTATAGTTGCCTTCATTTTCTAATTCTCTTCGTTCTTCCATTTCTTTACAAAATTCATAATTTATTTAAATTTATTTTGATAGTCATTTTCTTCTTACCTGCATCGACTTCTTCATTTTTCTTTGAATATTTCATTAGAATTCATAATTATATATTAATTTTTTTATTCACCAACTTGATGATTCACTCTCTTTGAAGTAATATAAATTGGTGCCCAGAAATTTTAAACTTTTATTAATTAATTCTTATCTAAATTATTTAAAGAATACAAAAGCAATTTACTAATAATTACTTGTTATCAGACTTTAACATACATAAGCTATGACAGTGACTCTTTTAGGGAGTATCTTGATGATAATTTTAATTATATTTGATCTACGTTTAATACCTTCTACTCTGCCCTTTTTATACAATTTTGTGTCTATCTCTCCTGGAACTTTAGGCAAGCAGTATAGGCAGCGTGCCAGTGATGTTGTCATATGGTGGTTGTGATAAGTGGGCATTTTGTATATACTTCGTTATTACACTTTGATACCGATAACTACTTTGGTATTCATTAATGGTAATTCATTACTTTGGGATCATTACTCGATATTTACTTAATCAAACCTAAAACTTGCTTGAAACTTTTTGATCTTCACAAATATAATTAATTAATTTCTATAAGTGCAGTCCTTTCAATTTTAATAAAGTAAAGTAAACAATAGTTACAGTTATAGTTTTTAGTAGAAAACGTTATAATTACATATAAGTATATTATGTATAAACAAAAACAAATTACATGAATAGTAATTTATATATAATATATTTACGAGTATATTTTACTATCTATACAAACATATAATTTCCAAAATATAATAACAATAAACAAACTACCATATTACCTCAAACGCAACTTAGAAAGCGGAGGGAACACTAAATGAAACGAAGGAATAAGCCTTAGGGTTTATTTTGGTGAAAAAAAGAAGGTAATTCATTGAATATAAACAATAATTATTTATTTAAAATATAGTACCGATCCTTTTTCTTTTGCTTCAAACAAACTTACCGCAAAATGATTATTATTTGGGAATTAATAGCGATAAAAAATCAGGTGTAAAACAGTCACATAACTTTCTCTTTCTCTTACAATTTGATTGAAACAATTACAATGATTAGAAACGTTTAGATGAGTGTACACTTCGGGCGCTTTCTCTCTCAAGATGATGTAGCGTCAGTTTAAATTTAAACGTAACAGAGAGGTCACAAAACTTCATTCTAAAACCTTTTTTATTATATATAAAGCCCCCGGCCTAGACTTGATCCCTTATGAGGCATTTAAGTGTTTGACCCCTGCTTGGGAGCATTACCTGCTCAATTTATTTAATGAAGTTTGGATCAACGAAATTATACCATCTACTTGGACCCGCGTAAAAATGAAAATGATATATAAAAAAGGCGATCATAGTGATCCATTAAATTATCGAGGAATAGCGCTTATTAATAACATAGTGAAATTATTCACTCAAATATTATGTGACAGGCTAATGTGTTGGGTAGAAGAAAGGTTGTTAATTCCGGAGGAGCAGAATGGGTTTAGGGTAGGTCGGGGATGTGTTGATGCAATATTCGTTTTGTCCAGTATATTAAATATAAACCTAAAGGAGAAAAAAAGGATATTTTTGTTTTTGTTATTTTTGTCGATTTTAAGCGTGCTTTTGACACGGTTCCACACTCAAGACTATGGCATAAGTTATATGACCTAGGTATAAGCCCTAAAATGATTCGAGTCTTGAAAGATTTATATAACAAAGCAACATTGGTGATTGACGATTATACAAATGATCTGGGATTAATAGATATAAACAAAGGGGTATTACAAGGGGAAAAAATGAGCCCTTTATTATTTAATCTATATATTGCGGATATTGTAGCGTACTTCAATGAACAAGGTGCCAGAGGTGTCAGTATTAACAGCAATAAAGAATTGCTAATGCTTTATACGCGGATGACTTAGCTATTTTTGGGTACTCCCGTAATGATGTTAATTTCAAACTTAAAATACTTAAATCATATTGTGATAATAATTCTCTTGAAATTAACACAACAAAAACATTTGTCATGCCATTTCATAAAGGAAGACCCCCAAAAATGTTTTTCAGGCTTTTAATTATATGGAGGAGAAAATTGATACGGTACATTCTTTCTCATATCTTGGAGTCCCATTTACCTGCTCTGCCAGGTTTCTCTCCGCCGCTAATAATTTCAAGTCTAATAGCTCAGCAGCTATCCCTTCAATAATGTCTTTACTGTCCAGATCGAAGTCAGATGCTTGGGAAACGAAAATATATTTATTTAACTCTCTTATAACTAGCATATTATTATATTCTTCGGAAGTCTGGGGACTGTGCTATGCAAACATTGCGGAAAGGGTACAGCTTAAATTCCTGAAGATTCTTTTAGGTTTGCCTCAAAATGTACCAGATCATTATGTCAGATTGGAAACAGGTTCTCTGCATCTAATATCTAGGATTTTCAGGCGGGCTGTCAACCTATGGATTAAAATTCTCTCTATGTCCGCAGAAAGATTGCCGCGTATCTGCTATGATTCTTTAGTAAAGAATATTAATAATAAGAATATCCCGTTTAATTGGGTATCTAGATTGAGAGAGTTGTTATTTGTAATTGGGGGACAGGATGTTTGGGACCTCCAGGACGGAGAATTGGTCTCACTTAAGTATGGTGACATCCTGAAGAAATTCAATAACCATTTATTGAGCACAGATATCGAACTAGCTGTACAATCCAGCTTTAACCTACACTTCAGGAATATCAGTACTCTTGGATTGGGTGAAGGCTATATTCGATATAAAATACATATTGATATGATCAGAGTCGCCAGCCAGATGAGACTTATTTCAAAAAAACACCCCAGAATATTAGCTAAAGGTATAAATTATAAGTTTTCCCCTGAAGATTATTGCCCATTATGTTTTCTGGATAAGGATAATATATCACATTTTCTCGCATCATGTCATATATTAAATCACTTTAGGACAAAATTTTTACAAAATTATATTAATCCTATATTACCTCCTCAGGTTCAATTGTAGAATTTACTAAATATCGACTCCTATTCAAAATTAAAAAATATTTATCTGTATGCAGTAAATAGTTTAAAACTCCGAAACTCTTTAGTACTATTAGATTAAGTCAGATATATGTTTGTTTTAATATCTATTGTCTTCAACTTTTTTTATTTTTTTTTTTATTTGTCATTATTTTACGCAGGTGCTGAATTTCATTTATTTTATCAGAATAGTTAGTATTATTTTATATTATATTTTACTGTACCTTTCTAGATTATTTAGACAAAGAGCTGTCAATATTTTATTTTATTTTTCTTTTGGAATTTCGTTTATTTCATTTGTTTCACATTGTTGTTTTTATTTATAATATTACTATGAATAATATTTATTAATTTTATTATTATTATCATTATTATGATTTAATTTCATTTTTTTATATAATTTTTTTAATTATTATTTTCTTATTTGAAATATTATGTATATACACACTATATTGTAATACTGATATTGTAATTGTATATTGAAAGTATAATGGGGGCAACTCATTGCTACAAGTGTTAAACTTATAAGCAATAAATAAATAATAATAATGATAATAATAATAATTATATATATAAAAAAAAAAAAGAAGTTTGAAATAAAAGTGAAACTTTTTCATCTGTGCAGTCAGAATTTCAAGTTTACAGAAAATCGCTGTAGCGTTTTTGAGAAAGCTCAAAAATCTAGCACTTAGAGCTTAGAGTTAACTTATTTACTTCAAATTCGAAATTCTATCGATGCATACTAATATTATATACTTGGTAAAACCATACATTATACTAAAGTAGCACTTTAGGGAAATTTGGTTCACAAATCCCCACATCCCCACATAATTTGCTAGAAGCAGTTTTTTCGTACTCAGAGGACCTCGAAAACTTGTACTTCCGGTACAAACTCAGCACTGAAAATATGGCACGTTTGCAATACTTTTTTCTTATTAGGAGTAATAGAAACTGATGCTATACCTAATCTAGATATGTACCAATTAATCGTACAATATTCTAGTAAAAGTGGATTAATGAAATCGAAAAGTGTAAATGATTTACAACATGCAGGACGAATATCTGATTTCAACTCCATACTGATATACTGAATCCACGCACTCCAGTAACATAAACAGATTATCGAGAATGTTTGCAAGTAATACTGTGAAGAATATACTAAGCATGTCGAATGGTTATGAGACGTAACGATTATTTTATAACGAATAAATATCGAATCGCCCATGACTAGCATGTAATGTGAGTGACATAGTAATCTAGTGGTGATATGACTTATGAGGCACTGACAATGTTTTTCCAGCTGATCTAATACATAGGGAAATGTTTACACCAGTTTTCACTACAATGGAAATTTTTGTTCCATAGAGTACCAAGACCGAATAATAGATGAGATGTTTTCGGTAAATCTGCGAATTTCCGTTTAGAGATATTTTGTTCGCTCATGCGCACTCACATATTTCCTCGTGTGACCTCACATCCCAATCTATCCTCTTACGTTAATCAGAGTAATTAAGACAAATATTCTATATTCTAAGACGTCTTTTAATACATAATACCTCAAAAGGTTCGTAATATGCACCTGAGACAGGCGCCAGCGGAAACCCCTTCACACATGTATCCCATTTTATGTTGTTTAAATAATATTGTAGAGAAGTTCTAGCAGCGTGATCCTCTTTCCTTTCTCTTGATTAAATGAAATACTAAAACAATAGAGTACTTAGAACAAGGAAATTAAATATAAACAAAAAAGAAAAATGTGTGCCATTAAGTATAGAGATGGATGAATTCTGTCACCTCAACCTAATTCATCAACGTCACAAGTCTACGATTAAATTTCCTCCTTTTTTTTAATTCTTTAATTAAACTAATTTAAATAGTTAATTAAGGTGAGTTGTTGTTGATGTTGACTGAAGCTAAATTCTAATTGAAAAAGAAAAGAACAGAAAATAATAATTAACCCAATTCTTTGAATTTTCAGTAATTTCTTTACTCAGAAAAACTGCATTACTGATCAGGCTTTTTCGTTTCATTTTGTATAATTTCCCTTTAACATTGGCTCTATTTAACAGAAACATTACGTTGAAGTGAACTCTCTACACAAACTTGGTGAATTTACTCTGTCGGTGGATGAAAATCCGAAGCCGGTCAGGAGAAAAATGAATATGCATGCTGCGAAGGACAAAATACCAGAAAATTGTCTTAAATCGGACTGTACTAACTTGCCCTGACGCAGTACGTTACCATGGAGTCTACATTTGACAAACAATTGAGCTGAAATCCATATACGCGACTCAAAACAAAAACTCAAATATGGTTGTTACCTGTTTCAGGACTCCTTAACAGACGAACTAATTGACATTAAACAACAAAGTAAAGCGCTACAGTAATCGATTTAAATTACGGACTCGAACTGTGGGGTTCAGCCAAGCATTCCAATATGTATCGTCTTCAAACCTTACGGTCAAATATCCTACGCCATATAACTCTGTAATGCTTCATATGAATTACCCACTCCGATCTAAAAATACCCTTTGGACCGAAATTTTATTGTTTCCTTTTCGCTCATTCTAGTTCTCTAACAGGCCACATTCATCTTTCTTCCTGATAAACCTAGTCGTCATTTGAGACGGTGCTGGCAGCGCTGGATTTACCTGGCAGAGATGGTCGGTAATTAATTCATTTGAAGAGCCATCAATGAGGAGTAACTCCTCTCATGTTATACTATTTACTTGTTGCGGCAACTATTGCACTGCCAATATAGTGAAAAATAAATGAAACATTGCTCTATGGAATCAAGCTCTCTGTTGAGAAAGTTCACCACAAAAGCGCTGCACTGTTTTCAATATCGCCATAGCATACGCTAGTATCCCGCCTCCAGGCGCACTTCAACTACGCATTAAACATTCTATCACGCCACTGCTGTATGGATGATTAGGCTACAATTTTGACAGCCAAGCTTCACCCGAAAAGTTGTCTCTAGCTCCTTCTAGAGGAAGAAGAAGCCGGCAATCTAAAGGCTTTAACAGAAGGTATATTTGGATATTTGGAAGTGTTGCAAAGTCACAAGATCAACCTGAAAGGATTAACACTTGAAGAACTAAAACAGTACTCGAAGATGAAAGTTATTTAAAGGAATACTTGAAGAAAACAGCCATTCAAGCATTCAAGAGCTGATTACCGTCTCAAATCTTTCTCAGCCAGAATCACTATAACTGGCCGAACTGGCAGAGAATTCGCTAGTCGAACAACTATTGGAGAACAAACAGCAGTATCAACTAGCGGAGTGACCTTCAAGCGATTAACATCTGCCAACGCTGCACCATTCTACATCACGCCACCAACATCATCACTCTTTGCCCGATCACTCTATCATCATTGTTTGCGCTGGCAGTATACAATTAAGGGCAATTATTTATCATTAATAAAAAGGAGACGAAACAATTATCCTAGTAAATCCATACAATTACAATCAAAGTCGAAAGTTTTAATCGAACCACCAATTAAAATTAAATTATTCATCGATTACATAGAGAACTCCAATTAGAAGAGGTAATCTTAATCACCTCCTATTTTTTATTATTTCAACAAAATGTAATATATACTTGTTAAATTTGTGACTGTAAAGTGTTTTACTTTATAATCTCTAGATGTAATTAAAAAAAAAATTAATTAAAAATAACCCTGAGGTATAGAAATTTTATAAAAGAAATATAAAGGAAGCCTGAAATGATAATCTCGTGAATTAAAAAAGAAGAGAAAAAAATGATCTAAATACCTTAATAAAAAAAAACACAAAACAATTTGATTATTATTTTACAACAATCCTTAATAAACAAAAATGGATTTTGATCTGCCATTAAATATTTATTAATAAAGAATCCGGTATCGTTACACGACTTTCTCTTACTTTTTTTTTTTTACTTTCTTCTCTTATTCCTAGTAACGGGAAGTACTGCGATCGTGCCAGATTTTGGAAATTGAATTTTCGCCGGAAAATGCATGTTTTACGATTCATTGAGTACGAATAAAATGTTTTCAGTGAATGGTGTGTATGTTGTGGGTGAGTGTGTGTGTATGTGTGTGTGTGTGAACAAAAATCTCAAAAAGGAAAAAAATCGCAGAAAGCACAAACTTGTATTCCGTTTAAGTACTGTAACCGCATCTGACACGGGTTTCGGGCATAATATACCAGCCGGAAATGCAACTTTCTGAATGATTTTTTTGCAGCTTTGCGGGATTTTCTCGAAATGCCACTTCAGTACAATGTATAGTTTTACTACCTAGAAACTGTGTTTATTAATCGGACAAATATTGAAACTTATTATAATTTTTTTATTTCCTCTAGATATTTACAAATCTATGGCAAAGGAGTTGAGTAAATTGTTGCATACAAAGTTATATGTACTGACAAACAACACACACGTTTATGATTGAAAGAGCAAAATAGAGAAATATATAAATAGAACAATACGTGAAAAAAAAAATTAAATATTGGAAACAAATTATGATTAAATGAAACATTTATAATGTTAATAAAATATATAAATAAAATATATGTAAACAAAAATAGAATAAATAAAAACAAATAATTCTGAGTCGAAGTAAGGCATTAGAGGTAGAATAACCTATTTTCTAAATTTTAAAAGATTAGAAATTTATATAAATTAATTATTTTGTTTATACTAACATTAGTAAACAAACTAGAGAGTGCCTAATGATCGATAAATATCTGGTAAATATTTACAAAAACGACGGAAAAGCCGAACATTGAAAAAAAAAGTAATAAAATAAAGTAATTAGGTACGCTAGGTATTAGGTATAAAAGGGGCAAGATGGGCCAGCCAAGATGGCGGCCGCCGGATGTGAAAAAATAAAAAGTTGTTTTAGTTGCGATTGAATCTGTGCTGTTGAGTATGAGACAGTTGTGCTAGCCACTAGACCAGCGTGGCTGTTTAGTTTTTAGCTGGATTGGATGTGTATCGTATGTTACACAGAAAATTTTTAACTTATGGGAAAGAAAATAAAACCAACTAATGAGCGCTTTGGCTGACGGTTATAAAACCATAAGTAAGTAAAAACAACGTTTTTGAGGAAAGTATTATCTCCCCCTTCACCTCCAAACCCCCCCCTTTAAATATTCCCGGAAAATGGTTTCAAATAAAAAGTTGTAGGCTGTTTGTGTGAGTAGGTGGACGCCTGCCAACATTAAAGAAAATTGCAAAAAAAAAAAATTGAATTCCGGTGAAAACTCGATATGGAAAATTTTTACACGTTCGTAATCCATTCTCTTGCAGCAAGTAAGAGAAAGTAAAAATCAGTAATGTCGCTGTTAGGGAATGACTCGTCCGAACATCGATGACAAGAATCGATTGCGGTCTACAACCTTTATTGCACATGGAACATTCCTGTTTTTGGTATCCAAGTAAATATGTGTATATCCACTTTTACTGTTTCAATAAAACCAAATGCAAGTGTTTTGCAACAAAACTGTTTGTTCTTTTGCCCTACTCCAACAGGTTATGAGCCCAGGCAAGAAGAATTAATAAAGTGTTGTTTCTTTTATTTCTATTTGCGTTAATTCTGCAGATTGTAGGAGTAAGTAAACGTCTTCCACTTATCTCTAAAATTATTTTAAAATAATAAAAATGAGTGGAAACAGTATAATTTGTATGGAGATGCTTGGAAAGGACAATTACGATACATGGGCCATACAGATGGAAGCACTCTTTATTAAGAATGATGCTTGGGGGTATGTTTCAGGTATCAAAACACGTCCTGAAACAAAAGAAGATTTAGAGAGATGGATGATTGGTGACCAGAGAGCTTAGGCAGAAATAATTCTTAATATTTCACCATCTGAATAAAGAAAATAAAAGGATGCATTACTTCTAAGCAGGTATGGGACAAATTAAAATCAATTTACATGTCCAGAGGACCAGCAAGAAAAGCAACACTTCTAAAAAGTCTAGTGTTGTACAAAATGAGCCCGGTTGATAATGCTATTGATCATATACGTACATTTTTTGATACTATAGATAAACTCAATTAGATGGATATAGATATAAACAACGATTTGCTCTCATCATACTTCTTAATGGTTTATCAGACGACGATGATAGTTTCAGAATTGCTATAGAGTCTCGAGATGCCTGAAATTCTCAAAATAAAAATCATTGAAGACAGCGAAGCCAGGAATAGTCGAAGTTCAAATACAGAAAGCAACGAAGCTTTTCTTACTCGAAGAAAGCAACGATATCCCTACAAAATACACAACATGGTTCACAGATACTATTTAAGTTTCATTGTTTTCGCTGTAAGAAAAGAGGTCATAAGGCTGTAGACTGTCCTTCGAATGAAGGAGCTAGCACCTCATTAGGAGAGGTTGGATTCTATAGTGATTCGTAATTTCAACGTATCTACCACAGAAAATATCCGAAACCCAACTTCAGCAAATCAGTGGTGCATTGACAGTGGATGAACAAGTCATATGACCTTTAATGTATCCCGCTTTGTAAGTATGTCCCTCGGTTTGGCAAATCACACATCAACTGAGATTAAGGGGAGGGTACTTTAAGGATCTTAGTAAATGATGGAATAGGAGGAGAAACCAAATTAAAAGTTAATGAGACCCTCTTGATCGGGATATGAGAACGAATTTGCTGTCAGTGGCTAAAATTACTGACAAAGGGTACAGTACTTTATTTAATAAGGAAAGTGCTCAGGTTCTTGATAGAGGAGGAACCGTCATAGTAAAAGCTTTTAGAAATGGTAACCTCTACTACTTGCAAGAGTCTCAAGCCAGATATAGAGACGTCACATAATATAATATCAAAACCAAAATTAATTCTCTGGCATGAAAGACACGGTCACCTAGATAAGAGGGATTTGAAACATTTAGTGACAATTGGTATTATCCCTGGTAAGTGTTTATTGAAAGATATAATGCCATCATTTGAAGTTTGTCTAAAAGGAAAAATGACTACGCTTCCTTTTCCAAAAATGAGTGATAGAAAAACATAGTTCTTACATCTTATTCACACAGATATTTGTGGACCCATTAATCCAAGATCCAATGTTGGGCTTCTTATTTCATTACATTTATTGAAGATAATTCAAGATATTGCGTGGTAAAGTTCCTCAAAAAGAAATCAGAAGCTCTGGAAGCATTTAAGGATTATAAAGCTATAGTAGAAAATAAACTAAACAAAAAGGAAGGCTCTACAGTCCGACAATGGTTTGGAATATTGTAATGAAAATTTTGATGACTCCTTAAGTAGAAACGGAATAGCTAGAAGATTAACAGCCCCCTATTCTCCACACAAAAAGGAATCGCTGAAAGGTTCAACAGAACCTTAGTAGAAATGGCGCGGTGCATCATAAGTGAGAGCAAGTTACCTCAGACGTTTTGGGCTGAAGCAATTAATAGTGCCTGCCATATTGGAAATCGCTGCGCAACTGGAGCCGACAGAGAAACACCCTACAAGAAATGGACCGGAAGAAACTCAATCGCGAAATACTTTCGAAGGTTTGGTTGCAACGCATTTGTACTTTTTAAGGGTCGGTATCTAGGAAAGTTTGCTCCCAAATCAGAAAAGTGCGTTTTCGTCGGCTATTCGGAAGAATCGAAGGCTTATAGGGTTTGGCTTCCCAATCAGAGAGTTATCAAAATCTCAAGAAATATTAAATTTATTGAAGAAGAAATCGCTTCAGGAAAATATGAGAATAAATACCACCTTGAACGTCTAATAGATGAGTCCGAAAATCAGAACAATGACACAGAAGTTTCTTGTGAGGAAACAGAAGAGGATAGAAACAATGAGACGCATCGAAGAGCACGCGGTAGACCTAGAAATTTGAAAACTGGCAAAAGCGGTAGGCCTAGAAAAATTTACCACGTTAGTTCTACAGAAGAGTCGCTAGAGAGCGGCAGTAAAATAGAAAGACCTAATGACTCAGCCAGCGAAAAAGAATGTGAAATGAACTCTGAGGGGAATGAATTGGAGAATGAAGAAGACTTTGCAGGAATTAGTATTGAAGAGATATTCCCATTTTGGAAGCAAGCTATAGTCGAAGAATTGGCATCTCTCATAAAAAATGACTCCTGGAAAATGGTTGATAGACCAAAGGACTCCAAGATCATTACTTGTTCACTTGTTCTTAGAAATAAATTCAATCAAAATGGGGAATCAACACACAAAAAGGCGCGACTGGTTCCCGCGGATTTTCTTAAGTTCCTGGAAGAGATTTTTTCGAAACATATTCTACAGTAGTTCGATTCAGCTCCATTAGATGTCTTATAGTTCTAGCCGCCACACAAAATTTGTCGGTGCGCCAATTGGATGTGAAAAGTGCTTATCTGAACGGAGACTTAGAAGAGATAATTTATATGAAACCTCCAAAGGATTTCGAAAGAATATTAAATGAGGTCATTTCTACAGCCGACCAAACGATAAGAGGAAAAGCATTAGACATATTGAAACAATTTAAGTCAGGATATAAAGTATGCTTGCTTCAAAGTCTCTGTACGGATTGAAACAATCCGATGAAAACAACATGATGAATTGCTTGTTTTCATCCAATACGGGGCGAGCAGATAATGTCTGCAATAACTGAGCAATCGTTTTGAAATCAAGGCCATGGGGAGCATATACCATTGCCTTGGTTGGGAATTCAGGCATTTACCTGATAAACTGCTTGTTTTACAACAGTGGTTTTTGGATTTGCTCAAGAGATTTTGCATGGAAGATGCAAGCCAGTTAAAACTCCATCAGCGATGGATCTTAAACTCATAAAGCCCGAAGGACCCAATTCGGAAGAGATGAAAAAGTTCCCATATAGTCACTAATTGGCTCACTCATGTACCTTTCGACAGGAACCCGTCCGGATATAACTCATTCCGGAACTATCTAAGTCAATTTAATAATAATTATAATGAAATACATTGGCAAGCAGCCAAAAGATTACTTAGGTATTTGAAGGGCACAACAATTTTGGGATTAAATTTACAATGGAAAGCTAAGACTCATAGGATTGTTGACTAACTCTGAATTGCTGATTGAGCTAACTTGAGTGAAGATAGAAGATCTACTCCGGATTCGTATACACTTTAGAATGTGGACCCATATCGTGGGAGGCCAAGAAGCAGAGGGCAGTCGCACTGTCTAGCGCTGAAGCAAAATACATGGCAATTACGGAAACGTCCAAGGAATCCATGTATCTGAACTAGCTATTGACAGACCTTGGGTATCCCCAGGAACCGACTACTATATTTTCAGATAGTCAAAGTGCCATCAAATTGGCTCAGAACGAACGTTACCATGGTAGGACCAAACTCATTGCGACGAGGCACCATTTTATACATCAGGCGATGAGGGAAGGAGCTGTAAATCTATTGTACACACCATCTGAGGAAATGCTAGCCGACGTGTTCACTAAACCTCTCTCTCGTCCCAAGCATCAAAGCTGTGCCACCGGTATTGGAATGTCATATCTAGTAGATTCGAGGGGGAATGCTAGGGAATGACTCGTCCGACCATCGATGGCAAGAATCGATTGCGGTCTACAACCTTTATTGCATATGTGAACCTTCCTGTTTTTAGTATTCAAATAAATATGTGTATGTTTAAGTCTTCACTTTTACTGTTTTAATAAAATGTGGCTGGGTCCGCAATGCTGGATAACCAACAAGTGTGTCACAAGTGTGTGGTTGTCTTGACAACCAACAAGTGTGAGTCTACAGAAGCATTTAGTTGAAGTGAACTCTCTACACAAACTTGGTGAATTTGCTCTGACGATGGATGAATATCCGAAACCGGTCAGGAATAAATCTAATATGCATGCTACGACGGATAAAATAATGGATGTTTTAATAAAACCAAGTACAAGTGTTTTTGCAACAAAACCTTTTGTTCTTTTGCCCTACTCTAACAGTCGCATTTCCGGTTTGTTGAATTTGACCGTAACCTCATGAGAAGCGAGTATCTTTCAGTAAGATGTTGTTAAAAACAGTTTTTTGTTTTTTTTTATCAAGAATGCTGTTCATCAGATTTTCCTGATCTCGTTGTTTGAAGCAAGCTTTCTTGAATGCTAAAAAAAAAAAATCTCTTAAGGAAAATAATATCTATATTTTCCATGTAAATAGATAAGATTGTGTCATACTACGTTTTTCTACACACCTGCCATCTAAATTTTTATACATGAGAGATATGGCAGAGTTGTCAGCTGCAGAATTTAGATGAAATACTTTAGTTCACAATATTAGGTTATGTATTGAATTTTCGCATACAAAATATCTTATCATCTTATATAAAACTAAAGGATTTTATATATATAAATTTAGAAGACATGATATTGCTTCTTTATTGGAAAGAACCGTGAAGTACAAATAAATAAAGAACACACACAGAAGTATACAGACTTACAAACATTATCTCACAGCGACCCTGCCCCACTTGAGTTTTCACCATTACAAACAAAAGTCTGGTGTGAAACGTTCACAAGACTTTCACATATTGCGATTTACATAGTTATAATTGACTAATTCACCTTCAAACATATTATTCACACTAGATTTTTAGTAGTCTTCAATTCATATGAATGGGCGAAATATGAACGACTTCTTTTTTTTAGGAAAATATAAATTTCCCCGCCCGCGAAACCCTTTGTAAATGAATGTTCTCGGACAAACGTTATAGGTCTCGGTATGTATACTTAGTACACTAAGTTTAATGAAACGTGGCGATGCTTTTATGGAGAAAATTGCAGATACTGAAAAAAAACTCTGTACTAAAGTCGCACATCCGGTCAACCGATTTTCTTCAAACAAGGAATATTTTTAGCAACATATTTAATTTGTGGTATTTATCCATCCTAGCATGCATAGTTCGTTTATTCCTGACCGGTTTCGGGTTTTCATCCATCGTTAGAGTAAATTTATCAAGTTCGTGCAGAGAGCTTACTTCAACGCAAAGTTTCTGTTATAATAAATTTTAATAGTGGTGTATGCTTAGTGTTTTATCAAGTCATTTTTATTACGGCGGGTCGATAAGAAATTTCAGGAGTATACTATACTAATAAGAATACATAATGTTTGAAGAAAGGCAATGCAAAGTTTAAGAATGCCGAAAGCTTGTAAAAGAAATATATACGTAAATTGATATGTAAGAAGGTTGGCGGCAAATTGGAGATGATACTAAAATAAATAAATAGAGAAAATATTTTTCATATTTTCTTGTATTAACCTTGCTTGGATTTCATATTAACTTATTATTTTTACAAGCTTTTGATTATCTTTAAACTTTTCATTGCCTTTCTTCAAACTCAATCTATTCTTATTCGTATAGTATACTCCTGCAATTTCTTATCGCCCCTTCTAATAAAAAGGACTTAATAAACACCACTATTAAAATTTAGTTATAAAGTATCCTCCAAAAATGCTATTTATTATACACTATTTTCTAATGTCTAATCATAATTTATAATAATTCCATTTTGCCATTAACAACACACACATATTAACTTAACGTTATAATCTCTCCCGCACATACAATCAACAAGCCAATAAGTCTGGTGTGTAACAGAAACATTGCGTTGAAGTGAACTCTCTGCACCAACTTGATAAATTAGTCTGACGATCGATGAAAATCAGAACCGGTCAGGAATAAACGAAATATGCATCTATGACGGTTAAAATACCAGATGTTATCCAGCATTACGGACCCATCCACATATTCAATATTTAATTTGCATTAATATTGTATAGAATCGTAAACAAAAATTGAAATAGCATTTTAGAGGAAAGCACAACCCCACGCCTCCCCCAAAGCACAACCCCACGCCTCCCCCAAAGCTATCCTTAAAATGAATTTTTTCCGGAGAAATATTTCAAAAAAATGTTATAGCTCCTTATATTTGTTCTTGATTACAAAAATCCCCGTTAAAAAAAATACCGGGCGTAGTCGAGAAAATGCAAAAGAGAGAAAAATCCATTAAATAATATGGTATTTCCGGTAGACCGATTTTGATCAAAACCTTACTGCCAAGTCCGCTGGTGGCACTTAAACGAAATAACAAGTTTGATCTTTATGCGATTTTTCATTTTTGAGTTATGCTGACCAAGCACGCACACACACACACACACACACACACACACACACCAATTTCTAAAACCACTTTTTTGGGCTCAAGAGCCCTTAAAACATATATTTCCGGTGGAAATTCAATTTTATTCCATATTTCCAGTAATGTCAGTTAAAAAAAAAAATTATCTTCCCAATTTAATATTTGAGGCTCCCATTGAACACCTCTTCCCATTCAATTGTTCAACAAATATTCACGCCTTTTCTCCCTAAGTGAATGTCAGTTTTTGTGGAATTTCCACATCCAGATATTTTCATGAGCTCAACGAGCAAAAAAAAAAAATACTACAATCACATTGAAACAGACTGACAGATAATTTTTTTGTTTCCTAACAGTTTTGGATTCACAGAAATTGAAAGAGATATATATAACTCAGTGTCCTCTTGATTTGAATCCAGCAACGAGCAAGGTTCGCTTTTACACCACATCCAGAGTGATCTATAAATGAACTACTGCATCTATCAGTAAAAAAAAAAGAAAAAAGATACTTACCAGGGTCCATTTATTCGCTTATCTTCCTTTAACGAAAAAATTGTCCAATTCATTCTTCAAAGAACCTCAGCTTGAAACCTGAACTCAGCAATTCTACCACACACGCTGAAACTAACAAAGGCATAGCTAGCTAATGGATACAATTACATAGGTTCCATGTTCCTGCAGGCAAAGTCTTCCCACAAACATTCACTCTATTTGCATCTTCCAATAGTATAGTAATCTATCTTCTACCGGCTAATGTACAAACGTAGACACAACCTTATCGAGTCACTATAGATCTATATTACAAACGATGTTCACTTTATTGCCCATTCCTTGTACACATAATATATTATCGCTATATTGTATCGTATTGATAGGAGTTAATAATGAAATTACTTATAAAACACCCAATTTCTCTGTTCGTACAATTAGTGTTTTCCCTGAAATAATAAAATCTGATTAATAAATACTTCACGCTACAAAAATAATCACTGACTGGGAAAACAAAAACTGGTGTGAAGGATTCGCACGACCTTCTCTTACGTCACTTAACTATTCTTCAAAGTTATGGAATATTCTTACGTATGAAAAATTAAAAGGGTCTAATTGGCCCTCCAAATTTTAATAATTTATTTCAAAACCATTAGTATTGCGACGGTTCAATTGTGGTGGCCATTCAAGCTGAAAACGAATACATGAGTGTTAAGTACTTGATTAGTTTGATACTGTAAGTGATTTCACAATTATACAATTTGTATAGTACCTTTAAAATGTGATTTAATTCTGAGCTTGAAGAAAATCCGTTTAGCGGATGTGCAACCTGACTGAATTTTCTTTGCGAATTTCTCCATAAAGGTTCCAACGGGTTTTATTAAATTTGGTATTCAAACGGCAGCAGAGATCTATCTTCTTTTTTTTTAAAACGTTTTTCGAGTAAATTGATTTTAGAGGGGTTCCGGGGACCAGGGAGGTCCTGTTTTTCTAAAAGAAAAAGTCGTTTTATTAAGTTTACACCCACCCATTGATATAACATTGAAGTTCAATAAACATTTAGTAAACACTATAAGTTAGAAGAAATTTGTCAATAATAACTAGACTATGTAGACTGCCATTACGTGAAAGACATGTGAATGTTTCACACGAGTCTTTTTTTTCTAGTTTCATTATTTACTTGAAACGGTTATCGGCTGAAATTAACAGCTGGCTGTGTTAATGAAACTTATTTGCTTGATTTACTTATTTACAGAATAAACTTTTAAGTTTGATTAGTTGCACAGAACTTTTTACTTTTGGCGGGCATGATATAAAGATAATTTTCTTAGCCCTAAGGAATGCTGCAAAAACTGAAGGAGGATGGGAGGTTCAAAGTCCGCTCTGAAACGCGAACACGACTTTCTCTTTAATACAATTACAAGATTAACCAATTTTCTATAAATTTGGGCATTGCAGTCCAGAGGACAGCGCCAATAACATTGAAAGTATTCAGATAAAATATGAAATTTAATGCCACTAATTCCGCAGACCCCCCCCCCCATAAAAAAATATTTAACAGAAATATGTTCCAGTTTAAGAATAAAATGTTACAGGTGGTTGTCGAGAAAATTAAAAAAAAAAAAACTCAAAAACTTATCCTGTAAGGCCGCACTTCCGGTTTACCTATTTTCTTCAAATTTGGATTTGTACCGATACTCCTAATGTGTATCAATATACATAAGTGGTAGAGGCATATACTGAAATAAAGTGTTACTGTGGAGGAAAGTTGGCACTACTGCCCCCCCCCAGAACCCTCTCGAAAAATCAATTGTCCAGGAAAATGTTTCAAATAGTGACAGGTGTCTATACAGGTGGATAGGTAGACGAGGTTTAAAGAAAATCGTCAAAAACTGGGGGAAAAAAAATCATTCAGTGAGAAATCGTACTTCTTCCGCTTGATGGATTTTTTGTTCGAAACCTTCATATTAGATGCGGAGATGGTATCAAAACCGACACCAAGTTTGAGCTTCCTGCGATGTTTTTGTTTAGTTTTGAGATCTTTTGTTCACACACATACAGACATAGACTTTTCGCTAAAAACGTATTTTTCATATTCAGGGGACCTCAAAACATGTATTTCCGGTGAAAACTTAATTTCGAAAAATTTGACAGGATCGCATAGTTTTTCTTTCTAGGAGTTAGAGAAAGATAAAAAAAAAGAAATATGATATATGTCCATGACGGGTGGGGCCCAATTTTTTTATTTTTTTTAATAGAACTTAATTATTCCTATTCGCGAGATTCTTATTCGTTAGTTATATTTAACGAAATTTCTAGAAACTTGGAAAATTTTCAATTTCCCTTGGTTATAGGAAATATATTGATAAATGGTATTGGTAGAATGATGATGTAACGGTTTGATGAAAACACACAAACTGACACTAAATCACAATTATATTTTCACGACTTAGTTAGTAGGAGAGTGTAGGGTAGAAAGACCGAGCGATGAGTGATTGGACTGATGCTAGGTTATTGAACATTGGAATGGTGGTAAGCTTGTGTAGGCTGGCTTGGAGAACATTTCAAGGTTGAAGTTGATGTCGCGTCCAATATTTAAAGAAGATTTGATGAATCACCTAAGCCGCTCCAGACAGTCGGCGTTTATACAATTTCTCTTATCACTAGAAACAGCTTCTAGGAGAGAGATTGGCTGAAGAAGGCAAGGCCTATTAGCTAATACATTGTAGTGACTGTAGTTGGGTGTATTCGTAATTGACGTGCGTTTGGATTCTCAGTGGTGGCGCCTTGATGCGGTTCTTAACAGAACTATTGAATCCAGCTTTTTGTGTGAAGAATTTGCTGATGATTGCATAATATTATTTTTATTTCAAGACATATTGTCTGGAAAAATGTATTTCATGGGAGTTCTTTTTATTGGGGGTTGATATTGGGATTTGATTTAACCGCCGATTACTGGGTTACAAGATAATCACGCTTCTGCTATGTGTACTAACCATAATGTAGTTCCATCATCACTTTATTCATGTCAGGGGTAGCATTAGAAAAGAAAAAAATTTAAAATGTAAAGAAAATTTGTCCATTTTATTACAGTATTAGCAGCAGAGAAATGGTTTTCAGAAATTTGTGTGTATGTGTCTATATGACGTCAGCATGACTCAAAAACGGTAAATAGTAGGAAATTCAAACTTGATATTTCGTTTTAATTTCTACCAGAAAAAACAGTGAATAAGATTTTGTGGCCAAGATTGGTCGGCCGGAACTAAAACTTGACTGAATAGATTTTTTGTAATTTTCTCGAAAAGAAAATTTGCTCCAATGATTTTCTAGGAACTCAGTATATCAACTACACATACAGAGAGCTCTATCACTCTTAAAGGAAAATTTCTCCAGGAAAATCCTTGTACGAGGGCGAACGAGGGTCAGCATTATGTTTTCCTCTAAAATGTTATTTCAGTTTATTATATAATTCTATCACCTAAAAATCATTTTAATTAGAATTAAATATGATTCCTAAATACAGATTTTGAAGTAAATCATTTAACCGGAAGGGCATTTTTATTGGATACATTATTTCCTCTCTTTGCTGCGATTTTCTCCATAAAAAAAAAAACGATGGATGTCATTAAATTTGTTATACTAACTGTAAATACAGAGATTTCTTATTTTTGTTTCAAAGTTTTTTTTTATGAGAAAGTTCATTTAAAGGTATTTGGAGGGGGGGAGGAAGAAAGTTGGGCTTTTCTCCAAAAAATACTGATTTTATTAAGTTTAGATTCTTCCACTGATGCAACATTGTAGACAACTGAACATCTTAATTAGAGAATTATAAATTTGGTGAATTGCAATAGAGAAAGTAGTGTCCGCACCAGATTTTTTGTTTCACACTAATTTCACTTTACAATTTTCGATAATTTATTCACTTATTCGTGGTAATAATATTACACTCTTTGTTTTAAAACAAGTGTCTGTGATATATGGCTCATGTCTAAAGTGTCTTCACAAGTTTTGTTAGAGAGTGTTGTGGCGCTCTCTCGATGTCGAAATCAACAATATTATCATATTTAGGTAGTTTCTTATATCCCTAAATAGTTTCGTCCCCAACTCCTATATATTTAAATGTAAAATTAAAACCTGCAATCGGATAGTATATTATTGCTTAGGAAGTATTGCACCTTTGTCTTCATTCATTTATTTTTTTTAGAACAAACGCCACTTTTTTTCCTGGGAAAACAGGATAACATACTGGATTTAGAAATTAATTCATTTTCCCACACATTGTGGCGCAAAGTTCAAGTCAAAATATTCTATGTTTCTAAAATTCTATTGTTAAAGTGTTAATACTTGAAATGTATATTAATTAGTATATTATTGTAAGTTGCTCTTCATTAGAGGATATGTCAGATTGTCGGTCGATAAGGAGGATGGAGTGTACAGAATATAGAAGATGTTGCAGTGAATGAACAAGCCAGTAAGTGAAGTTTATACATCATAAATCCGTTATCAGGCTTTCATTTCACATCGCTAGCTTCTCTCCATATCGTTTTGTGTTCAGCTAATATAGTACTATAGTATATAGTCTGTTTTCTATTGTAATAAGTCTTTGCAATATTGTTTGACGGGAGCCATTTTGATAGAATGGTTTAAGACAATGGATTTGTATCTAGGTATTGCTCAATTCATGAATGATCAAAAACTGCTCAATTTTTAATTGTTGGAAAAATAATGCTAGTAGTATAATGCTAGTATAATGCTAGTGGTAGTAATATATGCTAGTAGTCCCTTACTGTTGTGGAGAAAAATACATAGGTCAGACCTAAAGATAGTCGGTACCCGGTTTAAAGAACATGTACACTGAATCAGACAAAAAAATAATCTCTCCTGCAATTGGAGTAAACATTCGTAGACAACTGGCCATGGAATAAAATTTGAGGACACAAAAGTCCTTCCCCAAATGCTCAATTATTTACGAACGTATTGTTAAGGAGGCAGTAGAAATTGAGAAGGAGGAAAACTGTCTAAATAGAAATGATGGTCTCCGTCTAAGTGAAACATGGTTGCCCGCCTTAGGGAAGGAGAGGGAAAAAGAAAAGAAAAAATAAATAACGGTTTCCCGGAACAAAATAAGGGTACAACTTTGGCAGGAGAGCAGGCCTGAGGACCTAGACCTCATCAGGCAACCACACGCGTAGAACGGAAACTTAAGCCCCATTCATTCTCTACAGCCACGTTGGCCGAGGAAGAAGGACCCGCCTCTGTTCTTCCCACACTGTCTCTGCTTGTAATCAAGGCGACACTACTCTGAACAGCAATATGGGTGAAACATCGATTTACAGCAAACCATTGGCGCGGTCTAGACCCGACAAACCTAAGCTTTTTTCATGCAAATGGCCGTGGAAACCTACAAGATCATATATATGTATGTTGCTGCCATCGTTCATGGCACCCAATTTGATATATATTTTGGACCCTAAGATCTGCAGTGAAAACTAGGCATTACATTAATTCTTATTTTTGCTATTTTTCAGGCGCTTTTCACTCCGGGCAGCAATACTTGCAAAAATAGTTGCTGGCTGAGGAAGTACAAGCATAAAATCCAATCTTAGTTTACTAAGCACCAATTTTACAAACAAAGTAAAATTTATGTAGGAATTATTGCTACTCAAAGCACTCTTAACATCCGTCTACCGCCTGGTAACATGTTCCTCTATATCATTCAAAACGGATTCATTGCTCAACTTTCTTTCATTACTCAGCCTTATAAAAGAATTTTTGCCGAAGAGTTCCATAATGGCGACGCGGCTGACAGGAATTTTCATATCCTGTAAATACACCTAGCAATTCCCTCCTCCCGAAGCTATATTGAGCCCTGATGGCGTAGAAGGCTCCAACTCTTCACATGTATGCGCCGAATGCAATATATTAATTTTCGTCCGCCAAAAAATCCAATATTAAGAAAAATATTGCTAATTTAATAAATGGGCCTTGGAGAACTAATTCCTCTCCTTATTTACACTATCACTATCTTTTTACTTATGTAATTATTTATTATTTAAACAAACCGTCAATATGACAGACATAAATGAGTAAACAAATGAATTAAGATTTCTTTTAAAATATTTTATTACTTCAATAAAAAATAAATTAAACCAAAATATTGACTTCAAACATCCATTTTAAAATGCTGAAGTGAAATCAACTGTTACTATCTGAATACTAAATTATAAATAAATATTTCTCATACTAACAAAACTTTTTTTTTTTACAAAAATCAAACCAATCAATTATTATGACATACATTTCCATGGGAACTAACCCCACCTACTTTCAGCTCTGCCAATAAAAATTTAAATTTCTGCTGAAAAAACATTTTAAATTGGTGCCCATGTTACTTTTTTTATTTATTTATTGAATAAATAGTTAAAGGAAACAATTTTATTTTCTTTTTATTTACAAATAAAATAAAGTAAATTAAAAAAAACACCGTCACTCAATCTGTAAAATCTAATGTAAATAATAATTTATTTTTATAAATTTCGTGGTTGTTTGATCAATCAGGCTTCGTTGACTTTTACCCACTATTTTTAATTTCTCTTACTCCTACTAGTTGAGGAAGTATTGTAATCGTGTCAAATTTTTGATATCGAGTTTTCACCGGAAATAAATATTTTGAGGTCCCCTGAGTCCAAAAAAGTGGTTATTAGAAAATGGTGAAAGTGATTATTAGAAAATGGTGTGTGTGTTATGTGAACAGCATAAGTCAAAAACGAAAATTTGCAGGAAGTTCAAAGATGACATGCCGTTTTAGTGTCACCTTGGGATTCGACAAAATTCACCTAGTTATCCGTCAAAATTCCTCAACCGGAAGTAATACTTTACTGAATATTTATTTTTTAACTTAGTATATCAAGTACCCATACAAAGATCTACAACTTTTATTTGGAACATTTCTCTGGGAAAATTCATCATGTATTTATAAATTCCATTAAGAGGTGATTCAGACTTATTAAAAAAAAATTAATAAATCATCTGGTGGAAAAATGACTTTCTCTTATGCAGTTAGTAAAATTATAATTGTTCTAATTGTAGATGAATATGGTTGCCTGTAATTGGTATGAGAAGAAGAAAGAATTTGAGAGAATGGATTTAGGAATGAGATAGAACTAAACTAAATGGTATGCTGAACACCGTATAATAAATAGAACACACAAACTGCAAGGACTTTACAGTTAAGTAGAAGATAGGCAGCGATAGAAAAATAAGGAAGCAGACTGGCTGAGTAAATAAAAAGTAAGTAGATAGGTTGCTGACCGGATGTACTGTTATAAAAACTGTCCTGAGCTGTTCTGCTGTCGCTCTATGTTCAAGAATTGAATTCTCCCTCCCTAGTCTGGCCTAGGTGGGGAGTAATTAACAATTGATTCATTTAATGTCTGCTTCCTCGCTCTTCGGATCCTATAAACTTTTAATGAGTCGGATCCCATTACATGCGGAACGAGGTAGGTGTTGGGTTCTCCGTACATAACATTGTAGTTCAAACAGTCAGTCTGTGTTCTTTCCTCAGCTACCAGTGAAATATAACATCACTGATTCTCTAGGCAGTCCCTAAAATAAATATTTTCTGAAACATTTGGAACCGTTTTTGAAAAATTCAGAACATTCGATTAACCGGTTATCTCCAAATTTGGATTTGTAGATGCTTTTTATATACTTTAATATTATTTAGATGATAGAAATATAAATTTTAGGACAACGACAGAGCTTAACGTTGCCGTTTCCCAAAAGTATGTTTTCCTTCACAAATTTTTCAGGTTCCCGTCCTGTTAATCAGCTACATTAATCCTCCTTCCAAACCTACTTATACTAACTTAGCCCTGTACGCGGAGGATGTTGCTTTGTGACTCTGGACAGCAAACTGAATTACATGACCACATACAGGGCAAAGTGAATTCTGAAAAAATGATTATAAGACATTTTCTGGAAAAAGACTACAAGACTTCTCGTTACTGTCACGTGACTCAAAAATGACTAAACAAAACAAACCCTTACTATACAAAGTCGTCATCAGACCGATGTTACTCAACGCTTCCTCCGTCTGGAGTCTGGACTAGTAACAATCTCCAGACTACCTAAAACAAATTGCAAAAACTTGCGACTGATTCATCATGACACCCTAAAATCGACCAACTTCACATAAAATCTTGCGTAATCCCGGGTTATTCCTTCATCCAAAATCGCCTCTGAAACTAGACTGTTATCCTAATTCACTTTGTCGCGAAATAGCCACAATCCTACGATCCTTCCATACATTACGAGGCATGGAAGATTGAAGCACGTCCCCTCTTAATGTTTTCCTTAAGCGGCAAGTTTTCCCCTCTTTTTCCTGCATATTAGTATTTCCTTGGCCTTATGCTAAACATGCCTAAATAACCAATCTATAAAAAGGTTATAATGTAAATGTAATTGGCACTTCTTTATATTTTTATTCTGCATATATATATATATATATATATTTCCTTCTTTGCCTTCTTGACCCGAGCAATAAGCCAGTCTAGATTAGTGTCTAGATTTTAATAAGATATTAGTGTCATTTTATTAAGATATTAGTGTCATTTATCTACAAGATCAGGAATATTTTCAGTAATGGATGTTAGAATCGCAGATGTAGTTATTGCACAATTATTATTATATATTTTTTTTCCCTTTTCTTTCTTTTTTATATTTGATTTTGTTGGTTTTGATAAATTTGTATATGTCTAGATATATTTTGTTCTTTTTATAAAACAGCAATGTATATAAGTTTGCTGGTAATGGACAGTCCGATAGTATTATGGCTTTCCATAGCTGATCCCTACTATCATTCGTATGTCTATCACAGGCTAAAATGAGATGATTAGCATCCGCTATTGATTCTTGATCACAAGAACAAATTGCGTCTATTTGGATACCAATGCATGCCAGGTGAAGGGGGGAGTAGTTATGATTGAACCTCAGTCTGCTAATTGTGCAATAAAATTTTCTTTTTTCAGAGAAGTTATCGTACCACTGTCTTATAGGTATTGTTGGATGGATGTGTAATATTTACTTTTTGCGGTTTGGGTCCTGGAATAATTGATCTGCCACAGTTTGTAGCATTCTTTTTTGAGGTGGTTTTTGATATCTGAAGGTGAAACTGAATTTATACAAGGTTCAGAATTAATATGGCCTCTTTTGCTCGAGTGCCGCAATCTCATTTCCGGTCAGGCCACAGTGGCCCCTCACCCATACCAGGCACACAGACTTACCATCAGAAGTCAGCTTATTTAAGAGATTCAAAGAGTCAAGTATTAGGAAGGAAGGATCTTTGCCCGGATATTGTAATTTTTGTAAAACACTTTTACTGTCAGATAGGATTACAGTATTTCTGATAAATAAATATGGTGCAAACATTCATTAATGGCAATTAGCTCAGCCGTAAATACTGATACAACACTATTAAGTCTATATTGTAAATGCATTCCAGAATTTGAATTGTATATTGCACAACCAACGCCGACGCTATTTTTTGACTCATCTGTATAGAAAAAATTGAAATTGGGGAACTACTTTTCTAGCTTTGATATAAAGCGGGAATTATTGACTGAGTCAGGCAGATTCTTGTCCCTTTGGTAAAGCGATGTATTGATATAAGGATTGTAGTTTTGAATGTGGGCTTTTAGGTTAAAATGGAATATAGGAAAGAAATCAGTGCGATGTAATGATAATGAAAAATGCGAAAGAGCACAAAAAGCTTCCACTAAAATCGGAGTTTTCTTTTTTAATCAGAATCTTTCTGTAAGCACTTTAGTTGCTATTCTGCTAGTTCTTTGGATTACTGGATGCTGTTAATACACAGTCTGTCTGCAATGAAGTGCCAGCTAGCATGTTCCTTCTTGTATTCAGAGGGAATTCACGTGCCTCGACTAACAGGGCATTCGTCGGAGTAGAATGGAGGGCACCCAGACAGGATCTCAGCGCTTTATATTGAATTTTGCCCACTTTCTGCAAATGACTGTTGGCGGCATCTCCGTACAGGGCGCAACCATAGTCGATTCTGGAGAGAACAAGCTGTTTGTAAATCATTAATGATGTTAGCGCTAATGACCGCAGTTGCAATGCGCTTTATAAAACAAAAACAAAAAAAATTAATGATGTCTTAACATCGGCTCCATATTGAGGTGATTAATGCATCTCAGTACGTTAAGTGATTGTTCGCAACTCTTAACCAGTTGTTCGATATGTTTTCTCCATAACAATTTACCATCTATCAACATGCCCAACGTCTTCATAACAGGCTCTAATCGTAAGTGAAATCCACCTAGAGTAAGAGATGTTGGTAAAGTATAGTTTCTATGCCTGATGAAGACGGTTATACTACTTTTTTGTTCAGACAGTGAAAGGCACCATTTATTGAATTTCAGCAATGCCACATCCAATTTATTTTTGGATTCTTCCAGTGTTGGCTCTAGTCTGAACAAAATAATGTCGTCAGCATACTGACATACAGCAATACCCACACCTATGATAGCCTTAAGATCAGCTGTATAAATGCTGAAGAGCAATGGGCTAAGGACGGATCCTTGCGGAAGCCGAATATGTGTATTTCGTGGACCGAATATTCTGTTGTTGTGTTTTACTTTGATGGATCGGAATGAAAGGACATGTCTGACCATTCTAACTGGAACGCCCATATCAATCATTTTATTTATAAGTACTGCATCATTTACATTATTGTAGGCGTTCGTTAGATCAAGATTTGCTACAAGCATGTACTTATTGTCTAAAAACAGTTGTGAATGTCAGACACAAGACCAGACAATGAGTCTAGAGTGGAGTGTTTTCTTCTAAAGCCTTGTTGATAATATGGGATGATGACATTTGTCTCCACACACCACTATAGTCTAGACTTGATAAGCCGTTCAGACATCTTACTGATACATGAGGAGAGAGCAATGGGTCGGTAGGATTCTGAAGAGGAAGGATTCTTATTTGGTTTTAATGTCGGTACCACGATCTGGCTGCTCTAACACTCGATATGCTTTTAGCACACTCAACAGCATGTTCTTACCACCTACGGATAAGTTGGTCAACATGGGATAATGAACATTATCCTCGCCAGGGGAGGTAGAGGAACTGGTTTTTAAGGCTAGTAGAAGTTCGTTGAAGGAGAAAGGGTCGTTTAATTTATGAGAGGAGAATTGGGTTTCTGGGATAAGTACTTTTCTGGGACTATTTCGGGAGTGAGAGAGTTTAAAAATTCCGGAACCCATTCACTGTTTGAATTTTTTTTGTGGGCGACATGACCGTGTCTGAGAGCTGTAATGCCAACCAGATTTCTTTTTTCTATTAAGTGAATTACAAAATTCTGCCCTCTTTTCTTTTTCTTTTTTTTTTAATATATTTTTCTACATAATGTGGTGGCACGCTTGCAACTGATAAAACTGGACAGACTGGGAGTTAATCGATATTGTTTAAAAGCCTCTAAGTTTTGTCTCCTGGCCCTGTCGCATTCCTCATCCCACCATGGTTTTGGCGGAAATCCAGATTTGTGCCCAAGATAAGGTTTGAACTGAGGTAGAGCAATCTCAGCTGCTCGATTGATGCTACTGATAAAATGTTCATAATTAGAGCAGCAGTCATGCGAGTTATTCTGTTCGAACAGATATTTATCCGCCAATTGGGCATAGATATCCCACTGTGCCAATTTCAAATTCCACTTTCTATTGGTTACATTATGGTAACAATTAGGGAGGATATTTTTATCTATGGTAATGAGTACACCCAAATGGTCTGAACCAAACGGTTCGTCCAACAGGACCACTCACATCTGGATGCCAGAGATGGGGAACAGATTGATAATCTACAGCAGAGGGTCGTCTGTCGTGTCTTTGAAGTAGAGTTGGTGTTCCATCGTTTAGTAAACATAAATTTTCTATAAGGATGGCATCAATTATATTTCTACCCTCCGAATTGTCAAAAGAGCAGCCAAAGCTTATGTGATAGCTATTTAGATCCCCACAGAGTAAAATTGGAGATGTCACCGACCTAATTAAGGCACTCCAGTATTCAGTAGTTACTTTTATGTCCCGGCGCGCAATATATAGAAATAATACTAATGTTAGTATTTAATATTTTACAAATGACGCCACTTGTCTGGATTTTATTATTGTTAAATTTGGGGTGGAAAGTTATTGGATCGAAGTTAAGATTATTCTTTATTAGAACGCACGATCCTCCATAACCATCGTTTCTGTCACTCCTTACAAATGAGTAATTTGAAATTGTAATTTCATCTGATTTTTTGAGCCAAGTTTCTGATAGTAATGCTATGTTGATGTTATTTAATTTGAGAAACGTCTCCAAGTAATTTTTGTTAGCGTGAAGGGATCTAATATTTAGCTGAAGAATTTTAATCATTATTTTTAAGCATTAAAAATTTAACAATTCTTATATTTTACGATTATTTAGTACAGGTTAAAATTGAAATAAAAAATAAATGAACAGTAAAATAAATCAACATTCACAAAGTAAACATTCATTAATCTCATAAGAACAGTTAATAGAAGATATTTCATACAATATTGAATGAGTTATGTTTATTATGTGTTGTTTACATGTGTCAGGTTGGAGCAAGTAATTTGTTTGCTAATAAGTCTGTGTTCATAGTGTGCGTAGTTGTACTATTTATACTATCGCACTTTGGTTTTGGCTATTCAATTCAATACTATTTTGCTTTGAAAATGCGCTCTCTAAATTTAAAATAAGATTTTTTATTATTTCATTTTTGTTTGAATGCTCATTATTTACTTTCCGGATTAATTGCAATAAGTATTCTATATTTTTCCCTTCATTTTTTCTTCCGCTTGATTTTTCGTCTGTTTCTTTGACTGATTTGTAATAATTGAAGTTAGATGCTGTTTCAGTATTTCCGTATTTTGCTTCGTATTTTTGACTATCTCTAAATTCCTTTGATGTATTTATTTTTGGATATGTTTTTTTTGAGTATTTATCTGGTTGATTTGTTATTTTATTTGTCACCGGCGTTGGAAGTTCCGGGAAATGGTTTTCTTTTGTAAGTGCTTCGAATTTATTTTCATTTGTAAATGATTCAAATTTATCATTTGTTAGTGCGTCAAATGATATTTATATTCATGTTTATGTACATATTTGTTAATAAAGCTTTATCTATCTGCAAATTTTACTTAAAAATACAAATCCTTTATGTTGCTGAGGTTTAAAGTAAATCGTTTAAGCCATTTTTTTAAGAAAATCACAAAAAACTGAACAACCAAAAAAATATTCTGTTAGTCTAACTTCCGGTTAGTAGATTTCTAAACAGAATATCAAGTTCTTAGCTTCCTGTGATTTTTTCATTTTAAAAACACGTATTTCCAGCGAAACTAAAAGTAACAGCATCACAATATTTCCTCATACATCCTTAAGAAATAGTAATAATGTTTAATAAATTTTATTTTTAGTTTTAACCCAGTCCTAAAAACAATTTTCTCTCTTCCAAAAGGAAATTACTTTTTTCTATAGTGAAAATATTTTAATTTTCATGAATGTATAAAATAGTTTTGAATAAAATAATGGCCATGCTGTTTTAATTACTGAGCGGAAGTAGTTCTAGCACCATCTTCGTATTGCATGAAAGGAGGAAGTTAGTTAAAATAATATTTGAACATAGCACGTGTGGTGGTAGCTATAAGGACAAAAACTTCGTGACCTACATACATACACAAACTTGATTCTGTGTTCTAAAAAACAGACCACCATAATGATCGTACCGAGACTGGCTAACTGGAACTAATGCATTTAGCTTCATGTTGTATTATATATAAATAAATATGTATAATAAAGTACTCGTATACATCATTAAATTTTCCTTAATTAATAATAAATTATAAAATAAAGTAAAATTCAATGTGAAAGTTCTACTTGTTCACTGTTCACTAATCGTTAGACGAGGCAGATTACTAATATGAAGTAGATGGGAACCATATCAACACTGGTGCCATCTAGAAGGTGTATGTGACTTCTTCTTATGCCTGTGTGAGTACAATATAAGTCCTCTCTATACTATTTAACTTATAATTCATCCGAGACGGATAGTCCCACTTTCCTGAAATCTTATGACGCATCCATTAACTATCGATTTCTAGCGCTTCTTCTGTATTCATTTCTTAGGATTCCGGGAAACTCTTCCCACTTAGACTTTTCTTTGACTATTCTTCCGTATATCAGATCTTTCAAATGTCTAAACCAGTTGATTAGGATTGCAGAATTCCTTAACTCGTAGTTAGTTCATTGTTCATTATAATTAATTTCACTTTCTGCTATAATAGCAAACTAACAAAATCATGACAAATTTTCGAAAATATTGACCCTACAATCTAAGATCTTCCGCCATATCTTAAACGCACCCTTTTTTGACTGTAATCTAACTAACCACAATGACCTCAAACTTTCATCGTTTCTGTACTTGCCGAAATTCGTTCCAGTAGCTTCGATCAAAAACTCCTACATCCTAATCCTTTAACCGCAAATTTATCTTCAACGGCACATCCTTCTAATCCTCACAGACGGCTGAGACGCCGCTGGCTACGTGACCAATGGGTATTTCCGATTTAGGTACGAACATCCCATCATGGATGGTTTCAGCCAGTATCCAACTTCCGCAAGTGGTAACTTCAGTGAATAACAATTATTAAAACCAAATGCCCCCCTATGACGAAAAGAATATAAACTTGAGTAGCAAGGGGAAAGATAAATTCTATACGGCAGTTAAACAAGATATTCCCAAGATACCAAGGTGCTTGATGAAGAAAGATAATTCTATGGCATCCTAACACGATTAAGATTCAATCACAATTACAGTCCCCACCATTTGGCAAAAATAGATGTCGGCATCAGCCCGTTATGTTCCTGTAATTCCGAATCGGACGCTGATGAAAATCACCTAATTTTGTCCTGTCCTAAGTACAGTAGAAACAGACATAAATTATGGGAAGCCATTATTGACACGGGATGTGCATTTCCAACCAATACACGCACAGTTCTGGCGAGGAGGGACATGATTTTGTACACTGAACTGTACAGTTTCTAAAGGCAAATCACATTTTGGTGTAATCGACTAAATGATTCTGTTATATACACCATGTCTGGCTAATCTGCAGAGGCGGAAGGCCAAAAAAAAACGAACAAACAAAAAAAAACTTCAGTGAATGATCCTTTAGGTTTCTGCGGCCATGTTAATGAAAAACAGTTGAGTTTCCTGGTTGAGATGGCGTCAGTGGTTTGCTAAAACTGACGTTTCGCCCATGTTGTAATAAACCACTTCTGCAACCTTATTGGCCTTATTGCTTTATTGGCTTTCAAGGTGTAGCGACACTGAAGAGGCTCATTGCAACATGCGCGAAACGTCGGTTTTTAGCAAACCCGAGTGTTTTTCACTTCAGTGAATGTTTTTCTTTTTTACGATTTTCTCGGGAAAATGGCTCCTAAGATTTTCTTTAAAACTCGCATACTGTACAGCGTGCACAGATATTAGCCTATCATTGACTACTTTTTCCGTCCCAAAGACTCTGGTGGTAAGGTGCAAAGTTTTGCAGCATTAACCAGACCTTTCTAACGATTTTGTTTAATTTCTGATGGCCAACTGCGCATATAACCCGATCATTTTTATTATTTTTTTATTTTTCCGGTAAAAAATTTTCCCAAAGGAGTTTGTGAGAGAAACTGTGAGTTATGGCTAAGCTTTAAACTGCCATTAAAATGTTTACTGGAGGCTGAGAGAGGGCGCTAGTATACAATTTCGTCATGTTCAGGTAGGCTTTAAGCCCTAAAAACCAACAAATGTAACCCCTACTACCTATATTTAATCAAAATTTGAATTTTGAAGAACATTTGTCAATTAGAAATGTAACAATTGCATCAAGACAAAGTCCGTGTAAGTGTTTCAAATCGGAGTTTATTGTTTTTATAATCTTCTAGACACCTCTTCGCAGGGAAGATAAGAAATTTTAATAAGATGCCATGGTGGTTTATTGATTAAAAGCTTGGTCCGGTTAGCTGAGTAACTTACAGTATTGTCGGTTCGTTCCCCAACGTTGGATCTTACATTTATTTTTTATTAATATGTGAAAAAATGTAATATGCAATAAAATAGGCTACCATTTAGCACACCCGCTCTCTAGATGTTGCAAAAAACCTGCCTGAGAACAGGCGGGGGTACCTTTTTAGTTGTTTACACTCTTTTATAAAGTTAACATGAATTTTATGACGTCACCCTTAGTTTTCTTTTTCTTTAATTTAATACAAACTTCTAACTAGAAAATTTGTATTAAAATTTTGTACAATTTTCCAAATTCCCAAGCAAATGTTACCTCTAACATAGTGAAATGAATTATACAAACTGTTTATACAAAAATGTAAGCTATATTAAATTAATTTTTATTCATAAATAAATTTATTAAAGACAAAGGAAAACCTGTTGGATGAATGTTTATTTCATTTAAAGCGTATTAATTAATTAATTATTTAAATAGATGAATTTAGTTTCTGTTTTAATAGTACGTGTGAGTAGTAGGTGTGTTCGTGTGTATGTGTGTGTGTGTGGGATTAGCAAAAAAATAACATCAAACTTGCCAGAGAATTTGACAATAACCAGTCAAGATGGGTTAACCGGAAATACCACATATTATTGAACTATCTCCATTTTCTTTTTCTTGAATCACAACATACCCATTTCTATTGCACATTTTAGGCCTATCATTTATATCATTGTAATATTTTTTCGGAAAATGATGATACCCATCCGGCTTATTAATTTTCGACTCTTGGCGATTTTTGTTTTTTCAGTTGAGCTGTCTACATACACAGTACACCACACACACACACACACACACAGACCATTTTCTAAAAACCACTTCTTTTGGACACAGAGACCTGAAAACGTGTTTTTCCGGTAATAATTCGAAATCGAAAATTTGACACGATTGCAATACTTCCTCTTACTAGCAGTAACAGAAAATAAAAATATCACACATAAACAAACGATGTTGATCAAAAAATATAACGAAGTAACTAACGAAAAGAAATACTATCGCAATGTAAGTAAATTTTAATCATTAACATGGGTGAGTGGTTGTCAGACTAGAAGAAAAAATCTGTTAAAACAGGGATTTTTTTTTTTTTTTTGAAAACGACTATATCGATTTAAATATGGAATTACAAAGTTGTTTGTTCAATATTATTGGCATTCTTCTATGGAGTACTTCTACTAACTTGCCTGGGTCTTACTTGTCCCCCTTCCACCGACCGCTACCTCTATATTGATGTTAGGTCAAATGACTAAAATTTGAAGTTTAAAGAAAAATTAGTCATTTTAAATACAATTGTATATTAACAGTAGGAAGAAAAAGTCGTGTTAGTGTAATGGAAGTAGTAATTGGGAAAAATAAATTTGGAAAAATAGTTTAGTGAATTTTGACAATATTGTAAGTGAAATAATTTTGGAAAATAAAATAGTAAATTTTAGCTACTTCAAATAGTGTATTTTAGTGAAGGGGAAAGAGTCAGGTACTATTTAAATTAAGGTCAATGCTATTGAAGGGACAAAAGGACAGGAATCCGTTAGGGTAAGACAATGCCAGTTGGCTAACTGTTTTATAGGAGAAAAATCCCCCGCTAGAGCAGAGTATTACTTAAACACTCTGAATTAGACACTGAACTAGAACATTTGTATCAAGAATCGCTCACTTAACTTCAGGGCCAGTTATAAGAGTTTAACATTTAATCTACATAAATAATTGATTTAATAAGCATATTATTGTGATATTGAAAAGTATTTAAATATCTTTAAAGAGGAATTGAGTCTATGACTCTGTACAGTGCACATGTCGTGTGATTACTCTGCTATTTTTATTAAATTTGAAAGTGTTAGAGTAAACTATATGTGTTAAATCTGGTACTATTATAAAGTGTAAAATCTAGTGAATTACTTTCTAGTAATAGTTTTAAAAAGCTTTGATTTTGGAAGGAGATATTACGTGAGAAAACGACTAAAATTGAACGTTTTTAATGGATCTTCATTAGTCAGGGATGTTAGCTGCTAGTGGTAGTGGGGACGCTGATAACATGGCCAGTGATGGTGATAGTGATCTTATTAGTAAGTTGTTTAATAAGATTGAATTTGTTCATGATGATTTGCGATCTGTTAAAACAGATCTTCTTAATGTTAACTTAAAATTAGATACGTACAAATTAGAAAATGAGCGAATCAAAAAGTATTAAAGCAGGAATTCAAGTTGATTAATCAATCTGTACAGGAAATTATTCAATACACCAGATATAATGGTGTAATATAATGTTCCCTTTTCCCCTGAGGAGAATATTATTAAACATTTTGAGAAGATATGTCTTGTAATGGACCTACCATTTATTGAAGATAAAGTTTTTGATTGCTACCGACTAAGTCATAAAAACAGTATAAATAAAGGAAAAGGATCGTGAGTTTCGGTCTTTTTTTGAAAAAAATAAAAAAACTTAAATTTTTGCCAACGTTTCGACAAATATATTGTCTTTTTCAAGGTCTACAACATATAAATACAATAGGTTCTTTTTTGAAAGTCAAAATCAAAAACAAAAAACAGAAAGTAATAAAAAATAAAATTATGGATTAATTTATAAAAATTTTTTGGTTTACTTACATAAAAATATTTACTTTTTATAATTTCAATGGTCTCAGGAATAGGAACATTAGTAATAAAGAGGAAACATCTAAAGAGATAAGGGAGTAGTCAGTCGGAATTTGGAGGTTGTCGATTTTTGTTTTAAGCGTAAAAGAATCTTTGATATAATAATTAATAAATCTTTGATTATATAATATCAAAGATTCTTTTACGCTTAAAACAAAAATCGACAACCTCCAAATTCCGACTGACTACTCCCTCATATCTTTAGATGTTTCCTCTTTATTTACTAATGTTCCTATTCCTGAGACCATTGAAATTATAAAAGTAAATATCACTTGGTAAGCAATATTACCAAAATTCCTATTGAATTGTTTTCCTCCCTACTCCTTCACTGTTGTAACTCTGGCTATTTTACTTATGACAATAAATTTTATAAACAGATTTTTGGCACGGCCATGGGTAGCAGTTTAGGACCCATATTAGCAGACATTTTTATGACTGAATTAATTGAAACTTCTTTGAAAAAACTTCCTTTTAAAGTTCCCTTTTTCTTTAAATATGTTGATGACTGCCTTACTGCTATTCCCTTACAATACATAAATATAGTTCTTGAAAACTTCAACTCCTTTCACCAGCGCCTTAAATTCACTTATGAAATTGAAACTAACGAACAGATCAATTTTCTTGACTTAACAATCCTGCGCCACCACAATTCTTTAATTACAGATTGGTATGTTAAACCTATCAGATCGGACCGTTATTTACATTTTAATTCCTATCATCCCTATTCCCAAAAGATCAATTTCCTCAAAGCTTTCACAAAACGCGTCCTCACCCTTAGCCACTCTAAATTTCACGAAAAAAACCTAAATATCCTATCCAAACTTTTTCAGAACAATGGTTATCCGAAATCTTTATGTAAACAAATTTTTGAATTGCCTCATAACAATAGCATTTTGCCCCTTATTTCGGATAATAACCAAATCTCATCCTTGAATCCCAATTGCACATCTATTCCGAAATATATCTCCTTTCCTTATATAAGAAACCTATCAGAAAAAATATCCAAAGTCCTCAGACCATATACATTATCCTAGCACATAAAACAACGAATACAATACGCAAACTGTTCACTAAATTAAAAGATCCTACGCCGACTGAATTACAATCAAATATTATTAACAAAATAAATTGCCAGCAATGCCCAGCCACGTATATTGGACAAACGAAACAATATTTAAAGAACAGGTTATACCAACACGACTATGACTGTAGAAAAAACAAACCTAACTCTGACAACATAACAGCACTCACTAAACACCATACTGAAAAAAGACACGATTTTGATTTTTCTAACACCAGTATTTTGGCAACTGAACGTAATAGGAAAAAACTTAATTTTTTAGAAATGCTATATATAAAAAAAGAGAAAAATTCTATTAATTATAGGACAGATACCAATGGTCTCTCTTCAATTTATCACAACCTGATTTCCTAATCCCTGACCTTGTTTTTCCAAATAGACCCCTTTCTCCACTAGTCCCGTTATAAATATACCTGCCCGCTGTTCACTATGGTTTATTTGTTCACTATTCTCTGTGTTGTTGAGGTGTTCTCAACTTTTTATTTACAAAATTATACATAAGTTTTCAAGTTTTGATATGTTTTAAAGATTATTTAATAGTTTTTATTTTTTTATTTTTTATGTAAGTAAACCAAAAAATTTTTATAAATTAATCCATAATTTTATTTTTTATTACTTTCTGTTTTTTGTTTTTGATTTTGACTTTCAAAAAAGAACCTATTGTATTTATATGTTGTAGGCCTTGAAAAAGACAATATATTTGTCGAAACGTTGGCAAGAATTTAAGTTTTTTTATTTTTTCAAAAAAAGACCGAAACTCACGATCCTTTTCCTTCATACAAGCAACGGTCGAGAAGAATCTTCCATAGTATAAATAATAATGCTAATTTTCCACTACCTATTGTTTCTAAATTCACGTCAAACCTTTACAAAAGAGAGCTCTTAAAAAAGAAAAACTATTTAAAAACCGATTTATTTGGACACACTGAAGTTAGGCCAATTTTTATTAATGAACTTATGTCCCCATTTAATGCTCAAATTTCAAGGCAGCAAAAACTTATCAGAACCAACAAAAAATTAAGTTTGTGTGGTTCAACAATAATTTCGTTAAAATACGTCTTTCGGAAAATGAAGCAATCTTAACAATTAAGAATTTGGCTGAATTGGATGGGCTGTTCAGAGAAGCCCTAATACAACAACTGATGATGATGTTACAGATTGCGGTGACCTCGACTCTGATGTATCTTCAAAATCTGAAATTTCTACCAAAGGAAATAAGAAGAGGAAATTTACTGGGCGTCACGGGTCATTAGAGCCTTTTTTAAAACCATGCAGCCGGAAACCTCCTCAGAAATAGAGGATTCTCAGAAAAAAATCTCTAGTATTAATTTAGGTAATTTGCATAACTTAGGTTTTCATTTTCAGGATAATAAAAATTTTAATATTGCTTTTTGGAATGTTAACGGGATTAATTCTTTATTTAAATTAAATTTTGAAGAAATTAATAATTTAATAGACAATATTATTTGTTTATGTGAAACTTGGGATTACAATAATAAATTTATCAAACCAGGCTTTCTAAGAAAATTTACTTTGTTTACGAGTGATACGGTTAAAGTTTATTCTCGTGGCAGAGCTAGTGACGGCCTAATGTTGTTTATTAAATCAAAATATGAAAGTTCTGTTTGTGTTATCAATAAATCTGCTCAATGGTTATTTATTTCACTTAAAATAGATTGCCGCCAATTTATTATTGGAATAACTTATTTTAAACCTGATATTGATGATATTCTTATCTTAGATTTATTTAAAACTGTATTGGATGATATTATTTCATGTTATGGATGTCACAACATTATACTCGGGGGTGATTTTAATTCTAGAATATCAAATCTAAATAATTTGGATAAGGGAATTTTTGAAAATTCTTTTCTTGATTCTAAAAGAAGATCGTTAGATCAAAAAGAGGATAAAAGGGGTGGTCGATTAGTGCAAATTATGGAAGAACTAGCATTGTTTGTGTTAAACGGACGATCTTGTAGCGATTCCCCAGCTAAATTTACATATATATCACCAAAAGGAGGCAGCGTAATTGACCTAGTTTGGATTAATCCATTAACCTTATCGTTAGTAATTGATTTTAAAGTTATAAATATGTTTTTCTCTGATCATTCTCTATGCCAGCTCAATCTATCATCTGACATATCTTCTATTGCTAATCAAGTGAAACGACCTCAATCAAAGTTTATTTTAAAGAGAGACGATTCTTCTAAGTGGGACGATTATCAAAAGGCCCTATCCATTGTGCAATGGGATACTGTTCTGTCGAGTAAAGAAGTTAATACTCTATCTAATAATTTTATTACTACCTTGTTCCAGTTCCTGCTGGACGCAGATATTTTATGTTCTGTCTCTACTAAAAGTGTTTCTAACACATATAAGAATCAGTGGTTTTCTGAAGAGTGTTATGATGCGAAAAGGGAAGTTAAAAATCTTCTTATGTTATGTAAAAAGAATAACTTTAGCCGTGAATCACTTTCGTTATTTTTGGAGGCTAAAAAATGTTATAGAAATCTAATCCGGACGACTAAATCTAATTATGTCTTAAAAATCCAATTTTCCTTTAGAGATACGCGTAGTTCTAAAGGATTTTGGCAAACAATATAAAAATTAAGAGGGAAAAAACGTATATGAATGAGATTTCTATTTCCGATTGGTCGGATTTCTATAATACTATTTACCCCCCTAGAACTTTAAGTGATGATAATTATTTTGGTACGTTTGACCCTCAAATGGATTCGGAATTCTCTAGAGATGAACTTGTACGAGTTTTAGCCACCATTAAAGTTAATAAAGTCCCTAGTCCAGACAGTGTTCCAAATGAGGCCTTCAAATTTCTCCCGGATAATTTGATTAATTATTTACTTAATTTTTTAAATAAGGTATGGTCAACTGAAGAAATACCTGCCTCGTGGAGTACGTTGAAATGAAAATGGTTTATAAAAAAGGAAATCCCAGAGACCCTTTTAATTATCGCGGAATACCTTTAGTGAACTCATTAACCAAAATTTCTACACAAGTTTTATATAATAGAGTGAGCAATTGGGCTGAGGAGAATAAAATCATACCTGAGGAGCAGATGGGGTTCCGGAAGGGAAGGGGATGCAGTGATGCTGTGTTTGTGATATCGTCTGCGATAAATATCCATCTTAGACAAAAGGGTAGGGAGCTTTATGTGATATTCGTAGATTTCCGCCGTGCCTTTGATAGTGTTTCGCATGATCTTATGTGGGCTAAATTACTTAAATTGGCCATGAGTCCTAAGGTTATCAGGATTATTAAAAAATTGTATAATTCTGCAAGGATGTATATTGATAATAACACAGATCAATCTGAGATGATATATGTCACGTCTGGAGTTCTCCAGGGTGAACTTCTGAGCCCTCTATTATTCAGTCTGTACCTTTGTAATATTGTAGAGTATTTTACTAATAGAGGAGCACAGGGAGTTTATCTTAACAATCTCCGCGCCCTGTTATTATTACTGGATGCCGACGATTTGGCAATTATTGGCTTCTCGTGGCACGATGTATAGAGGAAACTTAAGATTCTTGAAGATTATTGTAAAGAGAACCACTTACAATAGAAACCATAAGAAAACTGTTATAGTCCCTTTTAAAAGAGGAGGTAGATTAAAAAATTTAAAGAAATTCTTTCTCAATAACTTAGAGATTGAAGTACGAAGAAATTTTACATATTTAGGTGTCCCGCTTTACTCATCAGCTAAATTTGCTAAATCGGCCTCAGACTTTTTAACTAAAAGTTCTTTGGCTATTCCAGGAGTGTTAGATATTCTCAAGTCAGTAAAAAGTTATAGCTGGCAATCAAGCGTCCCATTGTTTGATAGTCTTGTGGTCAATGTACTTTTATATAGTGCAGAAATTTGGTCTCCTCCATATGCTGAAATAGTTGAAAGGGCACAGGTCCGCTTTATTTTGAATTTGCCGCATTCCACTCCTGATTTCTATGTCCGCCTGGAATCTGGTAGGATTCATCTAAAATTTAATATGTTCAAACGGCTGCTGGGCTGGTGGAGAAAATGTAACTAGAATGCACAACTATGATGATTGACAAATAAATATATGTTTAAATACTTAGATAGGGACGCGCTCCGATGTATAAACTATGTCTCTGGTAGAATCTTGATGTTACGCTGGTGAAATACTGAAGAATAATCCTCCCCTCTTCTTGTGGAGAGACGTTATATTGCCATCACTCACACATTGACAAGTGTGTAATTACGGGTCACAACCAAAACTTCTCTTGCTGTGTGTTGACCCTAGGTCTTGAATAGGTCGGTGAATAGGTGTGGCAACAGGTGATGGTAGTTATCAAAAGACTCTAGCCAGGTGGTCTTTTGAGTGTTTGTTTATTGGCGGTTATCAAAAGACTGTAGCCAGGTGGCCTTTTGAATGATTTGTTGACCCTTGTATATTGGCCAGGCGGCTTCTGTATACTGACCGTATAATGACCCTTTTGAAAGCAGTGTGTCTTTGGCGGTTCCTGTCCTTGGCGGTCCCTTTGACCGTGCACTGACCGCGGCTCTTGACCTGAATAATAGCGACTGGCTGGCACCACTAGTTATAATTTTTATAATTAAAAATTATATATTTTCCTTCTTGTTACCACATTACAGCATTACAGTGTTTTCTTATTTATTTCTTATTACTTCTCTGCTCTTTAAACATACACACAAGCCCTTTACAAAACCGCTCGTGCTACACAATACTACAAATATACAACACCAAATACGTTTGATTAGCATTCCACATCAGATTATTTTATTTCATTTATAAGAAGACCAAAGGTGGGAGCCAGTTGTTTATCTTGCGCAAATTTTGAGCCGTCCCTGTGTTAACACTTTTTATTGTATAGAAGTTCTTACAGTTTTAGATTAACTTCAGACTGACTTCACTTGAAGTTTGAAGTCAATTATTATAAACAGTTAAATTTGAACAAAATTTGGTACAGTTTTCCGCCTCATCAATTTCATATATTGCTAAAAATACATAAAATGAATTTTGTTAGTAAGATAAAAGTTTTAGCCAACATGTTTAGAGATTTTGTTACCATTAATCCTTGTTAATTAATTCCCTATAATTCCCTTCTATTGTGGTTGTCAGGTTTTATAAGAAATCCAATACTACTTAACAACTGTGTGTTATTTAATGGTGAAGTAATTGAGTTTAGTGTCTCTATAATTATTAGCGTCTATATAATAATTATATCGTCTCTAACAATAATTATTACCTATATAAAGTTATTATATTATTATTATGATGAAACAAACAAACAAAATTCAAAAATTTGTTGTAAAGAACTTACACGGCTTTCTCTCTCTCTGATAAATTTTCTCCAAAGTTAGAATTCTTATTAAACCTTAGATAGTGTTAGTATTGCATATAACTGGTGTTACAGTGGTAGTGGTCATAGTGGTGGTAGTGGTCGTTCGGTTTTAGAGCATTTAGACTACCTAGGCCAGATTGCATCGCAGCCATTCTGTTAGCCCAATGTAAAACTAGCCAATAACAGCAGTTTAAAGAAGAAATTCACAGATTTCCAATAAAAGTGATAGGTATATAAATTTGCGTTTTCTCGTTCAAAGAAAATTGTTGGAACCATTTTTCGAAAAAAAGTCTGAAAAATACTTAGAACGCTATTCTGCAAAGTTGCATTTTCTTGAAACTTGCAACTATACTAATATAATTCAATATAACTTAATATTATATAGATGGGATAATCGTACACAACACTAAAATGGCACTAAAATTTTAGAGAAAAATCTTTATTTTCTTCTAGTGTGACAATCACTGACAGCCATGTCAATGATATTAAAGTTTACTTACATTGGGATAGTATTTTTTTCCGTTAGTTATTACGTTATATTTTTAATTAACATCGTTTGTTTAAGTGTGATATTTCTACTTTCTCTCGATCCTAGGCTTCCTGAGTTCTTTCATATGCATGGGAGAGAAATTAGACCCCGCCCACTTTGTACAGCACTTACAAAATGGTGGGGGAAGTTGAGTCCCGCCACTCTATCACTGACTGTTTACACTAGCCATTCTGTTTCTTGCTGCTGTTATCTTAACATTAAAGTCAAGATTTTGCTCAAGAAGCCTATTGCAATATGGGCAAACCATCGCACTTAATGGTTGGGGGTTATAAACCGCAAACTTCGTGTCGTATCCGAGGGTGCGATCTAAACGGAATATCAAGTTTGGGCTTCCTGCAATTTTTCATTTTTAAGATATTTTGTTCACATATCCCCACTTACATGTCGTTTCTAAAATAACTTTTTCCATAAGTAGAGATCTTTAGAACATGCATTTCTGGGAAAACTCAAATACAACAAACTGACACGATCGTAATACTTCCTTTCAGTACGGCAGTAGGAAAATGTAAAAAATTAATTGTGAACCAGTGACAGTAATAGTGGGTGGCCCTTGTAAGGGGAAGTGGACTAGCCACTTTTTCAGGGAAATTGGCGCCCCTGCAGGTATCCAGTCTCAATTATACGGTACAACACTCACACTGATACCCTCCCAACACTATCACACAATACACCTATAAGACTGCAGAAGCAACACTTGTTCAACTATTTGAGTTTATCGAACCGTAGGCAAATTCTAGCTCACTGCAGTAATTATTGATAATGACACATGACTGTCACTTGACTGAGATCCTGGTTTATTGTGTTCCATCCTGTGTTACAATCAGTGACTGAGATCTAACAAAGTGGCAATAGATCTTTCAGTATCGGTAGATTTCATTTTAAGAAACTTAAAGAATTACTGTGGCGTTCCTATGGCCGTTTAGTTCTCGCCTTTGCTACTAACTGTTTTTTACCCCACGTTTTATTACGATACTGGCTCCAACACCGTCTTTGCCCTTACGGGAATCGAACCCTTGAATTTTCGCACAAAAGAAAGTACGGTCACATTAGACCATCGCGTGAAGACTCCAACCTATTGTAATGGGTAATAGTGGAAATTGCAGGGTGAAGTAAAGGTCGACTTGTATTGGCCATTCCAGTAATCATTTGCGGCCGTATAGATTCCTAACGAGCTTGCAAGACACTAAATGATTCTTTTTATTGTATTTTCTCCATTTAAAACCTACATTTTTTCTCCGATTCACCAATAATTCTCATGTTTTATTGGGCTAACAAAATTTAATTACACAAACTATTATTAATTTCTCTAAAATATTGATACAAAAATTGCTTACTAATCAATAGAGTCTACCAGATATTTGATTGATTGATTCTCTTGAACAAACATTTTCGAAATAAACAAGTTTCCCCGTGAAGCTCAATTATTTTTAAACCATTAAACTAACTATTTACATTCAATTCACTGTTATTTAATCTCTACATTTAATGGCTTTAAAATGTAATATCATCGTTTCCCCCCCTCCCTGGGCACTATAATTCATATTGTTACGTATTTACAGAATACTTTTATTCAATAGATATTCTGTGAGGACTGTTTACATTTTATTTCATTGGTATGTTCTAATATAGCTGGGTTTTTTATTTCGAATATGCGTTGTAATATATGATATACATCTTTAGCTTTATATTGACATTAAATTAAAACTTGATTGCTGTTTATTTATCTACAACCTGTCTTCTTGGAAAAGGACTTTCACTTCTCTTCAGAATCCACTATTTATTTTTATATTTATTTTCTCCAGGATAATTTAATTTTTTAAACAATTTCAAAAGTGGGAACAGCTTGATGTTTGCACATATTTTTCTTTTCGAATTTAAAATTGGATATACTGCGATCAGAGTTGCTCCTAACATTTATAAAATAGGATTTTTCTGGAATGATTTATTAATAATCACACCGTTTTGTTGTTTCATACATTTTTCCAGAGATATAGGCCTAGAAATTAAACAGGGGTAACCTCAATTCACTGGAGCAGGTCCTTTCCACATGATAAAGCTTTTATCAAATGCCAGTGTTTAGACAGTTGTACGTGTAACTACGGTTACAGCTAAGGAAGAAAAGTTAGATAATCCACTCTGTTTCCTTTTTATGTGCCAGTAACACATGATCGTTCACTTCCTATAGCTTTAGGAATTGATTTTTCCTCACATTATTATTAATCGGTGCCCAAAGGCGCGGGCCTAAGTGCCTGGAGTCATTCCCTTTCTCTTATCCTCGTACAAAAAAAAATCCGCTCCTAAGCACCTCCCCAGCAATCTACCGGTCTGACTAAAATATCTTAAGACATCTTTCATCACCAACTCTCCCAAGCATTTCTTTGAGAGTGTTGCCATCACAGATGAGAACTTCGTATTAGTGAAACGGGGACACCTTCCTACGTAGGAGTACACCGCTCCTCTGAGCCCCCTTTGTCGAATTTCTGATACAAATGATTAGACATCCTACCCATTTTGTTTAAATGACAGGATACCCAACGTTGTCCAATCAGTACACCTACCACGACCTCAGTCCTACTCAGGGAGAGAAGATACTTCAAATCCCCCTGAATTTTAAATTTTATAAATCTCGGCCTGGAGACAATTTTCCGTGTCTCTGCAGTACTTCTCCAGTTTGACTTCCTACATCGTTTGACTTCCATATTGCAAAATTGTTTGGCAACGGCTACTCTGGCTCGGTGGGCCACAAAACCGTATTGACGATCGTATTTTAGCCAACTTGTCCTTCCTCTCATTGCGTTATTTACTTGTAAGTCTGGGTACCCTGAAGAGCTCCTCTCTGCTCCTTTGAGCGAGGCCATTAAAGTCTTCTCTTACATTCACCCACGAACTTGGAGCCCCAACTCTAAGCACGACTTATTAAAGCATTTACAGTTTTCAAAGTCGTTAGTTACTGAAATCTGCTCATATCAATAGAATTCTTTATTCTATTGAACCGGTGTCTCCTTTTTTCTTTCCAGTTTTCACCGGAAATACACGTGTTCGGAATTGCCGAACATTCGTTACTTTTTGTTTTTTTTAAAATACACATTAGTATTATTTTAATATAATACATACCGTCATTTTTGTCTTCTAAGGGTAGGAATGGAGGAAGAAACTTTACATACTATTAATTTATTTAAACAAAGTCTTTATTGGCATATCCTATTTTTTTTTTACTTTATGAAGTAACACATTTTTATTTGTAATGTGTATATGTGTTTACAGAAATTATAATAGACTCTTGTAACAAATTTTATTTATATTTACACACAAAATACAAATCTTTCTTTATGTCTACTTGCAGTATGTTTTAACATATCTAATTTTATTTTTATTTTATAGTTTCAATTTAAAGCTAAGTCTTGTATTTCTTTTTCTAACCAAAATAATTGGATATGTATAATGTCCCTATATTTTTGAATTGTAGTATATATCGAATTTTATTTCTATTAGTAATTTGTTTAAGGCCTATAATTACTAATTCTGTTCCTTCTGACAATTCTTCTAGCCGTAGAAGCCTTGCACTCAGAAACTTTAACTTGACCTTTTATTTCTTGCATAGTAATATCGTTAAACGTCTCCATCTCCTCTTGTGTAAAAGCCGTATCTTGCATATTTTTCCACATGTGTGTGCAAAATTCCATCTTCTCTATATTGGCAAACGAGTGTTCCTTGTAACTTGTTACACCATTTGTTGTAAATGTTAAAAATGGTTTCTCTGTGGGTGAGGAAATTATAACCAACCCATTTTTCGGTATTATAATGTAACCATCTTCGTTAAGTTTTTCTTTATTAGAATAGGCATTTATAAATATATTTTTGTGGTACCCTTTTATAAAGTATACTTCATGCACCCTTCTTTCTCTGCAAGGACTCCAACATATGTAAAAGTTCCTTTGTTGTTCACGGTAAACGCAGAAACATTATACACACAAGTTGTGTCCAGATTCTTCCAATGTGTTTTAAAGTGGTTTATTAACTATTTTTAAAATCGGTCAACTCGTTTTCCTTCTCTACCAGTTGCTTCTATTCCTCTTTATGAGCTGTAGTTTTCTGTATATAGTTTATCTTCCTTCTTTTTAAATCCACCTCTTCTAGTTCTAGCTGTCGTTTCTTTGCAGATATTACATACATTAGAGATGGAGTTCTATTTCATTCCCGCATATGGCAAAAGCCTGTTGGTTATGTTAACTCTCTTCCGTAAGACATGAGGAATTATATTATTTGTAGAGACCAGTCCTGCTTTTTCGATATCTATACTTTCTGGTATGGTAGAAAACAGTGTTTCAGTATTTGAGAAATACGTTTCCCCAACTTTAATACAACATTTTTGCACAACCTTTATAATATCATTGTTTCTACTGGTCTCTCCTTTTCGTCTCTAGGACAAATCATGAGAATACGCTCTATACTTACAGATGTTTGACACAATGCACAATCACTCTCTATATTAATTTTTTATAAATACTCTCAATATAATCCGTGATTTGTCCTTAGGCGATTCATAAGACGAGTTTTTATTCTTTTGATTTCTCGATTTTTCCTTACCAGGACATTTTCCCAATAATATGCATTATTGCTTGTTATTATATCATAAATGTTTAGCAAGTTATCCAAGCAGTTCGATGACCCTATTCATTATAAAAGTATTTTAATGGAGCCAAATGAGGTGATGGTAGAAATCATATTTGAGTTTATAAAGCAAGACATATGAATACTAAAGTTTCAATAACTTCGCAATAAACAAATAATAATAAACAAATAATGTTTGTATATGTATTAACATCGTACACATTGAGAACAATTATTTTAATTTTGGTTTAGGGATATTGTGTAAATGTAGTATGCTTGTATTTGTTAGGATGATTGTATTTATTGGCGTGACTATGATGGAATAGTTTTTAGATTAGTTTAGAATTTTTTAGATTAAGAAGTGAATGATTTTATATTGTGTCTGTGTTTATTAGGATGAATGTATTTATTGGCGTGGCTGGTTTTAAATGAATGTAATTTTAGAAAGAGTAATTATATATTTTTTTGTACAATAAAAAGTACGCTGGTTATTGCTATTCCAATAATAATACTAGCTATAGGCCTGTTGATTGATGTAATATAAGATTTATACATGGTCAAGAGAGCTAATCTCAAAATAAAAAAAGGGGTAAGAGATAGTCGTGCGAGATTTTTGGTTTATTTGAACAGGCCAAAAGAAAAAGACAATAATGTGATAAAAGAACAATAATGTGAAAAAAAGAATAAAAACTGGTAGTCTGAGGTTTAAATTATGTGTAAAACTTTGTGCAGATAAATAGCCAAAAATGTATGTAGCTTTAGTTCTGAGATAAAAGTAAGCTTATAATCAGGCGTAGGAAAGCATGAAGCTTGAATAAGAAAACATGACAGGTTGCGGGTTTGTGGGGGTTATATACGTTAAAACCATCTTATGTATATATGTACGAGTATATAAAGGGCACTTGAAGGTGCTTCCTTTATTTCCGGCGATGTTTCACTGACCGTACCACAACATATTAAACAGATCTTCTACTCACAAAGGTGTGCAAGTACTTTCTCACTGTTAGAAGAAAAACCTCTCAAGTATAAATATGTGCAACACCCAACTTGAATAATTTATACATGTCTTTGTGCACACTTACATATGTAAAAGTAGGTGAAAATATTTCAATGCACACATACATACATATATATATATATATATATATACATTATTTTCAGCAGTATCAAGATGAATTACGTGTAATGGATTGTGAGATGTGATGCAGAGTATGAAATAGTAGCCAGCACAGTGTTGACAAGATAAAGTTATTACTTTACTTTTTCTTCCTGTATTAAAAGGAAGTATTACAATGGTTTCAGTTATTCGACATTAAGCTTTCTCCTATGATATATAGTTTGAAGTATCCCGTGAAAACGAAAAAAATAAATGATTTTGCGAAAGTCCATTGTGAGTGTGAGTCTGGGTGAGATTTTGTGTTGTTAACAATATCGCAGGAAACTTAAATGTAATATCCATTTATGTACCACTAATGATCCGCAATCGACAAGAAAGTTTCGTTCAAATTCTGTTAACCGAAAGTACGAGTTAATGAATTTTTTTTTCGGTTTTTGGAATTGTCTTTAAAAAGGTTCCAAAAAACAAACATTTCTTATGAAGCTTGTTTCGAGAAAAAGTTGATTTTGCCTAGTTTCTAAAGAAACTTTAAATTAGACTAAAATTTAAACTGCTGTCACATATTTTGCTAAGAGCTGCCCGAGGCTCCAGTCAAACAATATGGTCTTATTCAGGTATATGTATAATTCAGGTTTGTGACTTAATGATATATACTCGTATGTTATAGCAGTGATGAGATACATTTCAGAAATCGAAGCTTTTCACTGACTATCTTATAATCTTTACGAGAAATAGCTCTAACTATATGATCGCTCTTGAGCACACTTATAAAACAAATAGTCCACAATATCTTTTGAATCAGGGGATTACTAAACGAAATGGAAATAAAGGCCGAAAAAAAATGGTTTTGCAGTTAGTTGTACACTATATCTTCCAGGAGGAGGCATTTTTTCTTAATTGCATATTCTGGTTGCAAGATAAAGGAAGAACATTTGATATCTTACCAAGGCGTTTGCCTTTGACAAGATTTGCATTGAACGCTCAGATCATCAAGGCGATCAAATGGGGAGCAATTCAGAACTTATACTGAGCATAGCCTATCTAAAATATGCTCAATTTAGTTACTATCTTATTCAGCTGAGCTGAACCAACCTGGAAAGACTTGATAGTTTCAAATTGCTGTATAATGTACATAATCGCAGAATGCTCTACATCTATGCCGTCAGCGGCCATGAAGAGTGTTCAACTCCTTTCAAGACATAGTGGAGAAAGTTATTACTTAAATTTTGGTAGCGAAATCTTAGAGCTAAGCTGACTATTGAAAATTAAAAAGTATCTTCTTGAGTATGCAAGAAGAAAGGAAGTTGTTTGAGAGAGAAACTTTGTCGAATGCCATAAACACAATCTGGGCGTTCTATTCGGAATGTTGTGGTTATCGATTTATACAGGCTACTCGCATGTATACCAGGCTTTGGAGAGGCTGAGTTTGTTAATACTGAAAATATTGTGATAAAAGTATCTGATGAAAATCGAATTGGGAGGTCTCAAACAGCCCCTTAAACCTAATATAATATTAATGATAATGCCAAGGTAATCTACAAATATAATACAAATATTATGTTTAATGAAAATTTGTATTAAAATCGAATATTTCCTATAAGAGAAAGTTGTGTGAGTGTTTTGTGCCAAATTTATATAATGACGGAACTAAGAATTTACTTTAACAATTGTGGCAGTAAATGTGATAGCAATTACAAGATTAGAGTAGCATAATAAGTTAGATAACTACAATGGTATGTAGTGGAGGACACTGTACTTCTTATAATTTCAAGTACCTCCACATATCGGCTTGGTGGGGGAAGAGTTAGTTTAGGCACAGATGCTAGAGCAATCTATTGTTTACGTTAAAGTTACAACAACGATTTGGCAGAGTGAGAGAAAGAGAGAGTATAGTGACATGTTAATTAAGATTTTGTTAATTTAACTAACAAATTACATAATTACTGCTCTCAGCTAAGTACCTATTAACTCGTGTAGAACGTGAACCATAGAATTACGCTCCTTTATTTAATTTCAATTATATAAATGATGGGAAACTGTAAAACTTTTGGATATGCCAATTTGAGAATATGCTAACATCCACAGTTCGTCTAGAAACTTCCTATAATAAATATTTCGTTTAGAAAGGTTTGAAATAAAAATTGTAAAGTTGGTAAGGGAAAATCATTGGATTCTTTTTCGAGAAAGTTAAAAAAATATAAGCAAAAGAACTTACTGCAAAGTTCCCCAAAAATCATCCGATGACTGCTCATAAATGTCCCAATTATTGTGGCCTACTGCAATGTTAACTAGGCTCCATTTATTCCACTACTCTTGCTTTTGGTGCGAAATATCAGTTTTCAATTCCCTTGCAGATTTCATTAAAATAATACTGGGAGATTTCCATAGTTGTGGCCTTGTTTTATGCTGAATCTGTAAAACCGCAATATCTGAATCTGCAAGTTTATCACGATGATACTAGGGATATTGTATGAGTAGGAGAGTATCTGTAGCAGAATCCCCTTTTTAATTCTATTTGCATTAAAAGAGTAGTACATGTTCGATTATGAGTAAAATTTTCAGCGTAAAATTCGTAATCATTTCTCATCTGCTTTTCTTTTTTTAAATGATTTAAAAAGTTTTTCTGATATAATTTAATAATGTATAAATTATAAGTGAATTTTCGAAGTAAAAAGAAAATTCAATTAATTATTTTTTTTTATTTTGAGAAGGATAAAACTAAAATACCACCAAAGGAATGAAAAATGTAATTATAAAAGTTTTTCGTCACGTTTCCCAAGTAGAATGAAAAATAGTAATAACTAATTAAATAAAGGAAAATAGTGAATAACGAGCTTGGTATGGGGAATGAGGTTGAAGCTTTCAGAGGTATGGTTTGTTCTTCCTTATTCCAAGAATGAGTACGTTGAGTCAGTTAGTGAGAATGAGTCCTCAACAGATATAGAAGGCAGGCAGTGGTGAACTGGCGGGCAAGCCGTTCCTAGCTGGGCTCAAATAAATGTAACAACATACCCTGTGGGAATTTCCTATCTCCCTTCTATCCGCCAAAGTTATTTAATAAGCTGGTTTAAATAAGCGCTAAAGTTCACTTAGTTTTGTGCTTTGTATGTTTATGGTGAGTGTGTGTGCGTGTATTGTGCTTGTGTTCTATTTGCTATTTGAATTTGTAGTCTGTATTCTTTATGGCCGCCATTTTTAGTGTGTCAAAATAACAAACGTTATACGAGAGATACAACAAATTAAAGTTTTTCCAACTAATCCAGTTGGTCTAATCTTTTCGGAAGCTCGGCTATGTTTACAAAGTGTGTGTAATGTGAAATGTATGTGTAATGTGAGTAGGTGTAGGTTTATAAGATCTTCCCTCAGCATTCTTCAAAATTTCAGCTCTCAGCATTCCCTAATTTCACCATTTCTTCCATTAACTTTCTACATTCACCTCCACTTCTTGAATATTCACATAATAAAGGAGTAATTTTCAAAATTATCTTACTTATTTGTGTTACTTTATTTTCGTCATTTATTATACTACATAACCGTTAGTTAAATCATCATCATCATCATACTCTCTCACTTCTTAACATGATTATTGCTCCAATTTACCAAACATTTGTTATTTAATGCTATTAACCATAAAATAATTTTCGTATTCCTGTTGCTGAGGAAACTGTTGCAGATGTTTCCCTAATTAATTTAATGACTAGTAAAAGCGCAATGCGGAACTTTCACAAAGACCAGATATTAGAAACGGAAGTCAAAGAAAGTTTGAAAGTTCCTATTCATTCATTAAATGAAAAAAATTCTTAATGTTCTTATTTTCTTATTCTTGTAATGACATGGCAAAGTCATTGACATCGGCAAAGTACACCAAAGAAATAATTTACAACTAGTGGTTCCAGCCAGCCTCTATATCAACAAAGGGTGAAAACAGTAACACTGTTGGCCGCCAACAGCCGCGGTCAACCAAACAAACAACAAAGCCTTTTCATCAATTCTCACATCAAAAGGCAGGCACCGCGATAAGAATGGCCACTAAATAAGGTCAGAAAACTACGAAGGTCGCACAAGGCCGCACACTAAGACAGATGTCTTGGTGTGAGTGTGAACAACAGTATATATAAACTCTATGATATACGACGAGAGGATTATTATATCATCTACGACCAAACTATACACGAACGGCAATTCACAGTTATATTCAACTTATCACTCTCGTAGTTGTGCACTTTAGTTCGTTATTTTAACCATTCTAAATTATCAGCTATTTATCTTCTATTTATTATTACGTATTTTATTATATTATTAGTTACCATTTATCACGTTTAAATTATTGTTAAAATACAGTTTAATTTTATATAAAAAACCGTTTAATAATTCGAGCCCTAACTTCCAAATCTCTCAAACTAACTTCCGCCCTCTTCAAGACATCTGCTACTCCAGGAATCACACATCAAACGATTCCATTACATCTAATATCTGATTCCATTACATTCTAAATGAAAACTATTTTGAAAAAATATAAACAAAAAAAGTTGTTGGCCCATTTTCACTTACCAGTGTTATATTTTTTTCCGCTTTGAGAACAAAATGTCAGTTTTAGCTGTATGACTTTAGACCGGAAATTATAAATATTTTGAGATCCCAGAACATAATAAAATAATATATGGCTCCATTATCTAAATTTTTATTAAAGGCAATACAATTTATGGCTAAAACTTCAACATTAAAGAAGTTCGGTTAACAGTTAGCTTTTGTGTTTATGACGCGGTCATCCGATGCTTTGAACTGGGAAACTAATTTTAAAAGGTTATTTAAATCAGACATTTGCTATTTCCAGTCAGAATGGATTTATTTTTGTAATATTACAAAATATGTTCTCTACATTTGTGTGGACACGAATTGACGTAATATTTAATAAGAATGATCAAGGTTGAAATATCAGATCAGAGTACTCCAACCCACCTCTTAGTTAATGGATTTAGTTTAAATGATTGTTAATATTATTTTATTTATTACGATGAATGTATTTATTGTCAAGGATGTGTTGAATGGGTAAATTAGTTTGATTTTAGAATATAATGTGAATGACCTTCTTAGTATGCATATATTTATTAGCGTGATTGTTTTGAATGAACATAGTTTTAGGAATCTATTGTAATTATAAATTAACAAACAATAATTGTAAGAAGTACGCTTATTATTGATTAAGATTGTAGATATACAATACTAGCTGTAGGTCTGATAGAAAGTAGATAAGTAAACTGAAAGGTTGTACATGGTTATGGCCGTGAAAGTTATTGCTGATGGTGTTGTGTCTGTGTGCTGGTAGCTTGTGTAGCACGAGCGGTTTAGTAAAAGGGCTTGTGAGTATATTATGTTTAACATAGAAGTATTAGTAATAAGAAAGTAGTCACCACTGCTAACAATAAATATATTCTATTAAAATAATAACTACAAGTTATTTGCAACTAAATTATTAACTTATTAACATGCACTGATGCAAAGAGAGCGAAAAGCAAGTGTTCTGTTCTGCTTCGGTGTCTACAACAAAACTGTATCTTAATAAATGATCTAGAATAAAGGCAAATCTCTATCACTGGCATGAGATTAAGAGAGCCTGAAGCAAGTGTTCTGGCTTTGAAAGCAGAATGCAGACTGTCTTGAAGGAATGCCCTCTCTAACCGGGGGATTTTCTCTTACAAAACAGTTGACCAAGTGGCATTGTTATTTTCCTAACGGATTCCTGTGCTTTTGTCTCTTTAGCAACAATGACCTTACATTTTAGTACCTGACTCTAAAATACATTATTTTTGCCAAAATTATTTCATTTAAAATATTTTTCAAAACTATTTATTTTTGCATTTCTTCTTCCACTACAGCCGAGAGAGCTAATAACAACAATTAAAGAAAAAATAAAAAAAAATCAGATCATAGCCTCTGATCACAAATATATTTGATTTTAGTATTCGTACGTAATTGAAATTTTAAAAATAAACTTTCTACAATTTAATAACATTTCTTTAATGAGTTAGAGAAATTTGAGAAGTTATTGATCAAATTATGGAAATGTATTCCTACAATTTTGTTAATATTTTATTCACTTATTTAAATTTATGATTTTTATCCATTAATATTAAGCAATAGTTTTTTGATAGCTAGAAAAAGCCAACATATAGACATTTATAACTCTACCGTTAGCTAACTACATGCCATAAATTTATTTTCATTGGTGGAAAAAACTAATCTTATCTTTCCAAACGTAACGTGATGTCTCCACTAATTATTTTATATGTCTCTGCTACTTTTCCCATTTCACATACTTTTCCATTCTCACTGGAGATGAGAAAATCTTATGGTTTGCTGGACCGCTTTTACTTTCTCTTATTCCTAGAGTTAGAAGAAGTATTGTAATCGTGCCAAATTTTCGATATCAAGTTTTCACCGGAAATATCCGTTTTGAGGTCCCCTGAGTCCAAAAAAGTGGTTTTTAGAAAATGGTCTGTATGTGTGTCTTTGTGTGAGTGTTTGTGTGTATGTATGTGAGCAGCATAGCTCAAAAACGAAAAATTGCAGAAAGTTCAAACTTGATATTCCATGTAGGTATCACCATGGATCCGACAGTAGGTCAGCGGGCAAAATTCCTCTACCGGAAGTACCACTTTACCGAATGGTTTTTTAACTTTTTTGCAATTTTCTCGAAAATGGCTCCAACGATTTTCTTTAAACTTAGTACATCAATTACATATACAAAGATCAACAATTTTTATTTAAACATTTCTCCGAAAAATGCACTTAAGGGCACTTTTAGGGGTGGGGGTGGGCGGGTTGTCCTCTAAAGTGCTATTTCTGCTTACTATACAAGTCTGTCATCTAAATAATATTAATTAGAATTAAATGTGTGGTTGAAATTCCGAGTTTGAAAAAGATCGGATGACCGGTTCTGAAATGCGTTTACTGAAATGTAATTTTCAGTTTTCTGTATTTTCTCGAAAATGGCTTCAACGATTTTCTTTAAACTAGGAATGTGAAGAGATACAACTTTTATTTAAAACATTTTTCTGGGAAAATTCAATTAAGGGCAATTTTGGGGAAGGGGTGGGTTAGGTTTTTTTCTAAAATGATATCATAATTGATTATACAATTCTACCTCCAAACAAAATGAATTGGAAATAAATAGATGGCCAAAATTCCGAGTTTCAGGAAAATTAGTAAACCGGAAGTGCGCTTTTACTGAACATTTTTTTTTCAGTTTTCGATGAACTCCAACGAATTTCCTCAAATTTGGTATACAAACTATAAAATTTGTCAATTACAATTTTGAAAACTGGAGTAAGAGAAAGTTGTGTTCACACCAGATTTTTTTATTTTCTAACGAAAATCTTGGTTACTTGAATGATGCTTTTAACCACTACCACTCAAGAGATTTCAAGAATAGATTCCCTCTTGGGGTTTTAAAGCAAATTTTAAAAGAAAAAAACCCATATGAATCATTTATGAAGTTCCCTCAGGAATTCCCAGGCAGTCCAAGTGCTATTTAAATAATAACAATGTAAATCAAGTGGATAGCTTTTTTTTGTGCTTAGAAGAAACCCTTTTCTAAACTTATATTTGCATAGAAAATCTGATTTCCATCAAGTTGTACTTAGTCTGTTTTTGTCGTGGTATATACTTTCTCATCTAGTTATAAGCTCTGCTGCCATCACCCTTTCCGCCTATAAAAGCAACTGTTTTCGGCGGAAATACCGAAGTTATCCACTACAAGCAGCCCTCAAACACTGCCCCTTAGCTGGAGAGGAGAAAGAGGAAACTACTCGGATACATTAATAGTATAAAAACATGATACTTAGCATTTCATAAGAAGTATTTTATCAAGAATCATTTATCGGCAATACTTGTTGTTATTCTGTCTATCTTTCTCTAAAAACCTTACTGAATAATTTGTTAAAAAGAGAACAATTAATTTAATAATGAGTTTATCGCGTACCATTACACTTTAAAAACTTCGCGCCTACCATTTAAAAAGTTAACTAAATCTTTTACGTGTTCACAGACTTATTAATTAGTCAGTACTTATATAGACACTAAGACTATTGAGACTATAAAATGTGTTTACAACTGAAACTAATTATAATAATCTCTGAAAAGCAAAAGTGGAAAAATAAAAAGCGCATTAAAAGCTTTTCTCCGCCCCCTACCACTAAAAGAGCACCCATAAAATCAACCAGTTAAATTCTATCAATACTCTCAGACTGACTACCATTAACATCATTTATTGGCCATAGAACCAATGTATTCCTACCATTAGTGAAAAAGTTTATTTATTATTGGTGTGATTAGAATAAAAAAAAATTTCTTCATTCAGGAGTGGGGGTGTACCCTGAAAACCAGTTACGAAATTTGAGTTCCCTGCGATTTTTTTGTTTTTCAGATATTTTGTTCACACACACACACATGCATACAGACAATACGCTAAAAACATTTGTTTAGTACTCCGAGGACCTCAAAACATTTGTTTAGTACTCCGAGGACCTCAAAACATTTGTTTAGTACTCCGAGGACCTCAAAACATTTGTTTAGGACTCCGAGGACCTCAAAACATTTGTTTAGTACTCCGAGGACCTCAAAACATGTATTTCCGTTGAAATTTCAATTACGAAAATTTCTGGCACGATCGCAACACTTTCTCTGAGCAGAGAAAGTAAAAATATTTAGCCCTTGATTTTGAAGGATTTCTAGCGGAGCGTTGATCTTAGTAAGCTCCCCTTGAATTTCAACTTTTTTTATTGACTAAACCTAAATGCCTAAATAAATTTTACATTAAATTTTACATTATATGCTTAAATTACATTAAATACATTAAATGCTTAAATGCTTAAATACATTAAATGCTTTACATTAAATGCTTAAATAAATTTAGGGTCCCCTTGAATTTCCACTTTTTTTATTGACTAAACCTAAATGCTTAAATAAAATTTAAATGCTTAAATAAACTTAATTTAATTTTACATCAAAGTTAACAAGTTATAAAACTGAAATGTAATTAAACTAATCAATCAGTATTATAAAAAATGATGTTCAATGTGGTAAGAACAAAACATCTGCAGAACAAAAATAAATCAGAGGAATAAACGAACTTGATATTCCATTTTTAGTATCACCATGGTGATCCGATAGGAAAAGTCCGTTCTGATAGCATCAACTGGATGTGCGACTTTACTGATTATAGCTACAAAGTTTTCTCTTCAAATCTGAAATGCTAATTGTACAGATATAAACCAATCAATTTTATTAGAAAAGCTTAATTGGAAAAATTGTTTTTAAACGAGCTTTGAGGGCTAAAGTGTTATTGGGATATTATCTAGGTCACAGTCTTCTGGATACTATACACATTTACATCACTTCCTTTTTCCCAGCTACAGTTAAGTAGAATTTTTACTATCTCTTAGCCCCCCCCCCCCCCAGTAAGAGGAAGTATTGTGATCGTGTCTAATATTCGAAATTGAATTTTCACCGGAAGTCTCCTGTGAATGAAAAAAAAAAATTTTTAGCGAATGTTCTGAATGACATGTGTGTGTGTGTGTGTGTTTTTTAGTTAACAAAAATCTCAAAAACGAAAAAGCTTTCAGACAAAAGCCATTAACCAGAAGTGAATGTTATTTTTTTCACTTTGTCGTGATTTTCTCGAAAACGGCTTCTCCAACAATTTTCTTTATTTCTATAATATTTACTCAAATAAATATCTTCACTTTATTTGTAACATTTCTCTAGAGGAAAATTGGATTTATTGGGGAATTGTGAGTGGATCAATGGCATTATGCTTCCCGCTAAAGTATCAATACAGTGAAATATATGGTGTTACCAGCTACATAATATTAATACAGATTAGAAGCATACATTAGTATTCCAAATTTGAAAAAAATCGATTCATCGGAAGTACGACTTGCAGAAGAGTTTTCTAACTTCGGAGTTTTTCTCGAAAACGGCTGCAACGATTTCCTTTAAACTCAGAATACTGGCTGCACACAGATACAATTCTATAACTTTTATTTAAAAGATTTTTGCGGAAAAAACTGATTTTAGGGGGTTGTGGGGTCCCCCACCAATTATGTTGAAATTTAAACTGCCGCTACAAACTTTAGTTGCGACAGAGGGCGCTCCCATAGCCAGTTTGCTGTTCTATTGTATTGTTGGAAGTAAGGAAAAGTCTGGGGAGTGTTTCACAACAGATTTTTCTTTACTTGTTCTAATTTCCTTTATACAGCCCGGCGAGATAACTTTATTTGTGATAAAAGTTTATTTGTGTTTTTTTGTGGTAAAAGCTCAAGTGAACAACATAAGCATGAAGTGGGATTAGTGAACAATAGAAGAGATAGACGTTAGGCCTCATCATAGAACAGACTAATCTACGATTTAGATACTCATACAAACCAAAGAGAAAGGAAGAAGACAAAAAGCTGAGAAAAGATTAAGTGAACACTATGTATCATCCCAGAAATCTCGGCAAATTCTCATTGTGACTTAAAATAAGATGAACAGCCAGTAATTCTAAAAACGTCTCCTGTTGAGTGTTCACGATAAACCTTCTGTAAACAGAGAGCGCCAGGGTTTACAAGGTTTTATTACTCAACAAAGTCAAACTATGTCACTACCCTTCCCCATTGTAATTACAGCTTCCTCTCCGAGTTATAATGTTCACTTTTCCTTTTTTGGTTCTGAATCTTACCAAGCTCATTGTCCAACATTAGCGATTATGATGAAATTCACTAATTTAAACAAAATTCTGGTGTGAAACATTCTCACGACATTCTCCCACTAAATTAATACAATTACAAAATCAATAAATTTTTGTGAAATTAGCAATTTTTACTCAAAATTTAGATCAGAAGTGACTAGAGAACCAGTAGACCAGAAGTGACTAGAGGACCAGTAGACCAGAAGTGACTAGAGGACCAGTAGACTAGAAGTGACTAGACACTTCCATCAAACCTTAATAAATGCTTTTAACACAAATTATAAAACAGATTTCCCAGAAACCGAACAAAATCAATTTTGTGAGAAAATTACGCGAATCATATTTTTTTTTGAAGTTTCACTTTTCAATGGGTTTTCTTCACCTAAATATCTCGAGTAGCATTCCCCATGCATTCCTACTCACTTTTAAATTTTCCTGGAGGCCATGGCCCATCAAGCTCTTCTATTCCATCCTGCAAAGTCCCTTTTAACCGAGGTCTTCCTCGGCCTCTTCTTCTCACAATTTGCCAATCGTAGACGCTTTTTTGGTAACCTTCTCTCGGACAGACGTTTTAGGTATCCGAACCAGGATTTTTTTTTTATTTCCTGTAGTACATTGTTTTTTACTAATTTAATCTGGTGATTCTTTATTTATTCTATTCTGGAAGTTCTTGCTACTCGTCTCCACAAGTCCATTTCTGTAAGTAAGTAATCCCTATTTTTTTCAGGCAGCCTTAACGACATCTACCAAAGTAGGTGTCGTGGACGGGGCCAAAAGCATCTACTTTACCATTAACATTTTTTAAAAGAATATAAAATTTAAATACGCGGGACTCGAACTGGGGACCTCCCAGTTACAAGTCCATGCTCATAACCATTAAACCAACATCCGCCGCTAGAAGTCGATTTCTGTTGCCAGTATGTTTTTTTTTTTTTAGACTTTTCTTTATCGTCCATTTCTCTGATCTTTAAGTCATTATGCTGAATAGTACAACCGTTTTAAAAATATTCTGTTTTGTTTTCGGCAGGATGTTCCTTCTCCAAAAGACAGAGTTTAACACAGGAAATTGAGTTTTTCCCTTCGCACATGCTGTTCTTAATTTCCAGGTCACTGGATATGTCAACTTAGGAGCCGAAGTGTTTACAATTCAGAATAATTTTCAGCTTTTCCCCTGAACTCAACTCGATCTTATCTCTTCTTACAGACAGATGTTCTGTTTTTCTGACTTTATTTGAAGTCCCCATTTTTCATAATCCTCTTTTAGCTTTCTAATAGAGATATAACTACTATCCTCTATATCTTGAGCTGTAGAGTTATACCTGATCGGCGGCAAACAGACGGTTATATATGTAAAGATCCTCCCTTAACCGAATTCCCATTTTACCACATTTCCTTTAAATTCGAAATTCTAGCGATTCATTCAATTTACGTTAATATTAAATAGGTGATAAAGACATACACAGAACTCTATAACTTCATAAAGAAACATAATATTGATCTGTAAATAAGCCTACAATATATATAAATAGTCACAAATAAATAAACAATAGACACAATATAAATATAAACTGATAAAATATAAATGTCCATAATTAAATAATTAATAATGATTAGATAATTAAAAATAAATATTTAATATTAATATCGATTAATAAATAAATAGTTAATAATTTGGCGATCTGCAAAGTACAAGAAGCCAAAAAACAAAGAAACAAAAGTTGTCTGTGTGTTTCACCCAATTTTTTTTTTTTTATTACATACATCCGCTCCCCTTCTGTATTAAAACTTTAATTGGAAAATTGACAGTTTGGGTAACATTTTAATAAAAAGTACTTTAAGATAAAATAATAGCTACAGGAAAATATTAATTAGCCTTTCATATATTATTATTGAAACAATTAAGCTTTCCTTTAATCGTTAAATTCACTTCACCACAACAATAAAACTAAGCCAATTATCAAGGGACGATAATGTGGATCTTATCGTCAACATAATAATCGTGACTTTAGTTCTACCTCTTCCTTCGCCTACCAAACTATTATCACTTAATTACATCACTAATTCTATTTGAAGTTTTGTTACACAATAACCGCACATTTAAATTTAGATTTTCTCATATTATTGACTGTATAGACTTTACAGTCAATAATATGAGGAAAATTAAGTTTAAGTATTTAGGAAAATCAGTATTACAGTCAGTATTAAGGAAAATCGAGTTTACCACTTGATACTTCAGCAGTTGTTAAGGTAATTAAACCTTTAGAAAAGTTTATAAATGTTTACGTTTATGTGGTAAAGCTATGGAAAAGTAAGTAGTTTTTCCGATTGGCTTTCAGTTGAGAGTGTTTCTTTGGTAAAATAAAAATTTCTTTGCTGCTCGGGTTTTGGTTCAAATCGTCAACTATAAGTCTCACTTTATTGAGTTCTTTTCTACGAAGGTCATTTAAAAAAGTAAAGAGAAGAAAGTCTGTTAAAGAATAACGATAAATTCAGAGTTACAGTTTAAAACAATTACTTTGACCACTGTGTTTTAGTATACGTTAACGATTGGCAAGCGCCCTCAAGAAAGTTGACTTTTTGGAAAAATAGCGTTCATTGTTATGATTTCCGGCTTCTGGGTGGGTGAAAACATCTGAAATTTTCACTCATGCTTAAACAATCCGGGGGGGGAGGGCTATTGTATGAATCCTGCGAACTTGTTCATGTGGGTTGATCGCTGAGAGGGGGATGCTTTGGAAACTGGCGAGTATATAATCTTAGAATGCAATTTGTATAAAGATTTGAGAGCAGGTTTACACCTGCGAAAGACAAGTTTTCATAAAGAATTGATGTCCTCCCATTATTGCTGGACACTGCATATGGAGTGTCCATATGTCCTTTCAGAAAATTCGCAGATGCGGCATTAAAGCATCGAACAACGTGGAGAAATGGATAGTAAACTAGATATGTATGTTAATAATTGAGTTTATATCTGGAATGGAAATAATTTATTGTATGAAAGAGTATAAACTATATTTCGTAGGCTTAAGCTTAGTTTTAGTAACGTGGCTCCTTCCAGGAATATCGAGTGATGGGGAGGAGGTTAATTTAGTGTCGTTAGATGGGCGGAGTGAATGAATGGGAATGGACGTCAGGTAATTATATATCTTCTCTATTCCCAAGCGCAAGATGGTTGTCTCTCACCAAAGCTATGGCGTGCTGTCATGGATGAACTGTTAACCAGGATGAATTCATCGGGATTCGATGTACAGGCATTTGCAATGATGGTGTTATTTTATTGCTGGGGCGATGTCTGACTACTATCCCGGATTAATGCAAAGTGCCCTCAACATGGTATATGAATGGACACAGGATAAGTGTCTTTCAATTAATCGTAGGATTAAAACCTCCTAGGTTATTAGGAACTTCTGTTCAGATTTGCGAATCGGTGAAGTTTCTTGGAGTGGTTCTTGACAGTAAATTAAATTGGTCGAACATGTTAAGACACAGCATCAAAAGGCAATTAGTTCCTTTTGGCAATTATGTCGAAGAATTGTCAGTAAAAATTGGGGGAATACTCCCAAGATGATGTTTTGGATTTATGGTATGGTTATTAAACCTGGGTTATTACATGCGGCTGTGGTGTGGTGGCATCGCATTGAGATAAGAACCGCTAGACTGCTGCTTGAGGATATTCAACGCTTGGCTTGTCTGGCGGTGACCGGTGCTATCCGGACCACGCCAACAACTGCAATGGGGACTTTATCGGGAATCCCACCGCTCTTTGTAGAGGTGAAAACTGTAGCAATGAAAGCCTGTTATAGAATTAAACAGGCAGGTTTTTGGCAGGGTAAACGATATGGTCATTCTACCATTCATCGCGAGATGCTTTTGAAGGTTCCCATTACAGGTTTTCCTTCTGACAGAATGTTGAAGACTTTTGTTTTCGAGCATTCTTAGAGAGTTAGGTTATCTTCTAGGGAAGATTGGTAAAGATTGGGACCATCTGGTGTGATACCTGTAATTACCTCCAGTGTTACACGGACGGTTCCAGAATGGATGGTAGGTCTGGAGCTACGGTCTATTTTGAGACCGGAGACCATTTGGCAGTATCTCTTGGTGAATGGACCACAGTCTTACAAAAAATTCAGCACACTCCTGGCCACCGTACCTAGCGCATAGCGCCAAAACCGGTGCCTATGGTCACTTAGCCTTGCCTACTATGTAGGCAAGTTTCCATCCCTGCCACGTGGAGGCGGACCTCTACATATCCGTCTAGTCCGGCGCATTACCGCTACTTCTCGAGCAAACTGAACAAAGTCTTTAAAATTTTGAGCACTTTTCACTAACTCTTTACATTCTCCCGGCCAATTCTCTCCCCTCCTTTTCAGCTTGAATTCCATATGGATTCTTGCCTCGTCGAGGAGAGAACATCGGAAGAGAACGTGATGCACTGTGACCCGTTCACCACACTCGCAATTCGGGGAATGTTTCAAACCCAACTCATTGAGCTTAGAGTTGAACTCCCCGTGGCCCGAGGAATATTGCGTTACGGTTTGGGATAGCTCCAGCCATCGTATCGATAGTCTGTGATGCAAATTCGGGAAGAACTCATATGTGATTCTTCCTGTTTCTGCTTCATCCCAGCGTCTTTACCACTTCCCAATCTCATACTCTCGGATCTTATTCCTTGCAAGAGTAGTAGGCATCTGTCTGGACAGCTCCTCTCTATTGAGGACAATCATGACCCCTTTTTTAAACTTATATGTAAGGGCTCTCATCTCAATAAGGAGATCAAGCGGCAACACACCAGCGACCACCGGTAAGGAAACCGTGGATGATGTTGCGTAGGCCCTTGTTACAGAGCATAAAATTGCTCTTTGCATCCGCAACAGAGTGCCGCTGTACGACTGCATGTCAAGCTTGTCGGCCCAACAGGCAGCTGCGTACGCTGCGACATTCTCTATTACGCCCCTATAAATGGTTAGGGCCACACCAGTCTTCAGCCCCCACTCACCACGGGCTACTCTTTTTATTCCCTGGTATAAGTTGAGGCATCTGGAGGCAACCCACTGAATATGGGGCTTAAAAGAAAGCTTCCAATCCAGCAGCACGCCCAGGTACTCAAACTGGGTCACATGGACTATTCTGTGATCGTCCACCCTTATCCAGGGAGGACGACTGGGATGAAGTTTGCCTTTCATTAGCATCATTTTAGACTTCTCGAACGAAATCTGAAGCTTCTCCCCTTGACACCAATTCTTAATTCGGGTTACTACGGCGCTTGCACGCTTTTCTAACTCCCGACGAGGATCACCATGAACGACTACTGCAAGTCGTCAGCGTATGCAACTGAGTCACAATGATCCATCATTTCTATATGCTCTAGCAATCCGTCCATGACCAATTTCCACACAGGAACGGGCCCACCACCGAGCCCTGCGGACAACCTTTAGTTATTGGCCTGGAAGTTTCGCCGGCTTGAGTGACAGCACTGCCACCCTTTGGGTGAGGTAGCTTTGTATCAATTTTAAAAGATTTGGTGGACAATCTCTCTTTCTAAGTGACTCTAATACAGTCGGCCACCAGCATTCTTAATACAGAGTTTTTCGCGTCCTGTTTTTCCTCTCGTGGCCCCTAGATATCAAATCAAACGCACAAATCAATCGCCAACGCAGCTTAGTTCTTTTATACTGGCCCACTCGACGCTGAATGGCTGAATAGACGAAGTCATGGCGTAGGAAAAAAGAAAAGAAAGTTGTTTCGTCAAAAATGGTTATAGAACGGGAAAAATTCGTTGAATATTTGCGGTGATATTCAATCTTGATTGTAGAGATATTCTCTGACTGGTTACTATTATTCCTCATTGTTTTTAAAAACAAATAAGGCAAACACATATTCCTATTAATAGCTCAAAAAGGGGCACCATCATTAAATAAGCACAAACACACCCTTTTATTCCACCGCTTCATTGATTGTATTCATTACAGCAAATCAGGAAGGATTTCTTCGCATGTTCAGAAATTATTTCTTCAAGTTCTTCTACAGTGATATTTTTTAGGTAATCCTAGAAGAAGTAATCGATAGGCATCAGGTCTGGGGAGCGGGCGGGCCACTAGATAACGCCTTACTAAGCCCGTATTATAAGCTGAACAACCATATTGCTGAAAGTACATCTCATTTGCCGGCGTGCTTGAAGGGCATTTTTCAAGCAAATCTAGAAAAACTTCACTTAAGAAATGAAGAAACCTGTCTGCGATCAAATTTTTCATTGTAAATCCTCCTATTATGCTGTACCGTACATTTATAGAAATTATTGTGTGACTCAGTGGCCAGTATTGTAGCCCGCAAAGAGTATCGGTTGGATGCAGTTAGTTGGGGGCTAGCAACCCCACGGGTTACCACAGCTCAGTAGTCCATGCACTTCGTCAGAACAGTACGGAATACATTTAAAACTACATACACTCTACCCTTTACAGACAAGGACAAACGCAGTACACAAATTAGGGTCTACGTTCGTAGTTAATTGGTGTAAGCCAAGGGAAAAGGAAGGGATTAGCTCAGTGGTAGTGCGCTGAACTAACAACGCGGTGGTCCCGGGTTCGAATCCAGCATGGTGCCCATAGATTTTCTCTTCCTAGGAGCCTCTACCTCACTGTCCTGAGATTGGCAGCGTTGTTTGTAGCTAGAGAACACTGCTTGGAGGCCGGCAGTACACTGAGAAGGCTCCGGCGGGGCACAGTAGATCTTTCAAGGAGCAGTGCAATTATCCCCTACAACAATCTACAGTCTACACTGGTCGATATATAATATCTGGATTTTCAACTGCCTATAATTCCACCTCTTCAATAATCTGTAGCGGAAGAAGAAATGCAAAAGTACATTACAATATCACAACTGTATCTTAATAAATGATGTTTATCTAAAACAAAGGCAAATCTCTATCACTGGCATGAGTTTAAGAGAGTGATTCCTGAAGCAAGTGTTCTGGTTTTGAAAGCAGAATGCAGACTATGTTGAAGGTATGTCCTCTTACAAAACAGTTGGCGAAGTGGCATTGTTATTTTCCTAACGGATTTCTGTGCTTTTGCCTCTTTAGCAACAATGACCTTACATTTTAGTACCTGACTCGAAAATACATTATTTTTGCCCAAATTATTTCATTTAAAATATTTTTAAAAACTATTTATTTTTGTATTTCTTCTTCCATTATAAATCCAACTGTTCGTAAATTTTCATAAACAATGTGGAATAAATAGCAACCAAAAAGTTTGCAAAGAATTTCACAATTTCAAAATTGATTTTCTCAGCAAATATTCTACGGATGATTTTCTCATTCAATAACCATTTTTCATAAAAAAAAAAAAAAAAAATTCTAATTAAGAATTCGCTAAAAATTACTATGTGGTCTAATTTGAAATAAGAAAGTTGATTTTGAAATCTCTTATTTCTACAGCTCAGAAATAAATAATTGATCATATAATTGGGAGTCCTTGAAAAAATTAGGCAGCGTATCGTTTGGATTATTTATTTTTTTCCTATCTGGCATAATTTTTAAGACAAAGTGGGTGGTGCATATCAATATTGTTACCCTGCATATATAGGTATATATTTTTTAAGCTTGAGATTGTGAGAGTGAGAGAGAAAATGAAGGAGTAACAAATGATCATTCAAACATTATATCAACAGTGGTAATATACAATGTTCCAAACATTACAAAAGTTCCAGTACTAATGAACATATTCAATGGAGTACAAAATGACAGCATCCATTAGAAACATGCTCGTTATAAAGGAAACTTGTATGGTAATGGCACATTTAAATGGAGCCTGGGGAACAAGGAAGTGGGAGAGAGGGGGGGGGGACAAGGACGCCCGACCATACCCCTATATATTTAGAAGGGATACTACTACAAAAAGGAATTGGAGGGTGAGACGACGCACATGTACATTTCTCAAATGTAACATGGTCGCTATGACGACCAAGAACCAATTTGAATGAGAAATGAGTTTATTTTGTGGAATGGATAAAATAGAACTGAATTATATTATTGTTAATAATAGATTCATTTCAATCTAGTATAATTTACCATTATTCTATAGCATGTAAACAAACCATTATTATCCATTGGACATTGTTACTTCATTTGTTCCTTTAATTTTTAATAATTTTTATAATTTAAATGATTAACTTCTTTCATAGAATAAGATGAAGTATTGCCATGATGTTTTCATCAAAAGTTCAGAACCTGTATGTGTTTGGTGTGTGCAAGAACGAAAATTGTTTGGAATAATTGTTGGTGACGTTTGAATTGATGGTACTTTTTTTTAGATCGGTTATGTACAATTTATATTTTCCTTGATAGGAAAACTTAGTAAAAAAGCAGAAATTGAGAAATTGTACAGCGAGAACAAACGGCCGAAGATTATTTCTTGATTATTATAGACTGATAGTGAACTAAAATAGATTATTATAATTAAACATCGTTGTTTAGACTCTGTTGTTGGTGAAGATTTCTTGACGACTGTTTATAGACTTTGAAATGTAATTGGTGATTTTGTGTTGTAGAGTAGTGGTAGTGTGTAGCACAAGCGGTTTTGTAAAAGGGCTTGTAAGTATATATGCTTAAGAGTGAAGTATTAAAAATAATCAAGAGATCACACTGTTTTTAAAGTAGATATATTCTCTAAGTGAAATTAAGTTACTTTAAAATATTACAATAATATGCTTATAAGTATACTGAAATTAATTGGAATAAACTTTTATGTTATAACTTAAACTGGCACAGTTCTGATGTGTTCTTCTTGGTGTCTACAACAAAAAATTCCTCCCCTGTGAGAACAAGGGGGCAGAACAATGCCATCAAAGTTCACGAACTTTTCCAGTAACTGTACCCTTTTGCCAACAAGCTCGCATTTTGATATTTCAAATTAAAATAGATATAATTTCTTGCATCCATCACAACTTGTAAGGTGTCTTTGAAAACTCTTTTAAGACCTGTTCTAGTTTAGGATTGGTTTCAAGACCAACCTAGACCAAAGATTTACAAAGTGGGGGCCGCGGTCTATTGGGGAGCCGCAAATCTCATATTTTTCATAAATTCCATTATATAATTTAATCTGAAAAGAGGAACAAATAAACTTTGAAACTATTGAAAGTGCCTTCACTAATATTTTTCTCAGTTTTTTGCAATCATCTCAAAAAATTTTCATTGTTTTTTAATTATTAATTTTTTTGGCGGTTACATATCGATTGCAACCTTATAAAATCTTAATATATCTTTAAATATGATATATTAAGTAGTCATATTTGAGCTATAATTTAATTATAACTGTGACAAGAGTGATGGGATTAGCTCCAGTGGTAGCGCGTTGGATCCCCATGCGGAGGTCCCGGTTCAAGAACAGTTGTTATTTTTTCTTTTTTTCTTTGTAAAAAAAACAGCTTACATCGGATACAGCTTACTGTCCGATGATGGACAGTATTTGTTTGTAAGGAGGGAACACTGTCCGGCGGCCGGCTTCCACTGAGTAGACTCTGGACGCCTATGACCGGAGAAAATGTTGCCATTGAGTAATTACGGTAGGAAGAAAGTGATTCGGAGTTGAGAGTGGTCAAAATTATTTAATATAGATTTTATTAATTACAATTTTTACTTACACTTGCTTTCAGAAGTTATGGCTGGAGAGGAATCAATGCAATATTATTTCAATGAAAGAATAATTTTCGGACATTTTCTTTTTATTTCTGCTTTGAAAGAAAATTATAAAAAGTTCCAAACTGGATTTTCACAGAAACACATGTTTCGAAGTTTTGTGCAAACGTTTTGTGAAACGTATGTTTCAAAGAAGTAAATTATTTAGTACCCAACATCCATTCTGAATCCATAAGCACTTCATTACGGCATAAGCGCAGAATTACTACAATGACGTCACAATAATGGCAGAATTTTTACTTTCTCTTGGGAAAGTGTATTCCTTGAGTACGAGGAAAAAATGTTTTTAGGAAATGGGAAACCATTGGGAAGATTATTCAGAACTGGTTTAATTAGCGGCAACTTAAATGTAAAGGTGTAACGGACGATTTTAGGCCACTGGTACTGTACAATGATCAGCGCCGATCAGGAATTTCTGAGTGGGTTTGAAAGGAAAATCCTCCAGAATAATCTATGGTACTAGGTACGTGAATATTCTCTGGAGAATTCGTACAAACATCGAGGCTACGTGACCTGTACGATAAATCATATATAAATTTGGCCAATTAGAATGGATGGGTGATGAGAGAGCCAAAAATATAATGTATCAAGAAAAGTCAGGAGGCCAAAGATTGCGAAGCAGCCCATTGGAAGAAGATGAGAGGATTACGTCGAAGAGAACTTGAGAAGTTTGCGGTTCAGTCGATGGGGGCTAGTACTCTTTAAAGCTGTAGCGCCAATCAGTAGTAGTTCCTGGGAAAATGTAAACTTGCCTTAAGTTTTGCTAAGAGTTAACGAACAATAAGGCTCTCGGGAGAAGATGGAATAATGGCAGAAATGATCAAATTTTAAGGAGAGAAATTAACAACCAGTATACACGAATTGATCACAGCAATCTGGGATCCAGAAACAATGCCGAAATGGGAAATGCGAAATGCTTGGTTGGATCCAATCGTTTACGCTGCCAAGCAAGTCACATTCAATAAACAAGTATATCCCACCACGTGTATTTTATGTAAAGCGTTTAGTGAAACATTATTGCTAGTTTGAATTTATTAATTTGAATGATTATAATCGGACCAAGGAAAAGTTATGTCTCCAGCATTTTTTTTATGTTACGTTTGTTTTAATAATGTTTGAAGTATTCTTATATTTAACATGAAAATACGTTGTTTTTATTAAAAAAGAAAAAAAAAAGAACAAATAAATACAACTAAAAATAAATTACTAGGATTAGTATATTTTCCTTAGTGAGATGCTCTATTTTCCTTGATAAGGAGAAATAGAACGTTATTATTATAAAAGCGTATTGATTTGGCATATTCAAGTTTGCACCATTCTAAGCAGACGATTTCTGTCCCTTTCCAATTCGCTTTTTCTTAATCATTATTGGAAACTGAGAACATCATTCGAAAAGGAAGCTAAAAGAAGTATATACAAATGAATTAGGTCAACTAAATTCAATTTCCACTTCCGTTCTCTGATAATAAAGAGAAGAAAAGAATTTATTAAAATTTAGTTATTTTTTTATTTTTTTTACAGCATTCAGAGAATTTACAATGATCAATATATTACTAATGAAAACATAGCAGAATGAAAAATTTTAGTTAACGGAGATATAAAATATGTATTGAAAACTTTTGTGGCTTTCTATTCTATCATATTTGAGCGAGAAGTGGTCCCAATTTATCGTTTATTATATTTTTAATTTTTCTTATTTTTGTAATATACATTGCGATCGTGACAAATTTCAGATATCCCATTTTAAACGGAAATATGCGCTTTGAGGTTCCGTGAGTCAAAGAATGTGGTTTTTAGAAATCGATCGTCAGTGTGACTGTGTGTGTGTGTGTATGTAAGTGAATATGGTCAGCTTCATTTCAAAAAAAAAAATTACAGAAATATGTATTGATATAGCCCAATTAACCTTGTTTAAATCACTTCTCCATCTTCCACGTAATACGCCCAAATTACCTGGTGAGGCTGGAAACTGGTCAAATGCATATACAATCTAAAGTCTTTAAAAGGATGTTGAACTGGTGGCTCTGTATACTGCGTAAGTCTGATTGATGGTTAACTCCCGAAAATATGTTACCATCGTCTTTTGGAATTGGCCGAAACCTCCAACCTCCCTTACAACTGGACAATAGAACTCCATAAATATTTGTCCATAGTAGGGTGTGAGGATCTGTGGTTTGCCCAAGACGTACAATTAATAAAAAATAATTATAATAATCTCTTGCAAAAATTTCAAAACCATCTCCATAGTAAAGATATATAGATTCAGCAATAAATAGCACATTTAATACTTTTTTTAAAGAAATATCACCATCTTTTTGAAAGTGGCGAGTTATATTTAAGACTAAATAATAATGTAACCAAAAATTAAGAACCATAGCCCAGTTGCGTCTATCTGAAATGAATCGACCGGTCAGACTCTATTATATGAAATATTTTACAACATTCTCCCCGAAATCAGAATGCCCACTTCATACTAACGGTTTATGACAACCTAACCCATACACTTTTATACTGTCCCATTCTCTCTGCTTTTTAGAAATAAATACATAAACCAGTATATTTCAGAGGATGATTCGGATACAGATCAAGTGATTCAGATTTTATGTATTGGGGACAATACTAACAAACTAAATAACATCTACTACTTTATGTCTAAAAGCATTTATCTTCGACAGATCTTATTAGATTAACAGCGTAGTAATAATAATAAAAAAATAGCACACCATAAACAAAAGACGGATATAAGTGCTCCTTATTCCTCCACTCTCCTTACCTTTACATTCTATTTTATATTTTATTTTTAAGTAATACTGACAATCTGTTATTGAGCTGTTCATTTATTTGTACACTATATACTACCTCTTATATTTAAACTTATACATTATATATGATAAATATAGATATATTTGTGCTTATATACTTAAAAAAAGGTATATATTGTATTGTATATCTAATTATAAACTTTAATTACTGTTTTAGCTATAGAAAGCATTATTATATTTGATATAATTTCATTATGTTATTGTTTGTATAAGCCTTGCTATAAAGGTGTATCCTTTAAGAGCAATAAATAAATACAAATACAAATGTTTTGATATTTTGTTTAATTGCTATCAGTGAACCCGACAATAAGGTGTTGATAAAAGTAGGTCAAGCAGGGGTAACACATTTTACTAAATGGATTATTTTCAATATTTAGGAGGGGGATATAGAATTATTTTGAATATATTTTCCTCTAAACTGCCATTTCCGTTTATTGTACAATTCTATCATAATATATCATAATATAATGTACAATGAAATGAGTTATTAATAGATCGGAACGCTACAGTACCAAGTTTGAGGAAAATCGGTTAAGACCAGAAATTCATCCTTATTGAACATTTATCCAGTTTTTAACGACTTTATCCATAAAGGCACAAACGAGTTTCAATAAACTTTTGAGTGACCTATTATTACCTTTTGTTATAAACAGGTAGCCTAATAATTTCATTCTTTTCTTTAAAGAGCTTTATTTCAATTAAATAGGCGACACAATTACCATCATAATATTAATTAGAATTAAATGTATCGTCAAAAATTTCGAATTTGAAAAAAAAATTAGTTGAAGTACAACATTCCTGCAAAGTTTTTCTTTTCAGTTTTCTGCGATATCCATCATAATACCAAAGGGATTCATTGAAATTGTGATACTAAGTGGCCCATCACTGCTACGGCCATCACATCACGATGTCACTGCTGCCTATGTTGATGGGTAAATGGATGCTCAGGAAAATTGATGGATTAATGGATTCTGATGATATGCAAAACGGGATTAAAATTTATGTAACTATTTCTATTAGATCCCTATTAAGGATAATAAAGATTTTCGACCGATCTATTAATAACTCAGGAGATTTCGAGAAGCAGTCAATAAAATTACACTTTTTTTTAATAAACTTATCCAACGGTTCGAAAAAATTTATTGTCATCTTCAGAGATAAAAATAAATAAAAAATGTTAAACGGGGTTACATATAATTTTCGTTAAACACACTAAATACACACACAAAAAAAAATATACAAAACAAAACTTGATATGACAGAAAGAGTGACTTATGTAATGCGAAGACAATAAATTTGTCGAAACGTTGGATAAGTTTTAAAAAAGTGTAGGTAATTTTATTGACCGCACCTCGAGATCTTCTGAGTTATCCTTATTAAATGTAACTTGTATATCGGAATGGATTATCATGTTATAACTGTAAAAAATAACATTGGTGATACATTGTGGAGTTAGGAGGCGGTGAATGTTGGAACACTTGGTTGAGCCCCCTAACACGAATCCGTATGTCCAAATTGGTAACAATAGATTGAAGATGAGTACTTTGTTATTTAAAGTTAGTTTTGATCGTCTGTCTAATAAGTCGCTTGAGTAAGCTGTTAAATGGTTTTATCTTCATTTCCTTTTAGTCATATTACCTGCGTTCCAGGTAAGGTGTTTTTTGTCTCTATAGAGTCTTTAATATTTCACTCAACCGTTTCAATCGCTTGGAACTGAGATCTGATTAATGTGAGCGGTGGACAAATGGCCCGTCTTAGTTAGTTGAAACTTGACAATTTGGTTTTTATGAACGTTAGCCTTCAAAACCATTGTTCTACGGACCGTAAATGTTTTGAAGCTAACTTATCCGCATCAGTGCGTGAATAGAATTACTATTCATTTCCGTAGATAATATGAGTGTTTGGATGAGTTGGGATATTGGCAGTATACAATACTGTGTAGTGGAAGAAAGAAATAAATGAAAATAATAGTTTTGAAAAATAGTTTAGAATATTTTATAGTATCAAAAATAGAATTTTTTTAATATTTTAAATGCATCTTAGTGCAGTGAAAAGAGTCAGGTACTGCAATTTGGGGTCATTGCTATTAGGGAAACAAAGGCACGAAAATCCGTTAAATTAATAAAATGCTACTTGGCCAACCTTTTTGTTAGAGAGAGCATTCCTTCAGGACAGCCTGCCCTCTGCCTTCAAACAGGACAGTCTGCATTCTGCTTCCAAAGCCAGAACACTTACTTCAGGAATCGCTCTCTTAAACTAATGCGAGATTTGCCTTTATTCTAGATAAAAATCATTTTATTAAGATACAGTTGTGATATTGTAATGTACTTAAATTTAGAGAATAATATATTTATTTTAAAAACAGTGGTGCTCTCTTGATTATTTTCTAATACTTCACTCTCTTAAACATATATACTTACAAGCCCTTTTACTAAACCGCTCGAGCTACACACTACCACTACTCTACAACACATTACACCAACAACATTTCAACTGAAATGAATGGGGCCTAGAATATTTCCCTGACGTACACCATCTGCTAAAAGGTAACAAGAAGACAAAGACTTTCCAACGTTCACACTGAACTTATCTGTGTGAGAGTTAAGGATGAGGTAATAGACATGAGGAAGGGTACTCTTGAACTTCCATAGCAAGCAGACAATTAAATTCTTGCGCAATAACTAAGAAAACACTGGAAAAATACTTTGTTCGGATATGTAGTTTCGCAGTATGTATTCTTTTTTTATATCTATACTTCTCAAATATTTAATATACAAAACACGTCAGCAAAATATGAGTAGTTACTTTAGACTCACTTTTACATTGTACAAAATATTAAGGATCATTGCAGTAAATTGTTATTTATCTATCAGACTATAATTTAAACAAATTTAGTATATTCCCTTCGCAATGGTCGAACCTTCATAAAAGTTTTTAATTGAAATTCCTTGAATGAAATTCATTACATTTTATTTCTTTCTGAACATAAATTAAATAAAATGCCAAATAAATAAACTTAACAATTTTATATATATATATAAAGAAAACAATGAAAAAAGTTTAATAAAATTAACGTTAAATTGGAAAAGTTATCTTTTATTACCCGAATTTAAAAACATTCAAAGTTTCCTTCTTTTTCTTTTATTTTCTCTCTCATTCTCACACTTCTTTTGCTTTACAAAACAAACGTAACAATATTTTAACCAGGTCAAAGCTGTATATCAAGATCGTATCAGCTGACTGCCCCATTTCTTAAGGACATTTTAAAGCACATTTCAACGTTGATATGGTTGATTTAGATGGTTAACTTAGCAGCACCTTGATATTACCTAGTTTTAACACATATGATAGTGATCAGTATTTTTATTTGCTTATATTAATACATTATATTTTTCTATTATTATTTAATAAATTTGATTCATACAATATGCAGCTGCTTTAAAGTAAAAAATATTACTTATATGAGTTGTGAGGCAACAGATAATTTATTTTGATTATGAAATCTTTTAGGCTTAATTATATCGCGGTTCTTCTCCCGCTCAACTCATAACCACGGTCTTTGGGATTCTTGTACAAACCACGATCACTATGAGTCCAACCTCAATAGCAAGAAAGTTTACTAGTTCATACTCTGTAACGAGCTTAGCGTGACATAAAACACGGCCGATGGATCATACCATCTACTGATTTCTATTCATTGCCTCAAGGATAGAGGTGTAGTAACCCAGGAATACGTATAGCTAACCCTGCAAAGGAAAAGGAACAGGATGGGAGATGTCAAGAAGAGGGAATGCCCAACCTAGAGATCCAGAGGCTGATCGCACTTCGAAGGGTAGGAGATGATGACGCCACATACTCAGCCATGTATCCATTAAGCAGTCCCTAACACCCGCCGGAGAATTGGGAATAAAAAACCGGCTGTCGGAGGACTTAAAAGCATTTGCCAAATCAACTTTATCGTGATACCAAGTCTCAACATTTCACCAAGCAAAAGCATATTAGCTTATTCACTTTAGAAAAGCAAGAATTTCTATTTAGACAAATTTATTGCTGTTCAGGTGGCTCACATCCAACGCTACCAAATTTCTGTATCACGTTACCCATCATTACTCATTGCTCGGTCACTCTAACTTCTAATATACTCTTCTTCTCAGTACATAAATTGTAAAATACAAATTGCGAGTAAGTGTCACTTTTGTAATCCTAATTTCATCATTCATCTACCTTCAGCCTGCCACGATTACAATAATAAATTAAATTACAATTAAATTTTGGTTTCCGTGCCATTTGTAACATTTCAGGGACATTTTTGACATAAACTGAATTGAAAGAGATTTATGTTGAAACTCTTCAAAAAAAAAATTAAAATCTAAAATTTCTTTTAAGCTACTGAAATAAATATACTACTTGAAACAATACGCGGATCACTTACACGGGCAAAACCGGTGCAACGATTGAAAACGAAATTGTGGGACGATGATTAACGGCTCATATTTTCATGTATATATATATATAAAATAAACGCAATTTAAGTTGAAATGCACTTAATGGCTTCTAATAGGCGATGTATACTTTTTTATTGTTTCAATTTCCGCTTTTATTAATATTTGCTGTAATAGTACCCATCCACAGCAAAGAGAATGCAACCACAGCAGAGAGAAGAGAGGCCCTCTCTGGTTAACAGAGACTACTCTCTGACTTAGGCGGTTAGAGTGGGAGAACTTTCTCTCTGCTGTAGTTGCATTCTCTTTGCTGGGATGGGTGCTATTACATTTGCCAACTACTTCATTTTTTTTATTCATTTTTTTTTGTTTGAATTAGGTCTCGACGGCCGGCCAAAATTTTTCACGAGCCTGTGAGGATTGTCTATCGTTTATATACTTAGTATTAACCAGCTACATTAATATAAATTACCAATTTGGTTTATTAAAACTTAAAAAAAAACACTTTGTTAATTGAGAATTCCTATTTGTTTTATAGGGCAGCGTTTGTGTCGCATTTAAAATATGGTTTAATAATTTTTTTTTTTTTTTATATTATATTTACTTTTGAATATTAAATATTCTTATATTATTATATAGTATGATAGAAAAAAAAAGAAAAGAAGTTTGGTTTTGAGTTTAATGAATTCAATTTACCTATTCAATATTTCCTATAATGAGAAGAAGAAGAGGGAGCAATTCTACCATCTCATCCTAGAACACGTTTTACAAGAAGGTTGAGGAAAAGGAAACTACGACGATCGGATTTCCTAATGAACTTACTCCCACTAAGACACCCAGAAAAACACTTAAAGACTGAGCATTAGAATCGATAGAAATACGAAGCGAGGACACACCCCCATCCTAAATAACCTTTAAACTAAGAAAGGAGGGGAATAAAGAGTATGAGGTTAAAGGGTTCTTAAGTGAGAGCGTTTTTATAATAGGCTCATAATTTGAGTACGATGGAGGAAGTTGCGTTTATAGAATAGAAATGGTTCGACTCAGGGAACCTTCGGTCAACCGGAAGGTTACAAAAAAAGAAAGAAGAAAACTTGAAAAAATTGGAAAAAACCTTAGCAAGAAGAAGAAGAAGAAGAAGAAGAATAAGGGGAAGGTGAATGTGTGCGAAATGACAAAGAAATCCAGCGGATAGTGGGTTCAAGATTCAAGATCCTACTTTTTAATCTAAAGTCGCTACGTGATTGGATTGTGATATTGGTTTATTAAGGAGGGTATATGGCTAGATATAAGTTGTTAAAGGATGGGTAAACGCGCGCTAAAACTTGTCGTCCACAGTGATTATAGCCTTCAGGGGAATATAAGCGTTGGGGGATTGTGGTTAATGTTAACGAATTTTCTGTTTAACTTTAACCACAACTTTTCCCATAATACAAGTATTTCTAATAATAAATTTAACAATACGCAATAAATAATTTCAATCAATAATAGGAGGAAACTTTGAAGAAAATATTTTAATTTCAAATTTTATAGTTGTTTATTATGGTTTATTATAACTTTTAGTTTAATTACTAAAAATATTAGAATTTCTTTTTACGTAAAACTCATCTTTTGACCTCATAAAAGTGTTTTTTTTTTTAGAAATAGGCACACAGAATCAAGGTTTTTGTTTTTTGCCAAAATCGGTCAACCAAAAGAAATCCAATTTTTCTACATGGATTTTACACATTTCAGTTTTATCAAAAATGGCTTCGATAAATTTTGTAGTCCGATTTCTATTTTATATATAATAGCGTTAACAGCAATATGAGACACACTTTTCTCACTAAATACAATTTTTTTCGAATTAAAATTACACCAAAACATAAATATATTTCAAGTGAAAATTCCAAGCACGTATTTGTAGTGGAAAAAGAAATGAAAAAATAAATAGTTTTGAAAAATATTTTAAATGAAATAATTTTGGCAAAAATAATGTACTTTATTAGTCAGGTACTAAAATAATATAATGTCATTGTTGCTAAAGAGACAAAAGCACAGGAATCCGTTAGGAAAATAACAATGCCACTTGGCCAACTGTTTTGTTAGAGAGGGCATTCCTTCAAGACAGTCTACATTCTGCTTTCAAAGCCAGAAGACTTGCTTCAGGAATCGCTCTCTTAAACTCATGCCAGTGATAGAGATTTGCCTTTATTCTAGATAAACATCTGATTTATTAAAATAACAGTTTGTTATAGACACCGAAGCAGAACACTTGTTTTTCACTCTCCTAGCATCAGTGCATATCAATAAGTTAATAATTTATTTGCAAATACTTGTAATTATTATTTTAATAGAATAATTTATTTTAGCAGTGGTGACTACTTTCTTATTTCTGATACTTCACTCTCTTAAACATATATAAAAGTAAAGTAATGCCTTTTTTTTCCAGGCGGGCTAACGTCCACTACCAAATTAGGTGTCGTGACGGGGGCGGAAGCACTACTTTACTATTAACATTTTTTAAAAACAAATATAAAATTTAATTATACGCTGGACTCGAACTGGGGTTCTCCCACTTACAAGTCCATGCTCATAACCAATACACCAACATATATACCAACCCCCCTACACCAATACACCAACGCCCCTTTAAACATATATACTTACAAGCCCTTTTACAAAACCGCTCAAGCCACTATACATTACAATAACACATCACACCAATTACATTTCATATTCAACATGTACTAATTCACATTCTTACTAGGAGTAAGAGAAAGTAAAAAAATGAAAATAAAATTAAATCCAGAAAAATCAATGAACAACCTAAGATTAGTTCAGTTATAAGCTACAGATTGCTTTTTTGTTCTTATTTAATTCCAGCCAGCATCATTATTATTTAAGCGATGGCAACAATCTAAAAAGGTAGTCCGTATTAAGCTTGCTGATCAACAACACCGTATTCACTGTAGACCGCAATTAATAATTTTCAAACGTTCTTCTTTTTTTTTTCTATATATACTTTTATTCCTTTTTTTCTAAACTTCAGATGGAAATTCAACCAACCTACGTAATTTTATGAAAGTAATTACCATATAAATTGAAACATAATTTTTAACTAAATTTTTAGCGACTTATTCCTAGAAATATTGTTAAATATATATATATATTATATATATATTATTCTTTTAAAGCCTATTGCAATTCGTATAAACCAATGATTTGATCACAAAACCCAAGACCTTAATTTTGTGTCAATTTGGCACATTTTGTGTTTTTTCATGTAAATATAGATTTATAGTTCAGGAAATGGAAATATCGTCCGTGTGATTAGCGAGACAATTCCCTCCAGGAAATGCTGGCACAGTATCATTATGGATGCAGATAAGATTGGCGGGCGAAATGAGAGAAGATGCGGAAAACTTGAACGAAGTACGAAATTGAATAATAGCTTCATAAGACCAAACAAACTAGCCAATCTAGGTGATAAGAACTCAATAGTGAGTTGCTGCAATTATTGTGGATGCCGGTAGGGGGGTATCTGTTGCATGCAGTTACTTGGGAAGTAGCGACCCCGACGGGTTACCACAGCCCAGTACTCCATTCAATTCGTCAGAACAGTGCACAATACTGTCTATCCTTTACAGACAAGGACAAACACAGTACACAAAATAGGATCTCCGTCTCTAGTTAAATGGCGTAAGCCAAGGGAGAAAGAATGGGACAAGCTCAGTGATAGTCCCGGATTCGATCCAGCATGCTGCCCTTAGATTTTCTCTTCCTAGGAGCCTCTACAGCTCCCAGTCCGGAAGTGGGCAGTGTTGTCTATAGCTGCATACCTTGCTCGGAGGCCGGCAGAGCACTGAGAAGGCTCCGGGGGGGCACAATATATCTTTCAGGTAGTCTACAACAAAAAAAAGAAAATGGTTGTGATAGTGGAAGAGTATTGTCTCTTAATACCCCGTGAGGGATTTCCCAATTCTTCCTGTGGGTATTCCTGCGGGTATCCTAGCCAAAGAACACGAACAAATTTACACTGACACTTTTAAAATTCTCACATTAGGATCTGTAAAGGTGGATGATGTGTGTAAACTTGCTTGGAATTAGCGTTTCCAAATTCTCTAGTTCATCACAATACACTCCAATTACATTTATAAAATCCTAATCAATTAAATTCCACAATAGCCTTTTTTGTCCATCTCAATTCTCTTCTCCGCACATATAAATAGATAAAAAATCCTTTCTGAATCTCATTCTATCCTTTAGGACGACTGAAGCGTGTTGACCCACTACCTTATATAGTTTGATGTTTGTAACTGTTTCCATCCCAACGTCCCCTTTGTTATATTATAATTTATCATTCTGTTCGTGCCATAAATAGCAAGTTATTTACACCTAGATGCCGACTCTGAGAACGATAACTAAGAAAGCCTCCTGTCAGCGACAGTTGTCTAGGCAATTGCTAAGGAAATTTAGCTGATTTATCCCAAATTTAAACAAAAAAATCTGGTGTGAAACAATCACACAACTTTCTCTTACTCCAGTTCTCAAAATTATAATTGACAAATATTATAGTTAGTGTACCAAATTTAATGAAATTCGTCGAAAACTGAAAAAAAACTGTTCAGTAAAAGCGCACTTCCGGTTCACTAATTTTCTTAAACTTGGAATTTTGGCCATCTATTTATTTCTAATTAATTTTGTTTGGATGATAGAATTGTATAATCAACTATGATAGCAGTTTAAAAGAAAAATATACCCCAACCCTTCCCTAAAAGTGCCCTTAAATGAATGTTTCTAGAAAAATGTTTTAAGTAAAAGTTGTAGATCTTTCTATGCGTAGTTTATATACGAAGTTTCAAGAAAATCATCGGAGCCATTTTTGAGAAAATCGCGAAAAAGTGAAAAAAAAAAACATTTAGTAAAGTGGTAATGTAAACGCACTTCCAATTATGCGATTTATTTCAAACTTGGAATTTCAACAATACATTTAATTCTAATTAACATTATTTAGATGAGCGAATTGTCCAATAAACTGAAATAGCACTTTAGATGAAAACCTAACCCCACCCATCCCCAAAAAGTGCCCTTAAGTGAATTATCCCAGAGAAATGTTTCAAATAAAAGTTGTAGCTCTTAGTATTTGTAGTTGATGTACCATGTTTGAAGAAGATCGTCGGGGCCATTTTTGAGAAAATAGCAAAAAAGTAAAAAAAAAAAAAAACAACTTGTAAAGTGGTGCTTCCGGTTGTGGAATTGTCAGATCCCATGGTGATACCTAAACGGAATATCAAGTTTGAACTTCTACGATTTTTCGTTTTTGAGCTATGCTGTTCACATACAACCTACACACACACACACACAGACCATTTGCTAAAAACCACTTTTTTGGACTCAGGGGACCTCAAAACGGATATTTCCGGTAAAAACTCGATATCGAAAATTTGACATGATTACAATACTTCCTCTTACTAGGAGTAAGAGAAAGAAAAAATTTTGGTGTATAATTAATATAATAAAACACATGTATTATTCTGAAACGATTTCTCTTACTTCTGGTAAACAAATTTTCTTCAACCTAAGATCTTTGATCACACATTAAAATCGTCGTATTAATATTATATTGGACAATAGAATTGGTTGATATACGAAGTTTAAAGAAAATCGTTGAAGATGTTTTGTGAAGAACTGTATTAAAAAAAATCTGGTGTGAAACACTCACACAACTTTCTCTTACTCCAGTTCTCTAAATGATAATTGACAAATTTTATAGTTTGTGTACCAAATTCATGAAATTCGTCGAAAACTGAAAAAAACTGTTCAGTAAAAGCGCACTTCCGGTTTACTAATTTTCTTGAAACTCGAAATTTCAGCCATCTATTTATTTCTAACTAATTATGGTTGGATGATAGAATTGTATAATCAACTAGGATAGCACTTTGATGAAAATCTAACCCCACCCCTCCCCTAAAAATGCCCTTAAAAGAATTTTTCCAGATAAATGTTTTAGATAAAAGTTGTAGATCTTTGCATGTTTAGTTTATATAGGAAGTTCCAAAAAAATCGTCGGAGCCATTTTTGAGAAAATTGCGAAAAAGTGAATAAATCATTTAGTAAAGTGGTAAAGTAAACGCACTTCCGGTTACCCGATTTTATTCAAACTCGGAATTTCAACAACATATTTAATTCTAATTAACATTATTTAGATGACAGAATTGTCTTACCAACTGAAATAGCACTTTAGATGGAAACCTAACCCCACCTCTCCCCCAAAAGTACCCTTCAGTGCATTTTCTCGGAGAAATGTTTCAAATAAAAGTTGTAACTCATTGTATGTGTAGTTGATGTTTGACGTTTAAAGAAAATCGTCGGAGCCATTTTTGAGAAAATTGCAAAAAAGTAAAAAATCCAACTAGTAAAGTGGTACTTCCGGTTGAGGAATTTTGACAGATAACGTACAGTCAGATCCCATGGTGACCCCTAAACGGAATATCAAGTTTCAACTTTCTACGGTTTTTCGTTTTTGAGCTATGCTGTTCACATACATACACACACACACACACACACACACGGACACACACACACACACACACACAGACCATTTGCTAAAAACCACTTTTTTGGACTCAGGGGACCTCAAAACGGATATTTCCGGTGAAAACTCGATATCGAAAATTGACACGATTACAATACTTCCTCTTACTAGGAGTAAGAGAAAGTAAAAATAAATAAATAAAAAATCTATTCAATAAAGTGGTATATATATCTGGTTGATTGATTTTGATCAAAAGCATATTGTCGTGAGTTATCAAGTTTCAATTTTCAGCGATATTCTGATTTTTGAATTATACTGACGACATATATATACAGACTCACAAAGTTCTACAAAAAAAATTATTTGAAAGTAAAAAAGATATTCCTAATTACTGAGAAAATAATTTTTATCATTAAACAAATTGAATGAATGAATATATTTATTTCATAAAATTATATACAGAATCAAATATAGACAGACCTAGATATTCCTCCTCCCAAGGGTTTACCCTTTCCGAAGTTTCTCACATCATAAAACAACTACCATCCAAAAAAGCGCCAGGCTTTGACTTAATTATATCAAAAATTCTATCCCATCTCCCAAAGAAGCAATAGTACTACTTACATCAATATACAATTCAGTTCTCCGAACCACTTACTTTCCTGTAGAATGGAAATTCTCTATAATAAAAATGATACTCAAACCCTCCAAACCTCATCATCTCCTAACTTCCTACCGTCCGATAAGTCTCTTATCGCTGATGGGTAAGATTCTTGAAAAACTCATCCTCAAGAGAATTTCCCAATTTCCTTGAAGACTCTGAAGTAATACCCAACCATCAGTTCGGATTTAGAAGCCTACATTCCACCGTTCACCAATGCAATCGTGTTGTAGACGTCATCGCCTCCTCTCTTGAGCAAAAACAGTATTGTTTTGGGGCTTTCTTAGACATTACGCAAGCATTTGATAGAGTATGGCACCAGGGGCTGCTGTGGAAGCTCAAAAACATCCTTCCTTATTCCTATTACCTCATTCTTAATTCTTACCTCTCATACAGACATTTCGGTGTGAGTGTTGGGCACTCCTTGTCTTCTCATTACCTTTTAGCAGCTCGTGTACCACAGGGAAGTACCCTTGCTCCCATTCTTTTCACAATATATACTGCCGATATTCCAACCAATCCGAACATCATATCTTTACCTACGCAGGTAACACAGCCATCCTTTCTCCACATTCCGATCCTGTCCTAAGCACACGTAACCTTCAGCAACATTTGCAATCCCTAGAGAAATGGTTTTGCAGGCGGAGTATGAAGGTTAACGTCCAAAAAAGCAAAAATATAACATTCACTCTAAAATATGCCATTTGTCCTTCAGTTCATATGAACCAAATCTTATTACCATGCATGGATTCAATTAAATATCTAGGACTGTAGATAGACAAGCGCCTGACATGGAATCCACATACAAGACTGAAACGAAACGAAGTAAAAAAAACGTTACAGCCTACTCAAGCGACTACTAGACAGACGCTCAAAACTAACTTTAAACAACAAATTACTTATCTACAATCTCCTATTAAAACCAATTTGGACTTACGGACTCGAGTTATGGGGCTCAACCAAGCGTTCCAACATCCACCGCCTCCAAACCCTACAATCCAAAATACTCCGTTGTATAACCAATGCTCCATTTTACGTTTCTAACCTGACAATACATTCTGATCTCCAGATTCCATTTATAAGTGACCTGGTCCAAATACGATACCGCAAATTTCACACCCGTCTCGCACATCATCACAATCCATCAATTCACCAACTTTCCTCAGCAGCCATTCCAAATAACCTTCCTCGACGACTGAGGCGGCAGTGGCCTCGTGATCTCTTATAAGTGCGCAGCGAAATAATGTGGAGGGTCACCACTGGGTGATTTCTCCATTCCCGTTATTGTAAGTCATCTCATTTACTTGTTGCTGGTTACGCAAGCGTACCAGCAGTTGTAAATTTTCAAATAAATTAAAATAAATAAAAAATATTTTGAATAAAGAAAGTTGGGAAGACTTTTTTTATATGTTCAGTTGTTATACGAATCGATTCCATTGTCTAGAAATAATTGAAAATATTTTAATTAATAATACACAAATAATTGAAAAAATTTCATGTCGGATACAATGGACGGATCCCGTAAAAAATGTCACATATATAACGGCCTGTGATTTTTTTTTTTTTTTTTTTTTTTTTTTTTTTTTTTTTTTTTTTTTTTTTTTTTTTTTAAAGGCGTCTCAACATCTGTGGTTATTTGCGCCCGGAGCCTTCTCAGTGCACTGCCGGCCTCCGGACAGTGTTCTCCCGTTACAGACAACACTGTCCATCACCGGACAGTGAGCTGTAGGGGCTCCTAGGAAGAGAAAATCTAAGGGCAGCACGGCTGGATTCGAACGCGTGATCTCCGCGTTACTAGTCCAGCGCGCTACCACTGAGCTAATCCCCTCCCTAGCAACGAGTATTGTAAATGTTTCTAACTTGAATAACATTAGTCAATTTTAGTTTGATTCGGGAATGTATTAGAAAGAAAATGATATGAATGTTCATATTATTTTTACTTTCTCTAATTTAGTTGTGCAATGTTGCAGATTTTAGAGATTTGAGTTTTCCCAGGAAATATATGTTTTGGGGGTTCTCTGAGCACGCAAAAAATGTTTCTAGCGAAAAATGGTCTGTTTGTATGTGTGTACGATATATCTCCAAAACAAAATACCATATGGTATTCTGTTTACATACTATCTGACACCAAGGTTTCGGGCAAAACCCATCAATTGGAAGTGCGCTTAAGTGAATATTTCTTTTTCTCAGTTTTTCACGATTTTTATTAAACTTCGTGAATGATCTTTCCTTCCGAATGTAATGAAACTTCGTTACACATATAAATACTTAACACTTTTATTTGAAACCTTTTTCCACAACAGGTTGAGGAATTCTGGATGATCACGCACACATACAAATATATAGAACCTAAGGATTTTAAAATAGTAATCAATTAGAAACTCCAGCAACAAAAATTTACTTTCTTTTTATTAAACGACATTTAGATATACAGCTTGTTGGTATATGGTCAAGCGCGTCTTTTAAATCAACAAAGAAGTAGTGCAGCTTGTAATCCTTTTTTTAGGTATCTTATTACCTCTATTATACTATTAAAAATCAACAGATTATCTACATTTGAGTAACTCCGCCAGAAATCTACTTGGTAGTCACTTAACAGGCAGATGCCATAACAAAAAACTAAAGCGTCAAAGGAAAAGTCCAGAGAAAATTGCAGCAACAGTATCCGTTTTCGAGAATTCTAGAGATATTATTATAAAACTATTCACAAAAGCTTCACTTTCTTGATGATTTTTTTGGCCAAAAACGTTGCTTCATCCTATTTTTTGTGATACTTATCGGAAGTAATACAAATTCACTTATCGAGTATCGAATACATCAGTTATCAGTAAGGAACGGTTTTTTATGTATTTAAAAATGCCAAATATTTAATTAAAATATGCATTTATTTTCGTCAATTATGTGGAAAATATGTGATTTTCTTAAAATATTTTCTGGAATATTTAAGTAAAATGGACATTTTTTTTTAAGAAAATGGAATTTTTTTTTTTTGGGCAAGTTATAATTATTTATCAAGAAAAGAACATTTTTACAATTTATAATAATTTATTAGGAACAAAATAATTTGTTTTTACAAGTTATAATGATTTATGCAACAAAGAACATTTTTACTATGTATAAAAAGATGTGTTATATTTTCAATTTTGAAAACTTCACTCTTCGAAATTGTTTGCAACCACATGAAATTTCAAATGTTGGAACGTAAAGTGACGACGATCTGGGCGTAAAATGGAGTTGTAACGACTAAAAGATCGTTCAACATCTACAGATGTTATAGGTGCCTTGCTGAAAGAAGTTATCTCGTTGGTTGTAAAGGGTACACGATGTTCTGAGGTGACTTCTGTTCCACTGATAATATCAGAAATCTGGCAGATGGTCTCCCACCCTTTGTTCTTTGCTCAGTACTTCTACCAGTTTTGATCTGATCAGATCTCCCTTACTCCCAGGTATTCCACCCACCTTTTCGATGACTTTTTTAACGTTGGACACGTTTTCTGTCAGTCGAACATTTTAGGACTCAAGTTGGGTAATGGCTTGTGCAAGAAATACGCAATTGTCAGAAATGAATGCAAGGTCGTTCCTTAAATTAGGTTTCTCGAATAAAGACTTGGCTGTATTTATCGCTACTGCTTCGTCTTCGAGATGTGAAAGGACAATTCTTGATTTTATTGTAGTTTTCATAGTAATACTGAGCTGCTTCCAGCCAAGTACCCCATCTTGTCAATATTGGTTCTGGTGGAAGGCACAAGTCTGGATAGAGATCTTTTAGCATTTTAATGCGACTTGGTGCTTTTAAGAACACTTTTTTAACCGAGGAGATTAAGGAATCTACGTCACTGAACAAAGATCGGGCAGTTTCTGCTACTCGATGCAAGGCATGAGCAATACACGTCACATGAATTATCTTAGGATAAAATACCTGAATAGATTGCCCAGCCTTGACCATGTTGGGGGCAGCATCAGAGAGAAACAAAAGAACTTTTTCGTTCAAAACTCCACTGGGCCATAGGATATGCATTGAGGCATCGAAGAATCGTGAAATGGTGGAATGATTGCATTTTTCGAGAACCTCACAGTTCAAAAGGAATGGCTTTGAATCCACATCAGCATCACTGTCAAGTTTTCCAATAACTGCATTGGCAATATACCTGCCCTCAACGTCAGTGGTTTCATCAATTGACACCCAAATCGGTCCATCTTTGATATGTTCTCGAATTTTGGTTAGTGTATCTTTATAGATATCTTCCAGGTAGTTTTTCCGCAGAGTGCTCTCGTCAGGCATTTTTTTCCCAATATAGGTCTCTAAGAATCCTTTGAAATGAGGATTTTTAAGTTTGTGGAAAGGATATCTGCTCTAACCAAAGCCCGACACAGATCTGTACTCAGAGTAGACTTACTTGATGATGGAGATGTAAGGAAGGCTTGATAGGACGTCCTCTCTTTCTTTCTGTTTTTATTCTCTATGTGCGATCCGGTGGCAATATGTTGGGTGACTTGGGAACGTTGATAGCAAGAAACGCGCTTGTCACAAGCTGTACAGTACAAAATGTCTCCATCACTTCGAAAAAGTTCTGCTGGAAACTCGCGAAGATATTTAGCAACCAGTTGTCTGTTTGAGGCCGATGTTCGTGGCATTTCACCCAAAAAAGAATACACTAAGTGACCGAACGAAATGAATCGGACACTTCAACGAATGAGCTGAAAGAACAGACAACGTCAGACAACTTCAAAGAACTAACAAGTGCCCGTCACTGTTTAGCAGCATTCTGTGTAAATTACAATAACCATTGTACCCACTGTGATTCACAGCCCTACAGTCTGTGTTTCACAGTTCCTGTCAACCACCTCCCAATTATGAAAATATGCCCAAAATGAAAAATATGAAAAAATATGTACATATTTTGATTAAATATGTAGAAATATTTATTTATTTTGATCAAATATGTATAAATATGCGATAACATCCAAATATGTGGAAATATGTGAAATAAAAGTAGACTCAAAGGGCTTAAAAAGTGTCAGTATGAATACTTCTAGTTGAAAAACGTCTGTAAATTGCCTAGAAAAAAATATGTAAATACATACGAATCCGTTCCCTAGTTATCAGTATCAGTGAAATATACTTATTCGACCTTATGGAATATTATATCGTATTTGATTATCAAGTGTGAGCTTCGTCAAATACGCTATGTTACAAATAAATGATGTAGAAAATAATTGAAAATCCATATAGTGAAGTGATATTTCCGGTTGAAGAATATTTCAGATCCCATAGTGATACCTAAACAGAATGACAAATTTTAACTTTCAGCGATTTTTCGTTTTTGAACTAATCTTTACACATACACACCATTTTCTAAAAACCACTTCTTTTTTTCAGACTCACGGGGCCTCAAAACGTGTATTTCCGGTGAAAATTCGATATCGAAAATTTGATACAATTACAATCCTTCATCTAACACCAGATAGAGAAAGTAAAAGAATAATTTTAATAAAGCTGTCTGCTGATCGTAGGATGATATCTAAAATTCTACCCAACATTATCATTTTATCTAAAATCTACAATTAAATGGTTGCAAACTATGTAAGAACAAAATGTAAACTGAATATTTGTAAACTAATCAGTTGACCCCCAGTATATTGTTGGAAACACTAAATGTTAGAATTCCACAAGGCAGAGATAATTGAGATTGTTAGTTAATGGAACATGTCAGGAAAGTTAGTGCATATAGTTTGTATCTAGTAGTAACGGCTCACTTAATTTGTAGATTTCATCAAGTCTTTCTGCCACAACTTATTTCATTACATACTTATTTATTGCGCTTTATAGACTTATATGTCTGTTTAAATAATTAATCATTCTACCTTATTAATTTTGTGTGTGTGTGAGTGTGTCTGTCTGTGAATGCAAGTATGTGTATTTGAACAAAACATTTTTTTTTTTTAAACTAGCAAAA